>CM062805.1:1044555499-1045155499 GCA_031772625.1 Pinus tabuliformis | reverse complement strand
ATAAACTATTAGTACAATGAGACAAGATTAAATGTTCATTTATAAATTTAGGGACAAGACTTAAGTGACCATTTCAAGCAACAATTAAAAGCCATATATATATATATATATATATATGAGTTAGTCATGCCTTTTCTTAGAGAGAGAGAGAAAGTTCTTTGAAGGGAAGAAACCTTCCCTTTATAACAAAATCTAAGGGGTGAAGAAAGTGGTTCACTTTTGGAGGATAAAATTGAGAAATTACGGGAGAGAGACTCTGTCACTGGGAAGAATTTGAGGGACGAGGCTTGGGGATCAAGATTTGACTCGAGTGACCAACTCAAGTAACAATTGAGAGTCCACTTATTATACATATTGAAAAGAAAAGACATGACTAACTTGAATATGAAAGAGGAAATAAATCTTCCCTTTATAACAAAATCAAAGGGGTGAAGAAAGTGGTTCACTTTTAGAGGAGAAAATTGAGAAATTACGGGGGAGAGACTTTGTCACTAGGAAGAATTTGAGAGACGAGGCTTGGGGCTCAGGATTTTACTATAGACCTACGAGACTTGGGCATTGTTCCTGGAGTTTTAGGCATGGAGTTTGAAAGACTTCAACCTCAAAGTCTTTTGGGTCTACAAGCCGGAGAGGTTGATCCCATATAGGAAGGGAGTAGTTGGTCAGTTTGGTAGCTGAAGCACAAGACTCAGATTCACCCGCGACGTAACGTCATCCAAGGATCGTCATTAGATGGGAAAACCAGGTATATACATACATTCAAATTGGTATGTTTAACTATAAATTCAAATAAAAGGAATATGTTGCTATAATTATGATGATAGATTTTACATAGAATTATGTTGCTACGAATGAAATTATAATGTTAGGCCTTATAGATAAGGTGTATCGTAGTGATAATTTTTTCTCTTGTACAATGTATCACACAAAATATTTCGGTGCAATACATCGCACCCCAAGATGATATGATAAGGAATCTTCTTTGAATTTTCAAAGAAAAAAATCTAAGTCTTCCTTCTTCTTCATTAGGATATAATCATTATACAAAAAATATTTCTTGTGTGATACACATAAAAATTGTTTAACTAGTTACTAAAAAGGCTTAGGTTTTTTTTTTGTTTTTGGTTTTTGTTTTTTTAAATAGAACTATGGGATATTATATTATAAAATACTACCAAAACTGGTAATGAATTTATATATGGAGTGTTGAATAGCACATTACAACAAAATTATAAAACTATTATAATTCTACGCCTACATCTAGTGAGATGTTAACACACATGAAAAAAAGATTGTGCTCATATGTGAAATATTTATAGAAAAATATTTAAAATTTCTACAACTTTATAACACATTAGCAAAACTCGCATTAACATAAGAGTATAATCACCTAGTGCCATTGGTTATTGCTTAAGACCCCTTTGCAATCTAGGGGATCTTGCTTAAACCATTATTGACCCCCAAGGTTGTAGCCTCTTTACTATTTATACTTAGTCAAATTTAATGTGCGTGTGAGAAAGTTCTTATCTCCCTCTCTGTACATTCCCATCTCCGCACATCCCTTCTCCCTGCATATATCTGCCCTCCCACACAACCATTTGCTCGACACACTTATTGCTCTACACAACTCCTTCCTCTGCACATCTCACGTCCTACACATTTCCCACCCCACACATCCCACTATTGCATACTTCCCACTCCACACCATTAATTACTTGTACGCCACCTGTCATGGTCATAAAGATTTCGTAGTGGGATAGTCATCTCATTTCATTAACTTTCTTTATTGGTGGATCAATATTCAAGTTAAACAGACGTGATGGTTTTAAAACTGCAATATTTATTTCCATCATCTCCCATAAATGACGACCTTAATGCATAAAGTATTTATTTATTGACTTGACACACCCAACGAAATTCACATGTGAATGGTTAACAACTAGTAATTATATTGAAGAATGAGGAATTTACAACTAAGAGGCACTAAGAGCGTCGATAACCTCTCACATATTCTTAAGTAAAAATAGAAATGACTACCAAAAGAAAGAAGGAAGTGACTTTTGGTAACATTTTTAACTCGCTCGTCCTCTAGGATAATAAATTTCATTGGTCGATTGCATACCAATAGCATGTAAATTTGCTGACTGAGCGAAAACAAAATAACAAAATTTGGACCAGTGGATTGGAAAATGTTGCATGTGTTCCAAAATTTTTCAACTTCAAGGAAATTGTTTATCTTTGTGCACGACATTTTGATCCCGAGATGACAACACTTAAAATAAGGGTCAAGAGGAATCTGTAACACCCTCGTCCCACATCTACCCAAGTAACAGGCCAACTGGGGTAAACATGTGACGAGAGGCTACTATGATGGGATTCAATCTCCTATGTGACCTTAAGGAAGTGGAATAGACGAAAACACAACATACATAACTTCCACATCAACAATAGGACTCCTAGGAACCATCCCAACCTCTCAGGGAACCAGCCCCTGGGTCCAACTGCGTTTTTAGACCAATTAACCCCCGGATGCTCCCATGATATGGGCATGCATGCTTACAGAAGGCTCTGAACGCTACCACAACATGGTATGCCAGCATCCAGGGACTATTTTTCTTAGTGCTATGCCAACGTCCACGATATTTGAGCCGCTCTTTCAAACCGAGATCCCAGGTCACTACGAAAAATTAAATGCCACCTTCAGAATAGAAAGATAACAAGGGAATGATGATACAAATGCAATTACTTGAACAAGCCTTTGATTGGACCCCTAGTAACCATGACAGGCATTGCGTCAAACATGTCACAAATATGTAATCTACAGGTATAAATAATAGATCTGAGCGTAGGGGTCTCATACTTATCTGAGAATCGTTAAGAAGCATTGTTCCCTTATATCATTAGTTGCATTATCATCTATTAGGTCATATATACATTGTTCATTCATTTAAAAATTAAAACATGAGAAAAACCATACATCATCATTGTCATAATACATGCTTATAACCAACATACTAATAAAAAAAATATAAAGGATACATCAACCATAAAATCCACATATAAACCAATACATTTATACATAAGATATCGATGGACTACCATGTTCCACCCGACCATAGAATGGCTGAGTCAAATCTCTCTTCATCCATTCACCCTCATGCCATATTCCAAGCATGAATATGGGACTCAAACCAAAAGAACCAACCAGGGCATCCCGAGGCTAAACCACCTCACCCTCATCAATAGAAACCAAGATTTACCGTAATCCATCCTAGATCACTAGGCCAACACAATAAACATGTAATAACATGCTTTACCATGATCTCCACCAGATCACTAGGCCAAAAAAAGCATGGATGCCATCGGATTTCTCCACCTACACCGTGAGGAATTTTCCTATCTCCTAGTCTCTCAGGCTTTATTGAAATCCATAATCTGATCTAGGGATCACTAGACCCTAAACCGAGACACCACCCTCTAGGCTTTACCATATATCCTTCCATTCACAGAAAAGCATTCCTAGGCCTAATCAAGGGAAACAACCTCTAAGATTTGTCATATATGCCGCCATTCACCGATAGAGGATTCATAGGACTACCGAGGCAACATAAAATTTGGCTTTATCGCAACCCACAGTCTGGTTCAGGGGTTACTAGGCCATGTGTTCTATCATCCGAAGATCCACTTCACTTAGATTTGAATCCATTCAGCAATCCACCTCAGCCAAAGCATGAGAACCCCATCACACCATGGCTATCCTGAAATGGAAAGACTGGGCTGAAAACATTGTCACACCTGGGAAAACCCGTGCCATAACAACAAAAGAATCACATGCAATACCATGCATGCAAAATATAGCAAGGAAAACACACATGCAAATCAATACCTGCAAAGAATCCTACTGTAGCTGCTTGATCCTACTCTGATTTAAAGAATCCTACTGTAGCTGCTTGATCCTACTCTTCCTTGCTTGCTCCTTCCTTCCTCTTGCCTTCTTTGCCTTCTTGATCCAATGCCAAAGTGCTCCAAGAAAACTCTAACTGTCCAAGAATGAGAGAGAGAGAGAGAATAATGAGAGAGCTCTAAGATTAAACTGACAAAAGGTTACAAACTGACCCTTAGAAGCCTTTTTATCAATTGGGCTTCCATGTTCTTCATTTTCCATTATTTTCCTTCATTTTCCTGCTCACATGCAACCTATGACCTTTCACCTTGCTTTTCTCCTAATTTCCATTATTTTCATAAATAAATGTGCCAAAATACCATTTTGCCTTTCCAAAGCCTTTTCCATTGTCTTTTCCAATTTCCTTAGCCATAATAAACCAAATGAATACCCACATTAGGATGTCTTGCCCAACATTCAACTTGGAATACTGTCCCATCAACCGTGGTTATTATTTTGCCTTTATTAACTTTTATTACATGGAATTTTCACTAGTGCTGTTATAGAACCCTCCCCCTTGGGGAACATTGTCCTCAGTCTTCATCCACACCTATACCTCAGAAAAACTGTTGAAAAGCAAACACACTTCCCATGGAGCTTTATAACATAGCTTGATGCAGTATTTACAATGATCACCTTGTTGAAAAACAAACCAACATGACAACATAACAACATGACAACTACAATGACATGACATCCATATTGCTTATTGGAGCTTTATAACATAGCTCATGGCGGTATTTACATCCTTATACATATGTACATATATCAAAACATCGCCCAAAACATGTACCAAAACATATACCAAACATCATACCAAAATTTCTTTGCCTCAACTGGTAAACAATCAAGGATACATAGCCCGCATTTGATTTGCCATCTCCCTTGTAGATTCATCCGGCCCAAAGTGCTTCCACTACACTTTAACTTGCTCAATTTCTTGGCTCCAGAGCATGAGCGCCTTCTTTTACAATATACACTAAGGCTCCGGCTAGAATTCTCCTTCTTGTTCCACCTGCAATAAGACCAGTCAATCACATGATCAACATCTTTAACATATTTTTAAGCAATGACACATGGAAAACATCATGGAATTTCACTGTCAGAGGCAGTTTAATTCGATAGGCTACTGGCCCAATCCTCTCAATAATCCTGAAAGGTCCATAAAATCAAGGTGCTAGCTTGGTACATGATCCAATACACAAGGAGATCTTCTTTGGTTTGATGCAAAAGTACACCTGTTCCCAAACCTAGAACTCCTTGAACAACCTATTCCGATCGGCATAGCTCTTTTTCCTATCCTATGATGCTTTCAAATTCTTCTTGATCACCTGCATTTCCCGCTCCATGTCTGCCAACATGCCCGATCCAATCAACACCCTATTAACTGGATCACTCCAACTGAGGGAGTATTACAACTATGCCCATACAATTCCTCAAAGGGACTCATCCTTAGTGATTCCTGGTACCCATTGTTGTAAGCGAACTCTACCAGTGGAAGATACTCTTCCCACTTTCGTTTCTGATGCATCACGTACATCCTCAACATGTCCTCCAATATCCTATTGACCCTCTCAGTCTGTCCATTTGTCTGCGCATGATAACCTGTATTGAAGGCCAACTCTGTGCCCAAGCCTGCAAATAACTCCTTTCAAAACTTGGAAGTGAACTTCGCATCCTTGTATGACACAATCTTCTTCGGAACTCCATGAAATCTGACCACGTCCCTGATGAATACCTATGCTACATTGTTAGCTGAGAATGTAGACTTCACTGGAATGAAGTGTGCTACCTTTGTCAACCTATCCACCACTACCATGATGGAATCATGTTGTCTCACTGTCCTCAACAAACCTGTGATAAATTCCATGGAAATGACCTACCATTTCCACTCTGGATGCTTACACTTGCCTTCACCTGCTGATAATCCAAGAATCTAGCCACAAACTCTGCTACATCCTTCTTAAGATTCAACCAATAATATAATGTCTTCACTATTATTAATGTCTTCTGATAGCCTAGTTGAACTGAATATGGTTTTGCATGAAACTCCCTCAAGATCACTTTCTTGAGCTCACTGTTGTCTGGCACATATATCTTGTCTCTAAACCTGACCAATCCATCTGCTTTAAGACAATAGTCCACATCTTGTGCACTTGCACCTATACCTGTACCACTACATGTACCTGTACCACACTACATGTACTACTACCTGTACCTGTACCTGTACTCTGTTGAAACTTGTGCACAATCTCCATATACTCAACATCCTGTTGACCTACCTGCAAGATCCTATCCTGTAGATATGTCCCATAGGAACTCATAGTTGCTATATGATTTACCTGTATCTACCTGCTAAGAGCATATATGGACTTGTTCTCATTTCCTTTGATGTATCTGATCTTGAAGTCAAACTCACTGATCGTGTCCAACCATCTAGCCTACCCAACATTCAAATTTCACTGGTCAAACAAGTATCTCAACCCAATGTGATCACAAATAAATAAAAACCTCCTGCCAAGAGGATAGTGCCTCCACATCTTCAATGCATGTATGATCGCTGCTAGCTCAAGATCATGCGTTAGATAGTTCTTCTCGTGCTCATTCAGTTTCTATGATTCATAGCACACTACCTGTCCTTCCTACATAAGGACTCCACCAAGTCCTCTCTTGCAAGCATCTGTACATACTACAAATTCTTTGTCTAGATCTGCAATCATTAAAACTGGTGCATGTGTCAACAACTTCTAGAGTTGCTCAAAACTAGCCTCACACTCCTATGTCCATTCAAACTTATTACCTTTCATTTGCAATGATGTAATAGAATAAGAAATCTATGAGAAGTTCCCGATGAACCTCCCATAATAGTCTGCCAACCCCATTAAAGATCTCACCTCATCCACATTCCTGGGAGCTGCCCATTCAATGATAGCTCTTATCTTCTCTGGATCTACTGCTATTCCCTCCTTGGAGACAACATTTCCCAGGTAATCTACCTTAGTATGAAAGAAACTGCACTTGATGAGCTTATCATACAACTGATGCTCTCTCAACGATCTTAACACTGCTACCAAGTGCTCGACATGCTCTCCCTCATTTTTAGAATATACCAATATGTCATCAATGAACACAATAACAAACTTGTCCAAATAGGGACACAACACATTATTCATCAAGCACATAAATGTATCTGGAGCATTGGTCAAATCGAATGGAATGACAACAAACTCATAATGTCCATACCTTATCTGAAAAGTTGTCTTGTAAATTCCCTCCTCTTTAATGCGTACATGATGATATTTGGATCTCAAATCAATCTTTGAGAACATTGCTACTCCCTTAAGCTGATCAAACAAGTCATCAACCCTCAACAAAAGATACCTATTCTTGATGGTCACTTTGTTCAACTGCATGTAGTCAGTGTATAATATGGGAGTACCATCTTTCTTTTTCACAAACAATACTGGTGCACCCCAAGGTAATACACTTGGCCTAATATATCCCTTGTTCAACATTTCCTTCAACTGCAACTTTAACTCTACCAACTCCAGTGTGCTCATCCTGTAAGGTGATTTTGATGCTAGAGGTGCCCCTTTCACTAACTGAATAGAAAAGTCTACTTCCCTGTGAGGTGGAAACTCTAAAATCTCTGCGGGAAACACATCCTGAAACTATTGTAGAACTGGGTACCTTCTTAAAACATCTGCATCCTCAACTTCCTTACCTCTGTCACTAGAAATGTGCATTACAAATAACACACACCCTTGTTTGCGACTGCACTTTTCTTGCATAGTTGTCACCATCCTAGCTGATGTGGCTTTCTTCTTTCCCTTTAAGACTCTTTGTTCCCCATTGTCATCCACACACTCATTTGCTTCGCCATAACAATCCACTTTTTTCTATGAATATACAACCAATCAATGCCCAACAACATACTGTATGATCCCAACAATAATAGATTTAAATGTGTTGCGGTAGGCATACCATTCAAATAAAAAGCACAAGCTCTTACCCAATGATGAACTCACTTCTTTGTACTTGTAGCTAACTGCACTAACCAAGATTCTGCATGCACTTCTTTATTCAAACCACACTTATCCACCAAGTTAGGACTAACATAACTATAATTAGATCCAGGTTCAATCAAAATAGAAACAATTTGATCACAAAGCTTACCATCCATCTCAATGATAGATGCCTGATGGTCTGCCTGTTTGTTATCCAGTGCTGCATAGATACGAGGAACTCTCTGACCAACATCCCCAACAATCCGAACCTCCTATGCACTATAGATTTGAGGCCTATCACCCTAATTCTGTTGGCAATCCCTCTTAAGGTGTTCCTTACCACATGTCTAACACTCCAATTGTCCAGTACCATCACCTCTATGCTGTTGATGTGACCCATGTCCCTGTCTAGCTGCATTGAACTTCTTTTGTGGTGCCACATTTTCTTTCTCTTCTGCATTCTGAGACCTTGTTCTTTACGGATGCCATTTACCTTTACCGTTGTATTTCCCTTTCCATCCTCGTTGAGATTCATTCTTATACTTTGAATGTTCATAACAATGATTCAATTTCCCAATAACTTCCTCAAGCGATCGAGGCTCATCATACTCAATCCGATCTCTAAATGATAATGGAAAACCACTGAGAAATTGTTGAACTTTAGCATTCTCATCTTTAAGATATGGTACATACCTCAATAGCTCTAGGAACTTAGCTGTGTACTCTTCATCCATCATCGATCCCATTTTTAGCTCATATAATTCTTTGGACATACTATCATAGTACCTTTCTAACAAGTACTTCTTCATAAAAATCCTCTTGAACTCATGCCAACTCAAGTACTCCATCCTAATGTCTCTGACCTACTTCACATCTTCCCACTAGATGTCTGCTTTACCTTTCAGGTTGAAGATAACAATTATGGCCTTCATGTGTTTCTGTGTACTCATGCAACTCAAAGAACTTGTTCATCCCAAGTATCGAAGCCTCTATATCTTCTAGTTTCTTCAAGTCTACATCAAAGGTAGGCGGCTTTGATTTCTTAAACTCATCTGGAAAGTATCTCCTATCACTCCTCCTGTAAGGGTAATAATGAGGATGACCATGATGCCTATCATATCCAGAACTAGAATAATACTTATATCCATCACCTCTCCTGTCCGGAGTGTTAGTGTCAGTCTTTTCAGCCTTCCTCCAGTGATCAAATATGCTCTTACAAAGTGGTCTCAGAGTGTCAAGGTCAAATTTTGTCATTTCAGTGAGTCTTCAAGCAAAATTTGGTCACGAGGCATTAGGTCTAGGGTTTGCTTTCACTCTTTTCAAAATTGCCCAAATTCCAATCTATGTCACTATTCAGCTGATTCTATAATCATTCATAGGGTTGTCATTATCATGTCAGTGTCTAATGAGTCATTTTACACCTTGTTCATGCTTCAGTTGCGCCTAGGCAAGGTTCATTTCCCTCTCCTAGGGTTTTGAAGGCAATTTCTCTTGGATGGTCAAATCATTAGAAAAACTTGTATCCAGATGTTCATACACCTTCCCCTATCCTTAAATTACCTTATCAAACAATTCCCATCTCTGAGATCCCCCAAATTCCTCATTTTTCCACAAACCCTAGTTTCTTGCTACAACTTGGCAATTTTCTAGGTTGGGCATGTGTTTTGCTCGTTTGGACCCCTTACCCTCACTCGATCTCCGCAATTCCACTTTCCCCTACTTCCTAACATCCCTCCCTACTTCCAAAAATTTCCCCAATAATTTAGAAGCCCCTCATCCCCTTCATTTTGCTTCATTTCCACAAAATTCCTAGTTTCACACATCGAGATAAGTTTCATTCAAAAGATGTTTCAGAGCAATCAAAGATGAATTTTTGAAAACTGAGAGAGGTTTTTGTCCACAACATGCCAAAGAATAAAAAAATCCCTCACTTTTTACACAGGTGTCATGGTTTTAGAGAAATGTCAAAAATACCGTTGTCTCAGGAGAATTGAATGCACCTATGAAGTGACCTTGGGAAAACCAAGTTTTCTCCTAGCTTGGTTGGCCAAATGACTTTCTTGATGAGTCAAATGTTAACTAGACACAAAGATCTTTCCAATGAGCTAACATGAGATCGATTTGGAGTTGCGAAAGGCATTCAAAAGTTGACTGCAACAGCACTCTGCCTTGAGGCAGCCTCATTTGGCACATTTTGACTAGTCTTGGGAGATTTGATTTTTTACAGGGAAAATGAACTCCAAATTAAAAAATTCCAATTGTGTTGAAAAGTAGACTCGAAGACCTTTCCAACGAGCTATTCTGTGCCCGATTTCGACACTGGGAAGGCCTCCAAAAACCTCCTGCAAAATGCACTATGTAGGTGGGTGCGCGCTACGCGTCAGGGGCGCGCTACGCATCAACGCGATTTTATCAGTGTAATTTTGTTCAGGCGCTACGCATCAGAGGGGCACTACGCGTTGGGCAAGGTGCGCTACGCGTTGGGTTTTTCGCCCAATAAACTGCCAGCAAGCTACCAAATCCTCTTTTCTCTCAAGCAAATTTCAGGTAGGCCTCTCCTCCATGGCTAGTTTTGGTTTTGCAAGATGAATGAAAAATTAATATGTTAAAATGCCATGAAAATGAGAAGTCAAAACCCTACATTGCTGTTGAAGATTTAAAGACTTTTTTTTTTTTTTTTTTTTGAATAAGCTTTTGTATTAACAAGTAAAACATATAGTACAAAACTTCTGCCGAGGCAGATTGCTGGCTGCATAGCAAGCCTTACTCAGTAGCAACAGATTGAAAAAGGAAGAGAGAGCTATAGAAGACATAAAGAAAAATAGAGCTGCCTAGGATAACACCACGCAGGGTGACTTGGTCCAAAAAAAACTGATTATCACATAGCTGAAAAACACAGTAATAGAAAATATAACAGAGTCCAACAAAGGGACAGGGAAGACTAATCATGGTTGTTGGGAGGGGTTGCATGCGCCTCTCTATGCCTGGGGGCCTGAGCCTGGTGAATGCATGACGGACCTCCCTTCGGAAAATCAGCGGGCTTGCTGTCCTGCTCAATGACTTTCTGGAGGAGCTTGATCAGAACAGAGAGCTTTTTGCTAATTGAATCCATCTCCTGATGCAGAGCGCAGAGTTTAAACTCGCTGCTCTCGACCACAGCTCTGTGTTCCTTCGTCATCGTGGCTGCAAACTGCTGGAGGGTGCGAAGTTGTTCCGCCTGTTCCCCCTGAACGTCCATTGCCTTTGCCAAGATGGTCTTTATGCGCCATGATTCGGCCTGAGTGCGGACAAATTGGGTTGCTCTAGTGCTAGGCGTACCAGGGTCATGCAACCAGTCGACTTCTTGGCTGAGTTGATGATCAGAGAGCTTGGCTTCCTCTTCCTGCGCAGAGGCCTCCAAGTCTATGATTTTCCTCTTATTCCTTTGAGATGTTCTCCGCTCAAACAATTCTCGGGCCGTCTGCAGATCTCTGTTTGCCGACTGATTTCGGCTGCTATTGCCCGCCATGAGAAACCTTTCGTGACTGATACTCTCCTGGATGCTAATGCAAAGATTGAGTCTCTGCCTCCTGAGCGCATGAAACATGATGCTCCAATGGAGAGCAGGAGCAAATATATAGAAATTGGCGGGGAGGTTTCGCGCTGGGGAGTGGATCGCGGTGTGATCCTTGCCTGTCCGATCACCATAAATGTTATTGTGCGAAAAATTGGAGGGGTTTTTCATTGATTGGGAATGTTCGCCTTCGCCGCCTCCTTCTCGATCTTGAGTGTGCTACGTGTCCCTCCGTCCAGCGCTTTTGCGTCGGGCTATGTCATCCTGGATCATGTTACTGTACAAATCCCTGTAACCTGCTATATTCATGAATGCCCTCAACTGGCTTGTCCTGCGGTAGTTGTTAGGAGTTGATGGCCCCAGTCCCGTCGGCCCATCCATGTACTTGTGTAAGATTATTAATCGGATTGCTGACCTGCCCTTTCCGCAGCCGCTAAATCTAAAAGAGCGAGTTGAGAGCATCGGTCTTTTAAATGATGATTTTCCACCATTTGCCAACAGCTGTCCACCATTTCAGCTGGGTGTTCGATCCCGTGGTTAGCGACCGAATTTGCCTTTCTCCTTACCGCTTGGAAGATGAGGCCTTTCATTCCTCCAAGAAAATTCCCAATATTATTTGTGACCATGGACAGGCGCCAGTGCTTCGTTACTTTGCTTATTGGAGTGCCCCAGTATATTTTCTTGGCCACTGCTATGGCTATCTCAGAGTCGCCCTCAATTACTGCGTTTTCTGTGTGATTTCTATGAAGTATTTTTAACCCCTTTTCCATTGCTGTGAATTCCATTTCGTTATTGGTGCCCTCACCCAGAGCTTTGCTGTAAATATGGAGAATTTCGCCTGAATGGTTTCAGATGATGCCTCCTATACCAGCTGGGCCCGGGTTTCCTTTCGAGGCCCCGTCAAAATTTAACTTCAGAAAACCTTCAGGGGGCCGAGTCCATCCTTTTAGCATGCTGTTAATGTTCTGCTGTTTGGCCTGGGGGACGAGACTTTGGCCGGTGCAAATGTTGAAAGCATTTAAGATTCTCTGTTCCTCTGGCGAGATTCGTCTGGCAGGGTCGGCTTTACTTTTTACCAGAATTAATTGGCGGATGTTCTGGAATAAGGTAATTCTCAAATGTTCAAAATTCCTGTGTTCGCTTTGAAAAATCCTTTTGTTTCTTTATTTCCACAAAGTCCAAGTAATAAAACCTGGTAGAGCTTTCCAAATATTGTTGATTTGAGGATTTTCTGAATAATTGCTTGGCCAATTGTTAATAGTGTTGTGGATGGAGTCTAAATCTCTGCTGTTTTGCTGTATGATAGCTTCTATCTCTTGCCAAATGTTGTTCGCCCACTCACATGTATTGAATAAGTGGTTCATGGTTTCTGTGGCTTGGTTGCACATAGGGCAAAAAGAAGGGCCTTCAAATCCCTTTTTCTGCAGGTTTTCCCAAGTGAGGGTCTTTCGCCGCATGAGAAGCCAAAGAAAAGTTTGAATTTTTGGCCAAAAGAGGGGGTCCCAAACCTTGATGAACCAAGATGCGTCCTCTCCCTGCTCTGTGAATTCCATCTGCCTTCTGGCTTCTTTAAGATTGAAGTTGCCATTGCCCTTCAACCCCCATCTCAACTTGTCCTCATCTGCGGTTATTCTGATTTTTCTTTTGTTTAGGATTAGAAGCAGGTTTTGAAGGTTATTATTTTCTTCATTAGGGTTTGCTGCGTCTGAGAGGGCCCATTCTCTCCATTCCTGATCCTGGCTATCTGGGTTCCAGTAATGATGGACGGAGTGCTTTCCACTGTTCTGACAGTTAATTTTGTACGCTGCAAGATCTGGGTTTTCAAGCTTTGGGTGCTTTTGCCAGGAGTCTTCCCAAAAGAGGACAGATTTCCCATTCCGGATCTCCCAAAAACTGTGTTCTTGGATTATATTTTTATTCTTTTTTGCCAAATTCCAAATTGGGGAACCTTCTGGCAAAGCCTGAAGTCTTATGAGGTCCTGGTCTCTGCAGTTGGGAGTGTATTTCTCTTTCCAATGTTTGGCCCAGGGGAGGTTAGTCTCCTTCAGCCAGCGCCACCACAGCTTCGCTCCACCAGTATTGTTGCTAGTGTCGGGGTCGATTAGGTTTAAACCTCCAGCTAGTTTTGATTTACAGACCTTATCCCAGGCCACGAGAGCCCATTTCCTTTTCTCTGCGCTGCCACTCCATAGAAAGGATCTTTGAATGGATCGGATTTTCTGCAGGATTGCTTTAGGCGCCGGGAGGATAGAAAGCATATATTGAGGTATGGCCTGAATAATAACTTTAGTTAAAACTAGGCGTCCCGCAAAATTAAGTGCCCTGTGAGTCCAATGTTTGCATCTTTTTTCCATGTTTGCTATGAGCCTTTCCCAGTGAAGCTTTTGCCAAGGCTTGGTGGTGAGCGGGGCTCCGAGATACTTCGAGGGAAGAGAACCTTTTCGAAAGCCTAGGATGCTGGTAAGATGGTTCTGAATTGAAACATGAGTATTAAAGAAAAATATAGTCGATTTTGAGTGGTTTATGTCCATACCTGATGCCCTGCTGAATATAGATAAGATGGATTTGAAAGCCTTGGCATCTTTGATCGTTGGAGAGCCATGCAGCATAGTATCATCGGCAAACTGCTGATGAGTGGTTGCAGGGGTGGAGGGGAAAGGGCACAATCCATTGATTTTCCCTTCCACTTTGGCTCTGTGAATATATCTGCTGAGCCCTTCCATGACTATCACAAAAAGGAAGGGGGACAGTGGGTCTCCTTGCCTTATGCCGCGGGAAGGAGAGAAAGGGGCCGAGGGGGAACCATTAACCAGAATAGAGAAATTTGTTGACTTGACAAGAGCGAGGATCCAGTTGATCCACCGAATGTCGAATCCAAAAGCACTTAAAGTGGCCTCCAGGTAATTCCAATTTACTTTGTCGAAAGCTTTTGAAAGGTCGAGCTGAATCATCATACCAGGGATTTTTCTGGATTATAAAGTATGTATCATCTCCTGAGCCAAGAGGATGTTGTCCAGAATTTGTCTGCCTTCCACGAAGCCTGATTGCTCCTCCGAGATGATGTCAGGGAGGATTGGTTTAAGCCTGTTAGCAATGACCTTAGAAATGATTTTATAAATCACGTTGCACAGAGCTATGGGGCGAAACTTTTCCGGAGTTCGGGCTTCCTCTTCTTTGGGGATTAGGGCTAGGAAAGTAGAGTTTAGGGCTTTAAGAATTGAGCCAGATCGTCTTGAATCTTCAACTACTTCCCATACCTCTGTTCTGACAGTTTGCCAACAAGCTTTGAAGAAGTTTATAGTAAAACCATCAAGTCCCGGAGCTTTATCATTTGGCATGTCTTTAACAACCTCCTCCACCTCGTCCATAGAGATCTTTCTTAACAAAGAGGCATTTTGTGCTGGAGTGATGATTTGGGGTATGGCCTGTATTATTTCCTCTCTGGCTTCCGAACGATCTTCTTGAGATTCCTGGGCAATTTGCTTAAAGTGGCTGGTAAGCAGAGTTGAGATCTCATTGTGGTTTTGAATGACTTCTCTAGATGCATTGGTAAGCTTAAGGATTTTATTTGCCCCCTATAATCCATCGTCGACCTATGGAAGAACTTTGTGTTTTGCTCTCCCTCCTTCAACCATTGGATACGAGATTTTTGCTTCCAAAGGATTTCTTCCTGTTGGCAGCGGAGCTGCCATTGCTGCATAAGGATCTTTTCCTGTTCATTTGAGTCCTCCCTGTTAATCCCCGAAGCCCAGTCTTTATGAATTTGACTTAGGCGGTCTTCTATATTGTGCTTTTCCTGGAAAATATTACCAAACTCGGTTGTATTCCAATCCTTGATTTTGTGTTTGATGTACTTGAGTTTGGACTGAAGTTTAAACATTTTGGTTCCCCTTACATTTCTGGGTTCGTCCCACCATTTTTTCAACATATCTGGAAAATTTGGGTGAGTTAGCCAGAATTTCTCAAATCTAAAAGGCCTGTTTTTGGGGGTCTCTAAAAAAGCAGCTTCCAGGGCGATGGGCCAGTGGTCTGATCCCCCACTGGGGAGGATATCAGAGTCAACGGTTGTTCCTTCCAGTAAGATGTTTTCTGAGATCAAAAAACGATCAAGGCGAGAGGCTATCCTGTTTTCTCCTCCTCTTCGGTTACTCCAAGTGTAGAGCCCATTTTTTGGGGGATGTCGACCAGTTAGGCGGATTCCATGAAATCAATAAAGAGTTCTGAGTCTTTGTTCAGACACCGAAGGCCTCCTTTTTTTTCCAGGAGGGAGGTAATCATGTTGAAATCCCCTCCCATTATGATCTTTGAATATTGGTATCTTAGCTTTAACTTCATTAGCGAGTTCAGGAAAGAAATTTTATCTTCTAAACGCTGAGGCCCATAGACATTTATATAGAGGTAGGTTTCAGAATTACCTGTTAAGTGAAATTCTGTGGCGATGTATGATCTGGTAGCTTCCATAGAGGTGATTTCTATTACTCTGGAGTCCCAGAGGGTTGCAATGCCTCCTTCCCATCCGTGACTGGCTATGTCTATATATTTGATAGTTTTCCCTAGCTTTTTGGTGATATTCTCCAGCTGATCAGTGGCACATTTTGTTTCCTGAATGAGCATAATGTCTGGCTTTTCCTATTGTAGCTTCCTCTTGAGAAGACGTTGTTTGACGTGGCTGTTAAGCCCTCTTGTATTCCAGGAGATGATTTTCATTGATAATGATGTGGTTATTGGTAGGACAGGAAGGCGTGTAAATCCTTCATTTTGCCTGAATTGATCATAAAGATACCCAAATCATGAAGAACCTCTCCATTCGTCCTTCGGCCTCTTTTCTTATTTTGCTTCCGTCCTAATGAATGAAGAAAAAGACTTTTGGATTGGTTACCTGTGCCTTTCATGATTCCTAATCTTTTCTTTTGCTTGTCTAGCGCCGCTTATTGTCTTGCTATGAAGAGGTCGCTGATCTTCTTTATTTCTTCCTCCGGGATATTTTCCAGCCCTTGTGTTCTCCAGTGCTTTTCCATATCTGGCAGGTTTACCCCTTCTTTTTCTAGAACTTCATTGAGTTCCAGGTCTTCGCTTCCCCCATCGCTTGTTAGCATGTCTGTGTCTTCATCTCGTTCATTTGCTACTTCATGCGTTTGTATTGCTGTGTTTTCAGTGGTTTCCTCTGCATCCTTTGATTTGTGGTCTGTCTTATTTTTTTGAGGAGCTTCTGGAAGCCTTGTCTCTTTGTTGTTACCTTCCGAGTTTGCTTCTGAGTCCAGAATGCTGAAGGGATTAAGAGTTATGCTGGGATCTGACACTGCTTTGTTTACTCTTTTCCTGTAGGTCCTTTGTCGTGATTTTGGTTTTTTGAAAACCTCCTGGTTCTTGGCTGGCTGCTCAGGCTTGGCTTCTTCCACTGGTTTGATTAATGGGCATTCCCTTACAAGGTGACCGTGTTCATGGCATTTCCTACAACGGAAGGGGATTTGTTCGTAGTCGATAGCTTGAAAGTAATCTTCGTCTCTGAACTCTAGCCACAGTCCTTCATGTAAGGCACCTGAGACATCCATTTCAACGCAGATCCTGGCACAGGAAGTGTACTTCCTTTGCATCATTGCCTCAGAGGCTTTAATGAAGGTACCAAGTTGGTCTCCTATGCGCTTTAGAGTTGCTAGGCCCCAGTAATCTATAGGTAAAGAGAAGAGGCGAATCCATACAGGGACTTGGGTGAAGGTTTCCTTTTCAGGTACGAAGTTTGCCTTCCATGGCCTCATGTAGAGGCCTGCTGATGACAGGAAGTAAGGCCCTCCATCGAAGATCCTATCCTTGTCTTCTAGGTTAGAAAAGACAACAGTAAAGAAACCTTTAGCTCCGAGATGAAGTTTGACATCACCTTTTGGTCGCCAGTGCTGCTTGATCCATTGGCAGAGAGCTCTTTCTGTTGGCCACAGACCCATAAACTTACAAATGATTGCATGCTCCATTATGTGGTCTTTGTAGGCCTGAATGTCTGGATCTGAGAAAACCACACGGAGGGCTTCCTTCTTTTTGGGTTTGCAGACTCCTTGCAGGGTATTTTTCAGGGCTGAGGTTGGAAGCTTCCGTTTTATCCTCGTTTTCGATGGGGTGTTTTCCCTCCCTGTGTTCCTTTTCTTCATCTGAGGGGGCGATTATTGGGTCAGAGCTGTTTTGGCCTGCTTTCGGTTTGTTCCCGTGCTTCTCCTGCCTGTTACTGACTTTTCCTGGCATCTCTGATCCGTGATTTGGATCTTTTTGCCCCTGGGTTGCTCTTCCGCTGCTTGTCCCAGAGCTGTCTTTTCGAGCTTCATACCCAGAGATATTGAAACCCTCGTGTGTTTTGAGTTTCTGCATGACTATTTCTTTGTAAGATGGGGTCCCAGTGGACCCCCCGTCTGCCATTTGTCGGGCCAGAACACGGCCTCTGAGAAGAAGATCAATTAATCGGTCTCTGTGCGCTGCCAGAACTGTTGGTGAACCTGTTCAGAACAGTGCTAAACCCTAGGTGCAGGGTTTCTCCGCAAACCACCTTGTTGACCACTTTAAGTTGCTCCGAAGATTTAAAGACTTAATGGTGCTAGGGTTTCAAAATATTTTACTGTCCAAGGTTGCCCATTTTTGATCCCTCTTTTCCCTCATCTCCATCAACATTCTCCTTCAAATTTTCCCATAAAATTTCATAATTTTCCTCTCTAAAATCCCTAAAACCTACTAAATTCCCAAACCCTACTTCACCTTAAAATCCCATAATTTTATGATTTCCCATGTTGCCTTCCCTAAATTCCTTATTTATGTTTATTGTCCCTAATTCCCTCATGTTCCCCTATCCCTAGCAATTCCCTTGTATTTATGTCCCCTTGGTGACAGCATTTGAAAAAGTCAAACAACAGTTAATTGGGTGCAAAGTCAACATTACATTTCAGCCATCTTGCCTTCAAAACCATGTCAGAAACTGAATCAGATTATCAGCAGAGTTATGACAATGATTCAACACCAGAGGTAGAAGTGCCAAGGAGGCATCACAAGGGTGGTAAAGGTGGTCGGCATGTCAGGGAGGAGCCCACTTCTTTGGTTTATTTGCAAGCTTGTCCACTTGCAATGACATGTTTTAAGTATCAATCATGCTTTGGATATTGTGAGCGGATCTCACAAATTCAACATCACAGAGAACTAGTCCACTTGTTTGTCCTACATTTGCACAATGGTCATGTGAACCTTGTAGGAGTGGATTTTACCCTATCACCCGAAATTGTTGCTCAAGCCACCGGGATACCAAATGTTGGGGAAGAGTGGAACAAGCGCCAGCAGCTAGACAAATTTCATTATCAATCATATATCAAACCTGGGTGTATGAGGCACCTAACTGCTGTTTTTCCCTTCAGATTCCTAAGGGATGAGTATGCACCCTTGATGAGGCTCATTATGCGCTATTTCACTTGTGAGGGTAGATTTTCACGTTTATATTCGTACCATATCCGTTTGTTGATGCATTTCACCCGGGTACGAATTATGAACATTCTTTTTTTCATGTGCCGAAATATAGAGAGGATGGTGCCCTTAGTGCAAAGGAAGAACCCCGCACAACAACACAAGAGTATATATCATTATGCACTGATCGAGATCATAGTGATGCATCAGTTGGCACAGCAGGGTATTGCTTGGGAGGATTTCATCTCTCGCGACTTCTTCACGGTGCCACAGCCACCCCCTGAGATTGTCCATGATGAGGGAGGGCCTTCACATCAGTTTCACATTCTAGAGCCCGAGCATGTCAGCACTCCAGCATGTGTTACATATCAGAGAGGCCACAGGGCCTTATTTGCATCTGCACGACGAGTATTATCTCCACACCAGGTGGAAGGGGTCTCGCCTTCTTCATCAGCACAGTGAGTGTTATCTCCACATCAGGTGGAACGGGCCTCGCTTTCGACAGCAGCACAGGTACAGGAGAGAGGCAAGCAACCCATGATTGATGAGGGACCATCAGGTGATCCGGACATAGACATCATTGACCTTGACATCAGTTCTCCTAGCTCGGAGCCAAAGGAGGTCATTCAGCAACTAAAGGCTGAAAATCACTTGTTGCAGCAAAAGTTGGAAATGGCGAATTGGAAAATCAGATACTTAGAGCAGCACAACAAACAGTTAGAGGGTGAACACACTCTTGATGAGTTGCGGAGGATCCGAGAAGACCAGAACTTGGCTCGCAAGAGACCCGGTGATTTGACACCTATTGAGCAAGGGTCTATGCTCATTCAGGTGAACACTCATTTAGAGAAGTTGCTAGCCAAGGCAAACAGGGACAAGGATATGCTCCGCCACATGAAGAATCATTATTGGGCCCACATGCATGTGTGCAAAGCGAAAATGAAGGTAGTCAAAGGACAATTGGCCAAGGCACTAAAACAGAGGAAAAGGCCCGATCCACTTCAGATTTTGGCTGAAGCCTCCTTGAAGGAGCATGGTGCTCAATGATACACCCCCAGCTCAAATTTCAAAAAATTTGGAGAAGTTTTTGTCAATTTTGAAATTTTTGTATTAAAAACAGGTTTTTGTCCTCAACGCGTAGCGCGCCGCGCGCTACCCTGAAGATGGGGAGGTCCAATTCAAGAAAGGTTTGCATTTTTGGATTTTTCATGATGAAATACACCTGCTCAGCCACTACCAAGACATTTCATCAAGTTTTGGGCCCCCAAAAGGTCAAAAAACATGCAAAAAATGACCTTACTGCCCCTTTTTGGACACACAAGAAGCAGTCTTGGGAGAATGCACCTTTGGAGAGGCAAATGGGAACCAAATTGAAAAATTCCACTTGGGTTGGAAAGTAGACATCCAGACCTTTCCAGCAAGCCCACCTGAGCTCAATTTGGATGCGGGGAAGTGCCCCAAAAGTGAGCTGAAAGGCGCGCTACACGTAGGGTTTTGGCGCGCTACGCATCAGGATTTTTTGCACATTTTGCACCTTCCAGCTCAGGAATTCGCCCAGTTTTGACTTGTGATGCAATTTTTCACCCTCCTTGATGTAATTAATGTAATTTTATGTTGACTTGACACTTATTTACCTATTCTAGATGATTCATTCATAAAATAGCAAACATTTAATGAATGAATTGGTTTCCTAGCTTATAGAGGCAAGTTGTTTTGACTGCCTAGATTATAGTGCTTTGTTTAGAATTGGTTGAAACAGCTCCTAGGATGATGAGATCGACCCCTAGAGGCAAGGGAATGTGTTAGCTTGCCTATATTATGTATTTTCTTAGTCATTTTCATGGTTGGACTCTTGAGGGATAAGCTTAGACTGTATTACTCTTTGTATCTCTGTAATTTTGGCAAAGGAAGGACCAGGGTTTTGCAGCACTATTTGGGATTCCTGTGGTGATTTGTGTTGATGGTGTGTTTCTCTCATGTACTTGTAAGTTTGTTATGTGTATCATTTTCCCACTCTTCTCTTCTGCAAATTAAGTAAATGAAGTGTTAAGGTAGAATTCATGGTTTCTATGCTCTGCCTTTAAGTTTGCTTAATATCTATGTTTTCATCTGTTTAAGGAGAACTCTCGATGGTTTCTTACTCTCCTTAGCTCCTCACCGGTCATATCTATCCATTCACTTATTTCAAAGGCATCAAGACAATCTCCAACCTTGCCCCAAAAAGACCTCTGCAAAAACTGTGTCTCATCCCCGCACCCAAAATTGCCGTGCTCAGTTTTCCAGCAAAACCCTAAAAATTTAAAATCAAACTTTCCCTATCAGTTTACTAGCCTAAAATCAGTGTTCTTTATTGGTCATCTTAGCCCTTTGAAAACCTTTTGCCGAGATAGACCCGGAGAGAGCCCTCTCCTATCCCCGTAGGGCTAGCTACGAGGCTAAGTGGTTTGATGTTGCCTTGGATTTTGTCTTTTTCAGCCTGAGGCCAAATTCAAGCGCTAACACGGAGTATGCAACAACCTTCCATCTCTCACTGTATCATCTCTATCTGACCTGTGATCACCATGAGACCTACTGCCATATGCCCCATTAGTTCTGTCCTCCTATCCATGGCTAATCCGAAGTGGCCCATGTCGCTGCAATTCTGACAAAATTTGAAGAAGTATTGCATTAACCTTTGCTTGTTTCTCTTGTTCCTACATGATTTTGTCATTGTCCACCTTACAACTCCTTATTTATTCCTTCAAGCTTCTCAATGTATTTGCTAAGTCAGAAGAGTGCCCAACACCATGTTGCTCATCTGATTCATAGGGAGAGTCTTTATAATCTACCATATTGCTAGTCATCTTTGATATCTTTCTTGCAAATCTAAACCAATGTACCTTATCATAATTCGGGGAGGATATCTCATCTGCAAGATCAACCAACCAATGTAGTACATGTATAACATAATCATGACAATATATATACATATAATACATAAACATATAACCATATAACCACCATTATAGCTAGAGTCCAGTCATCAATGCATGACCATATCCACTACACATACCATGACCTTATGCATGCCAACAACAACCATACCAATGTAATCTAACAATACACAAGCATAACAACATGTAACCAATCATACACTCACGACGACAAAATTCACAAAAAAAACATCCTCCTTCACATGGCGACATCACTACAACCATGACTGACACCATGCATATGCAACAAACATATAAACTATAAGTATGATCAACACACATGCAACCAATATGAATACATGACCAATACACATCGCCCATCCAGTCCAAGGGGTGAACCATGCTCTGATACCACTCTGTAACAACCTCCTCCCACATCTACCCAAGTAACCAACCAACCGGGGTAAGCATGTGATGAGAGGCTACTATGAGGGGATTCAGCCTCCTATGTGACCTTAAGGAAGTGGAATCGACATAAACAAAACATATAAACTTTCCACATCAACAATAGGACTTCTAGGAACCATCCCAACCTCTAAGGTAACCAGCCCCTGGGTCCCACTGAATTTTTAGACCAATTAACCCTCGGACGATCCCATGATATGGGCATGCATGTGTCTAGAAGGCTATGCGTTCTCCCATAGCATGGTATGCCAATGTCTAGGGAAAATTTTTCTCAGTGTTGTGCCAATGTCCCAGGGATTTGAGCTACTTTTTTAGGCCTAAAGCTCAGGTCACTGCCCAGAATTAAATGACACCTTCATAATAGAAAGATAACAAGGGAATGATGATACAAATGCAATTACTTGAACAAGACTTTGACTGGATCCCTACTAACCATGACAATCATTTCGTCAAACATGTTACAAATATGTAATCTACTGGTATAAGCAACATATCTGAGCATAAGGGTCTCATACCTATCTAAGAATCACTAAGAAGAATTGTTCCCTTATATCATTAGCTGCATTATCATCTATTAGGTTATGGATACATTGTTCATTCATTTACAAATCAAAACATGAGAAAATCCATACATCATCTCTGTCATAATACATTCTTATAACCAACATAATAACAACATAAATATCAAGGATACATCAATAATAAAATCCACATATAAACCAGTACATTTATACATAAGATATCAAGGAGAGAACCTTTTATTAATGAATGCAAAATCCAACCCGGGATGGGACTACCACGTTCCACTCGACCATAGAATGGCTGAGCCAAATCTCTCTTCATCCATTTACCCTCGTGCCATATTCCAAGCATGAATGTGGGACTCAAACCAAAAGAACCAACTAGGGAATCTCGAGGCTAAACCACCTCACCCTAAAAAATAGAAACAAGGCTTTACTGTAGTCCATCTTGGATCACTAGGCCAACATAATAAACATGTAATAACATGTTTTACCATGATCTCCACCAAATCACTAGGCCAAAACAAGCATGGATGCCACCAGATTTATCCACCTACACCGCAAGGAATTGTCTTGTCTCCTAGTTTCTCAGGCTTTAGCGTAATCCACAGTCCGATCCAGGGATCACTAGGCCCTAAACTGAGACACCACCCTCTAGGCTTTATCGTATATCCCGCCATTCATCGACAAGGATTCCTAGGCCTAATCAAGGGTAACCACCTCTAGGCTTTACTGTATATCCCGCCATTCACGGGTCAAGGATTCCTAGGCCCGTCGAGGCAACACAAAAACTGGCTTTACTGCAACCCATAGTTCGGTTCAAGGGTTACTAGGCCATGAGTTCTATCATTCAGAGTTCCACCTCACTCAGCTTTGAATCCATCCGACAATCCTACTCAACCAAAGCATGAGAACCCCATCACACCATGGCTATCCGGAAATGGCAAGGCTAGGTTAAAAACACTACCACACTTGGTAAAACCCATGAAATAACAAAAAAATAACCACATGAAATACCATGCATGCCAAAACTAGAAAGGAAAACAAACATGCAAATCAATACCTGCAAAGAATCCTACTGTATCTGCTTGATATTGCTCTTTCTTTCTTGCTCCTTCCTTCCTCTTGCCTTCTTTGCCTTCTTGATCAAATGCCAAAGTGCTCCAAGAAAAATCTAAGTGTCCAAGAATAAGATAGAGAGAGAATAATGAGAGATCTCGAAAACTGAACTGACAAAAGGTTACAAACTGATCCTCATAAGCCTTTTTATCAATTAGGCCTCCATTTTTTTCATTTTCCATTATTGTCCTTCATTTTCCTCCTCACATGCAACCTGCGACCTTTCACCTTCCTTTTCTCCCAATTTCCATTATTTTCATAAATAAATGCGCCAAAATGCCATTTTCCCTTTCCAAAGCCTTTTCCATTGCCTTTGCCAATTTCCTTAGCCGTAATAAGCCAAATGAACACCCACACTAGGATGTCTTGCACAACATTCAACTTGGAATAAGTGTCCAATCAATTGTGGTTATTATTTTACATTTATTAACTTTTATTACATGGAATTTTCACCAAGGTTGTTACAAAATCCAATTCCTATGGCCCCTAATGCATTCATAAGGATATTTAAATTTCCAGAACCAAAAAAATTATTGAAGTTGTCTGAAGCCAACACTTTCTTGGACTCTTAAGCTAGTGGTATGAACATCATTTCAGAATTCATCTCACTGGATTCACATGTTCCTTTTGACATTTCCTTATTTTCATAGACTTACGGAGATTTTTCTTGGCTCTTTTCCTGAATAATGGGGTGAGAAACCACAACTAATGTTCCAAAGTCCATACTATATGTTCTCTATTATTCTTATAAAAGATACTCGTTATTTGACATGGCATATCTCATTTCAAATGAGTTAGCCTTTCAGTTAGTAAATTTGTCAAAGATCCATGAATTTTCATAACGATGTATTTGATAACGACCCTTGTATCTTGTCGCGTTTTCAATGGCCTAACCCACAAGAGTAAATTCAATCATGATGAAGAACCAATTCAATTTTTGTACCTAGTGTTGTGGAGACACAAAATCCCTTTTCATTTATATCAAATTCAAGACCTCTTTGTGAAAGAGGTTAACTACGTTATAATTGGACAAGAACCTACGAAGATATTAGGACAAGCACAAGCTTTCATGTGGGAAAAGGGAATCCATGAAGAAAGAGAAGACAATACCATGATTTGAATATATGGATTCCAGGACAAGCCATTATTGTTACCCAAGTTTGCCATGGATAAATATTTTGTTGTTGAAATTTGTAGACAATATCACCCTTAGTTAATTTTATTTGAAAGGAAAAAGAAGAGGTAGTTTATTTCATCACCTTTTACAGTTGGAGAAATCAAAGTAAAGAATGCAACCCATCTTGTAGAATTTGCTTAGTCTTCAAATTCTTTTAGTTTAAATGAAGCGGAGGTCATTCAAGGTTTCAACTCGGAAGGAATATTTTCTCAGAATCTAACTACAGTCGGATATGGCAACTTATTGACGATAATTACAACAGAAAGCAGAGAAAGTCACATTGGTTCTTTGAGAGACAAATAATTGCCTAGTCATACTAAAGAAACTATTGTAGAGACCAACACAAGTATTGGAGGAAGAAACAAGGAAAGAGGTAAGAAGCACATAGAACCACCTCCAACCTCTACAATTCAGACTCACCCGAGTTCATCTTAAAATCAAAGTAAAAGGAATATTACTTTGAGTGTAAGGCAAAGTAATGATAGTCTCTTGGGTGGAGGAGACAAGGAAGAGCCCCTTCCCATATTGACCCTTGAAAGGCCACACACTGTTTAGTTAGCAAAAGTTATAGGTTCAAAGGAAACATAGAGTGTGGAAGAAATCATAGATAGAAGTTGATAGTGTTGCTTTACCTAATTGAGTTACAACTCACATGGTTGAGAACCAAAGAATGATAGAAGTTGTTGAATAAACGACCACTTTTAAAGACCACCATGTCACCTTGCAGAATGAAATTTGTGGAAAAAGTAATAGGGAGTTAAGCACTGAGAGGGTGAAGGTTCAAAATAAAATAGTTATTGGTTAGACAAAAATCGATGTTGATGTTTATGAAGTCAGAGCCATTGGACTCTTGAAATTACATCAAACTGTAGGAGAAGCACTGGGTTCACTCGGTCACCGAGCAAGTGGTTAAAAATATGAGGTTAAAAAGAATAATAAAAGAGCTCAAAGAATATCTTAATACTATTCCTTTATTTATGAATCCTCTTGCCATATAAGCACCAATAGTAGCAGTATCCAACCTCGACACACCTCTCAAGATCAGAAAATTGGCTTACCTCCTTAATGGAGTTAAATATTATATTATTAATAATATTAATAAGAGATTGAATATTATTGAAGATGTATGGGAAACAACTTCTCATTTAAGAAATTTGGCATAAAGAATTTCCTCCTTTATTGACTAGCTTAAGAAATACCTTGAGCATGATAGGCATTTTGTAGATAATGAACTATCTAATTTCGTTCAAAAGGTCAACTTAATCAACGAATTGCGTAGGTCACAACAAAATCTCCCTAGAACTAAGAGATTGAAGGAAATCCAAGCTCGATGGTCTGCAAAAATTAATATATTAGAGGAGATTATTTCTGAATGCAATAAAATCAATGATAGAAGAAGTGATGTCTTTCTCAAGGCAATCAAAGTTGTTGATGATCGACATGGGCCTTGCATGATAAGAGATTCAACGTTAATTTCGAAGGACATATTGAAGGTCGAGTTGAGTGATATAAAGGAGTTAATGGGGTCAAAATTCAATATCATAATTGATTTTTTTGAAGAGGAAATCAAAAAGTAGTTAGTTACTTTTGTCAATGTAAATGAAGATCATTCTACCCAAGTTGCACAATGCAAGGAAATGTTCAGTGAATCGAGGAGTAAATATTTAGTCAACGTGTCAAAATGGACATCACTATTTCTCTGATGAAAGATTATACTAAAGAGTGGTTAAGGCAGACACTCCGATAAGTAGTTAATGCTAAATATCTATCAAACAATTATTATAACGATTTCATCTTCAACAATAAAGGGCAATAGATACTTCAACACAAAGAGATTGCATCCCTCCACATTTTGTGATTATTCTAAATTCTTGAAGCATTCTCTTTCTTCCTCCCAATATTTGATCATTCAACTTTCTTGATTGTATTTCTCATCATTTAAGTCAATCTCTAACTACAACTCTTCTTTTCTTCCAGGTAACTTATTTACATTACAATTCATAGGAGCCAAATCCCAGCCCCCCTTGGGACAAATGCATTTAAATTTGTGATTAAGTATCAGGATATCTGAATGGAGGATTTTGTGAGTAGAATTATGTAAACAACTCTCTTCCAGATCCATCATATAAATGAGTTGATCGTCAACGCATTTTGAACCAACTAAAGCGGTTCATCATTAAGACAATTAGATGAAGAGAATCTAATCCAATAGGAAAAGAGAAAGGAGTCTAAGTCAAATAAGTAATCGTTAGAAAAAGAATAAATTTAATAAATGTAAAAAAGTTAACTGTTAGAAAAATAATAAATTTAATAAAAGTAAAAAAAATTAAAGGTAATAAATCTCATAATTCAATAATAAAATAAATATAATTATAAATAGTTCTAATAAAGAAATACAATAAGGAATATAAATGTAAGTGGTTTTAATAAAATTAAATATTAAACCAGCCTAGATCCGTCTTAACTCTCGATCGATCAAGCGCCGAGAGGGATCAAATCTCTCATGGTGTAAACCTCTTTTTTGAGTGAAAAACTTGAGGAAAGATTTGCACCTCAAGAGATTTGATCCCTCTCGGCGCTTGATAGATCCAGAGTTAAGATGGATCTAGGCTGGTTTCAGTCATGTGCGGCCAAGGAAAATCTATCGAAGATATGATTAATTTTATCAATAATATGTAAATACATATAATATTAATATAATCATTTTAAATATGCTAAATATGTCTAAGATTAATTTGGTCATTTTAGTTTTAAATTTTCTTAGTTACCTCAGTTTGTTGAGATGATAAATATTGTTACTAATTTTAATGATGAAAAATGATGAATTAAATTTTTTGAATGCAAAGTGACAATGTAATTGTGTTGAATGATAGAAAATGTGAATAATAAGAATGTAGTCAATTACAAATATCCTTCATTGTGATCAATCTCAAACTATTTTCTTGTACTATTCTTATTGTCACCCTTGTAAGTTTTGTCATCTTTTCATATCAATTATATGAAAAGGACAGTTGAAATCATAAACCATTTAAATATTTAGCTCGAGATTTTGTAGTAAACATGATACCTTGTCTCTCTTGCTCTCCAATTTCATCATCATACATCCAGTTACACAAAATCATAAATAAACATCTACACTGAAATCATGTATATAATGCAAGCAATCAAATAAGATTAGAAAATAAATTCTACACTGAAATAAATGCATCTAATGCAAGAAATAAAATAGGATTAGAAATCAACATCTACAATGAAATCAATGCATCTAGTGCAAGTAAGCAAAAAGGATTAAAAACCAACATCTACATTGAAATTAATGCATTTAGTGCAAGCAATCAAATAAGATTAGATATCACCATGTACACTGAAATCAATGCATTTAGTGCAAGCAATCAAATAGGATTAGAAATCATTTACATTGAAATCGATGCATATAATGCAAGAAATCAAATATAATTAGAAATCAACATCTACATTGAAATCAATGCATCTAGTGCAAGCAATCAAATAGGATTAGAAATCACCATCTACACTAAAATCTATGCATTCAGTGCAAGCAACCAAATATGATTAGAAATCATCTACATTGAAATAAATGCATCTAGTGCAAGCAATCAAATAGGATTAGAAATCACCATCTACACTAATATTAATGCATTTAATGTAAGAAATCTTGTTCCCTCTCCTCCCCCCATATATATCTATATCCCCCTCTATCTATCCTTCTTTGTTTCTCTATATCACCCCCCCAAACACACACTCTCTCTCACTCCATATTTATCAATCTCTTTGGCCCTCCCTCCCTCTATCTATCTCTTCTACCCTCTCTTCACCTTCCATCAATATCTTTATCTCCCTTTGTATCTCTATATCACCCCCAAAACATACACTCTCTTTCTCCAATCTCTGTACCTATCCCTCCCTCCTCCTCTCCCTCTCTCTTTCTCTCTCTTCCTATTCTCTCCTTCTCCCCTACTTCTCTCTCTTTCCTCCCGTTGTCCTCTCTCCCTCTCTCTCCATCTTCCTTATCACTCCCTCTCTCCCTCTCTCTCCATCTTCTTTATCACTCCCTCTCTCTCCACCTTTCTCTCTCTATGTATTTCTTCTTACCTCTCTCTCTCTCCCCCTCCAACTTCATCTCTTTTTTCCCTCCCTCTACACTCTCTCACATCCTTTCTCTTCCTTTCTCTCTCTCCAATTCTCTCCCACCTCTCTCTCTCTCTCTCTCTCTTCACCCTCCAACTTTGTTATTATATCCCTCCCTCTCTCATTCTCTCCCCCCTTTCCTCCATCTCTCATTCTTTGTCTCTTTATCTCATCCGCAAACATACACTCTCTCTCCATCTCTCCCATGTCACTCCCTCTCTCTCTCCACTTCTCACTCTCTATTTCTTTCTTCTTCCTTCACTCTACCCCCCACCAAATCCATCTCCCTATCTCTCTCTCTCTCATCCTCTCTCGCTCCCTCTCTCCTTCTCTCTCAAGTCCTCTCTCTCGTCCTTCCTCTCTCTCCCTTTCTCTCCTACCTCCCTCTCTTCTCCCCCATCTCTTTCTTTCTCTCTTTGACCTCCAATCGTCTTTCTTCCCCATAACTCTCCTCCTCTCTCTCATCCTTCCTCTCTCTCCCTTTCTCTCCTACCTCCCTCTCTCTTCGCCCATCACTCTCTCTCTCTCTCTCCAATCCTATTTCTCCCTCTCTCTTTGCCCTCCAATCCTCTTTCTTTCTCTCTCTTTTCCCTCCTCTATCTTCCCCCGTCACTCTCTCACACTCTCTCTCTTTCTCTCTCTGCAACTATGTTATTATATCCCTCCCTCTCTCCTCCTCTCCCCCCTTCTCTCCATATCTCCTTCTTTGTCTCTTTATCCCACCCCTAAACATACACATTCTCTCTCCATCTCTCCCTTGTCACTCCCTCTCTCTCTCCACTTCTTACTCTCCATGTATTTGTTCTTCTCTCCCTCTCTCCCCCTCTAACTCCATCTCTCCATCGCTTCCTCGCTCGTCCTCTCTCTCCCTTTCTCTCCTACCTCCTCTCTTTTTTCCCATATATATCTCTCTCTCTTTGCCCTCCAATCCTCTTAATGTCTCCCTCCCTCTCTCCTTCTCTCTCTTCCCCCTCCATCTTTGTGTCTCCCTCTCCCTCTCTCTCTCCATTCCTCCTCTCCCCTCTTCTTCAGGTTATCTCCATCTCTCTCTTCTCACTCCCCCTATCACTCCACCTCTATCACTTTGTCTTTGTTCTTCCCTCCCATATATATCTAGAGTTAATATATATCATGATATATTAATATATATTATAATATAAAAAATTTAATATTGTATTAATCCAAAGTTATTAAATTTAATAATATTAATATTCTAATATATTAATAGGAATATTAGATTTAATAATGATAATGTCTTTTTGCATGGTATTAATAATAATTTGGCCCATAGGCTTCACTTAAATAAAACCTCTTTTTTGAGTGTTTGTAAATATAAAGTGGATTATGGAGTAAATAAATTTATTTATTTACCATACCTCTGGTTTATTTATATTTATATTTATTTACCATACTTATTTTATTTACCATGGTATTTTTGGTCTAGGCTCCATATAGGAGTTTAGATGTTGATTTCTAATTCTATTTGATATATTTTTATTTATTTGCCATACCTTTTTATACCTCTTTTATATTTATTTATTTACCATACCTCTTTTATAAATATGGTATTTGGCCCATGGTATTAAAATGATATTAGGCTCATAGGCTTCACCTAAATAAAACCTATTTTTTGAGTTTTCTTAAATATAAAGAAGTTTATGGAGAAACAAAAAAAGAACGAAATTATTTTAATGTCCACGAGGCTAAAGATAGCCTATGGGACAGATTACTTCTTCATCTGCTTGATGTATTCTGCCCTTTTTTTGTGAAGCTTCAAATTAAATGCTCCCAGTTTCTCCACAAACCCCTCGCTAAATAGATTATCCCTTTTTCAGTGAAGCTTCAAATTAAATGCTCCCTTTTTCTGTGAAGCTTAAAATTAAATGCTCCCAGCTTCTCGACAAACCCATCGCTAAATAGATTATCCCAAGAGATTTCTGTGAAGCTTCAAAATAAATGCTCCCAGCTTCCCTCACTAAATAGATTATCCCAAGAGATAGCTGCCATCATACCTGCATAACTTCCCTATTGTCTTTGAAGGCCTCACATTCTAAAATGAAATGTTTTTATGTTTCCACTTTTCTGGAAGAACAAAAAATGCACTCTTTCCTCCCACACTTCTTTTGGCCTTTTCTCGCGCCCTGTTTCACAACTGAGTTGATGAGAATTAGTCCTTAACTGAGCAATAAGAATTTTGGCTCTCTAAGAGATATTGGCTTTTAAATATAAAAAGAGGTTTTTTTTTTTTTTTTTTTCTCGGTAAAAGACTATCTATTATATTATATGGTATTTACATGTGAGCTGTACATACTGAGAGACAGGACCAGGGCCAACTATGGCGCCTGGGATAGCTTGTTCTGACATGAAATATTCCCTCGCAGGGGCTTCTACTTGACTCGCCAAACATACTGACACAAAGGACCAAAAGAACATGACTGTAGGCTAACATAGAGCAGCAAAGAGTTAGACCGTGACTACATGTCCCTCGCAGGGGCTTCCCTTCATCAAACTTACAACGAGACTTGTCCCAGCGAGAGAAAGACAATTACATAACAAAACAACGAGAGAAAGACAGTAGCATGACAAAATGAAGAACTGCAGATGGACATAAACAGTAGTAGACATAGTAATAAACAGTATGCAGATACCCGCTGAAGCTATTGGATAAAACCGATGCCGATGTAAAAATGCGTACTCCGGAGATCGCGTCTGGGGCTTAGTCCTCGGGCTCTGCCTCGTAGATGTAGCTCCATCCTTGACCTTCCGGCATCCCATCCCACAGCTCCATTGGATGCTTAGCAACGTTCGGGGGGGCCTGTTCCGGAGGGATGGGGGGGGATTGTTGGATTTCTTTACCTGAGGTGCTGGCTTCAATAGGTAACTGCAGCACTGGACCCTCCACCCCCTTGCCTTCTTGCTGTAGCTCTGCTTTCTCAGGCTGCTTCCCTCCGTCACTCCCTTCAGGAGCTTTGGTGAAGAGCACCGAGATATGGGCATTGATGCCCGCATTCTCCCTCGAACCACCCAAGGAGAAGACAACAGAGCCAAATGCTGGCAGCCCTGACTCTCCCTCACTCGAGCTTCCAACTTCCAAGAATTGCCCGACCTGGACTGGTGTTGCTTTCGCCCTCCGATGGCAGTAGCAACAGCAACAATGATGATGCTCCTCTTCTGCTGGGCGTCGTGAAGACGTTCCTCTCCCTGGACCTCTCCTGCTCGTCTGCCGCTCTCGAATCTTGACCATGGTGCCCCTACCGCGTTCTTCTTGTTCCCAGACCACTGTCGAATAGATGAGGACCCCGCAGAACCCGGTGAGGGAGCACTGTAACTGAATTGTAACAGTGGAACAATCACCAAGTGGATTTTGCCACCGTCCTCGCTCAGGAGACCACAGACCACGAATTTGGCAAGACTCTGCCCCAGACCAGTCTCAAAGTGACCTTCTTGCTTCGAATTTATCCTGGTTGTGCTCGGCGTGCTTTTCCCTCTCGATACATACCCCTGAGTGGCAGCTACAGAGTGCTGAGACTGCCCTGCAAGGTGGTTGATCGTCCACCCAATCCGGTTCCTTCTGAATCTGCAGCATTCCCTGCTCATCATTCTTATGAAATTGTAATGCGCTGGCTTCCCTTTGAAGAGACGCTGCAGGACCTCGAAACAAGCCTGCCTTAACTCCTCTCTGACCCTCCATCGTATCACCTTGCTCGGCATTGAATCCCAAGAGCTTGGGCATTCAGACCTTAATTCCCGACGGCGTATTTCCATTAATCTTCAATGCTGGCACGGGGCGGCACATGCTGGGCATGTGGCTCGTCCCTCTGTGACATGCCCTCACCCGCATCCGGGGGAGGTTTTATTTATTTACCATACCTCTAGTTTATTTATATTTTTATTTATTTATCATACCTTTGGAGTAAGTATTAAAAGAGGTTTTATCTATTTACCATACCTCCAGTGTATTTATATTTTTATTTATTTACCATACCTCTTTTTTGAGTGTCAGCAAATCTCTTTATATTTTAAATTTATATTGAGTTTATACATAATAATAATTATATTGATTTTTAAATAGGGTTGACATTAGATTAAAAATATTAAATGTTTACGTTTACATGTACATGTTTCCGTGGATTTAGCTCCACACTGAGATGTAGAGCACCTCTCGACCCAATAATATTAGAACCATATAAATAATATATTATATCAAAAATAAAGGTAATAAACTAGGACAAAAAATATATTAAAAATAAAAAGTCATTAAATAAATATAAACTAAGTCAAAAGAAAATAAGAGACAAATAAATATATAATTGTTTAAATAATTAAATCAAATCATTTTTATATTTTTTCCCAAGTTGTTTGTGATCCTTGAGGCTTGAACTCTGGCTTGAGAAGTCGTGACCCAGGGGCATATAATCTGTCAAATTCACCCAGGGATCGCAACGTCGTGGCCACACCAACTCTAAGCTAACTTGATTTTTTGGCATGTCACCTCCCCTTAATACATGGCACAACCACCCCCTGAGGTTTGATCCTAGGTCACTTTGCTAAAAAGGCTCATCCTTAACTAGTTGTGCTAATGAAACTTGAAAAATCAAAATTATAATTAAGTCAAATCAAAATTTATAATTTTAAAAAATAAAAAATAAATAAATAATAAATAATAAAATTATCATAAATAAATAAAAATTAATCTAAATGTGATAAATAAATTAATTACACGAAGGTGTTTTCTGTGTAGAATTGGAATGAGTAGACATTGTTCAACCCAACCAATCCCCGCACTCGATCCTCTGACAAAAAAATGTTTTACCACGTGGCACCCATACTTGTACATGCACCCACCACTCCAAGAGCCAGAGCCACCTTGATTCGAATCTGGTCCGAGACGCTAAAAAGCAGCACGGTCTCCTCCTTTTCCAGCATGTACTTCACCAATCTGGTGAGCATAATGTCGATAAAGTTGAAGGTCACCAGTCCACTGAGCAAAATGTCGACAAAGCCGAAGCCCACCAGACTAAACAAACAGATGAACACCTTGGTCATGGTCGAGTTGGGGGCTATGTATCCATATCCTATGGTGCACATTGTCACCATGCAGAAAAAATAGTCCTTTACTTTGAGTTTTTTTTGCCTCTGCATATAAATCCCCACGCCAATAGACAAATAGGTCACAACGTCAATCACAACCTTCCTGACAATGGATTAGGCCGAGCTCAATTCGAGCCTGGCCACGGCCTCCGCGCCCGAAATTCTTGAAAGCTCCACCATGGCGGGGGCCGAGCTCGATCTTGGAAGCTCTCTTCTTTTGGGGCGTGCTGGAATTTTCTCATCGTATTCCAGAGAATCTGATTTCTTTGGTTGATTTCCTTTGCTAAAGCACTGACATTTCTCAATAAAGATATTTGCTGGGATTCATCATCCAATGAAGCAGTAGAGTAAGATTGATGCAGCTTTTGCCTGGTGGGGAAGACAAGATGTTGTTCTTCGTCCAATCCTTCCCTTCGCTATATGGAGCCTCTGTAAGTGGAGGAATTTAAAAATTTTCGAGGACTCAAATCTCTCTTCCATATATGTTCTATCTCTTTTCTCTGCTCTCTATTCTCCTAATCGCTGAAGCAGACCCTCTGGGGTTTATTTTTGTCTCTACATCCATGCTGTTTCTGAAGGCAATCTCTTTTGGTATTATGCTTATCTTTTAATGCTTTTGCACACTGACCATCAGTCTTTCTCTCAGGCGATCTTTTCACAGATCCATCAGAACAATTTTGTATATATTGCCTCAATATAATATAATGCTTTTCTTGCTGGAAAAAAAAGGAGTAAGGTCACTTCTTTATTTGGGGAGAAACTGTGTAATAGTCTTGTGTTGTGCCGGGTGAAGAAATTTCATAGAGAAATTTATGTTTTGAACACTTTCCTCCTCAGTCGTGCTGTGCTCTATTAATAATAGTTTGTTATAACCGACTTAAAATGATGCAAACCTCAAATGAAACAACTCAGAGGACACCAATATGGTGCAGGGTTTCTTATCTCAATTACTGGAAAAATTTATTTCTCCACATAAATTATCCCTCAAATGTAAAATGTCTCTTATTACTGCCACTATTCCCACGATGTACATGTCCCTAAAATGATATATCCACTTGCCCACATTTTGGTCTATCAATCCATAACCAGAACACATAATCGTGTGGGATTTTTTATTTTTCTTCTATAAAATCCATCTCTTGCAACTGCGCGTGACCCATATCTAGCTCTCATCTAGCAACTTTAAGTATGACTGTAGCGCTGAATCATTGTCATGGAACTTATTGCTGAATCATTATCATGGAACTTATATCCACTTGCACACATTTTGGTCTATCAATCCATAACCAGAACACATAATCGTGTGTGTTTTTTCTTTTTTCTTCTACAAAATCCATCTCTTGCAACTGCGCGTGACCCATATCTAGCTCTCATCTAGCAACTTTAAGTATGACTGTAGTGCTGAATCATTGTCATGGAACTTATTGCTGAATCATTATCATGGAACTTATTGTAATTTCGAAAAATGTAATTGGTTGAGAATCATTGTGCGAGTTTCCATAATGTAACTTTTTCCTGCCAAATAAATGAATAATAATGTAACTTCTTTCTGCCAAATGAATGAACGATATTTTAACATCCATGAATGATCAAATCAATCAATATCACCATTTCCTTCCTTCAATATATTACATCTCATATTCAAAGACATGCCCCTAATAGGTCGTTGTTCCCACAATTAATAATAGTGACTTAGAAGGAAGACATCTCTACCACAGAGAATTCTCGTGGCAACTCCTTTCTTTGTTACATTTTCTACACAATAACATGTTTTTGCAATTGTATCAAACACCCACTGTGATACTAAAATAATGCACATATCCAAATAATTACACAATTTAATCTTTGAATTTTGTATATCTATTCACTCCACAATAAATGTATTTATACAAAATAATGAGGAATTGGATTGAACTATAAAAGATTGATATGTATTTTTCATTCTTAGCAAATATCAATCCAATATTTTATATATTTCTAACTTTTTTAAAACTAGCATTTGTACCCGATGTTGCAAAGGAAACGCCGTAAGGCATAAATTGAAAAACACAAATACAACAAAAGAATACTTTGATAAAGAATAAAAATATATTGAACACTCAAATCAATGCCCCATTAACTGAAACCAGTTAGTAGACATATCTATCAACATTAGGATTATACACAATGATCAAGAAATTTCCCATATACAAACAACACCTTCCACAACAACCTTTTGTCACATCCACATTTTAAAAAATGCCTTGGAATGTGATTGGAATCTCCCATATTGTCTTCTTCATTATGCAGATAAATCTTCCATATTGCTATTTTCATCATGAATATTGTTAGTTCATTGTTGTAAAGTGTTAGTGTGTTAAATTCAATACTATAAGTTTGACAAGCGAAAAACATTCCTCAATTAGCATAATATGCATTTTTCTCTCACCGTGTATTTTTCAGTCATGCATTACAAAACTTCCATCAAAGAGCACAAGTAACAGATTAACATGTATTTTCCCTTCATCATTTTCGTCATAGAGCCAAGAAATCTACGCCTTATCTATAAAGTAACAAAATCATTTTGAAATAAGTTTAATATTTCAAGCCAGTCTCTAACCTATAAAGTAACAAAAACTTTTTGAAATAAATTTAATAGTTTAAGAAATTGACTAACCTAATTTAATAATTGAAAAATTCTCAAAGATGAATTATACTCCATAATAAGAGAGCCAACATTGGAGCCCATACTTTCACTGAAACTAAAAGAAACATAACCACTTGTTAAGAAGAAATTCAAGTAATAATAATAAAACAAAAATAATAAACATTAAAGTATAAAATGGTATTTCCAACACACAGGTATAAATATACATGCTCTATGTCCATTGTTAGATTAAATGAGTGTGGAGAAAGGGAAAGAAACATGTTCAGTTTGTTTCTAAATGAGTGGTTATCTAAGCTCGTAAACATAATAAAGAAGATATTTATTACAACAACTTCTATATGATTATTCTTTTTGAAACATAGTTAAAATTGTAAATTAACAATTTCATAAACCTACTCATGTTAGAAACAATCAGATAGGCCATGATGATTGAGTTTCCCATTACTTAAAGCCTTTGATGATTGAGTCCACTGAATGAGCCAAGTTCATGTTAGCTTTGGTTGAGTTGATGTAAAAATGTGTAGTGGAGTTGATATCAACTAAGGTCTAGTTGTAGAATTACCAAACTAAGTTGAAGTTGGCTTAGCTAGACATACAAGGTTAAACTAGTTGACCGATAAGGTTTGTCATAACTGTAAACACCAGAGCTACGTTGTGGGTTTTGTATTGGGCAAATTCGTATTGTGGAATTTGGGTTTTGCATGAGTATTGTTGTTTCCAGAGAAAACGATGTTGTACATAATGGTGGAGAGATGTTGTGCAATTGTTTTAGGTTCTGTAATTTGATGATATGCACAGAATGGGTAATGCCATGAGGTCCTAAATGTTTTTGGTCAAATGAGGAGAGTGTTTCTAAGCCAAACAACTTCAGCTTTGGCACCATTGTCAAGGCTTGCGTTGGGTAATGCCATGAGGCCCTAAATGTTTTTGGTGAAATGAGGAGATTGTTTTTAAGCCAAATAACTTCACCTTTGGCACCATTCTGGAACATCTAAAAGCTCTGAACAGTGTACCTGCCTGGTACTTAGTATGTTGTACAGTCCTGGAACTTATATTTGTGTCAACAAATGAGTATGTGTTTGAACCCACAGGTGTCTTCATCGACAAAAAGAAAGCAGCTGCTCACTTGAAGGTTTGAATATTACTGTTCCACAATTCAATTATAATTGATTTTTTCCTTCAAAGGTTATCCGACATGCTACTAATTAAAAATAGAATGTAGGTAAAAGTTGAGAAATTATATTTGAGGTAACTAAGGAGTTGTCACATGTAATGCCACTCCCTTTCTACATGAGCAAGGAGATTTGGCAATAGCATGTCCACTTTGGCTCTTTCTCAATTTATAAAATTGACAATGTTGACTAATATCGGCATAACCAACCCTATTCTAAGTTGAAACTTCTTTCAAATTGAGCAGTCACCTCATGAAAGGTTACCTTAAAATTGCTCCATAGTTGTGACTATTCGAAATGGATGAGGTGATTAAAAAGTAACATGTTTGTTTTAAGTTAATGGTTTCAATCATGAATCCATTGTGAAATTTCTGGCATTTTAGCTTCTAATTGTTCAATAATGAATCCATTGTGCATTGTTCCAATTGTAGAAAATTCTAGCCCTAAGTGATTCTTTCCCTTATGATCTCAATCAAACAAATCAATTATTGAATTTAATTAATGTAGAAATTAATTTCGGACCATAGCAACAATCATACAATAGCTGGAAAAGTAAATAGGAAGCATAAAACAGTTTTTGCATAAAATGGTTTTTGGAAATGTTTGAGACCACTCAGAGCAATGATGGCACTGCACAAAGGAAGTTTAATGCTTAGCCAGGTGGATGGGATTAAAACAAAATTGAAAAGGCCAAATTGCAGTCCGAAAAGGGTCAAGCCCTAAAAGAGACCTGAACCTCAGATCAGACTATGGTGGAGGGACGAAAGGCCTAAGAATGTTTGCTAGATTTTTGTAAAGGTAAAGCCTTTATAAACCAATTGTATAAAATGGTTTTTGGAAATGTTTGAGACCACTCAAAGCAATGATGGGACTGCACAAAGGAAGTTTTTGCAAGGAGGCTATCACATCAACCCAGGAACTTGCGTGAAAAGCAATTATATTCCTCCTCCCTTACAGTGACTATTGAGAAAGTTCTAAGAAAGTTACTATCACTATTCAAAGGAATAAGAAACTTTACTCTATTTTTTCTTGGGTTCAAAGAAAACTGAAGAGTAACCATGACTGCCAAAAAGTAATAAATTAGATGTCACATGATTAAAGCTAAAGATAAGACAAAAGAATACTAATATGGAATGGAATTTCAACAAAGGGACATGCCATTTTGGAAACATACCCTATAACATGACATAGGTCACAATCAAAAGCTGAAGATGGTCCATGAACCAAAATAGCAACTCATCTGTGTCTACATTAGCCCCACACGATACAACAATTTGACTAACATTCAAAATATAATGATTCACAAGTACACATGCAAATTGACAGTAGAATATGGTGGAGGGACGAAAGGCCTAAGTAGATTTTATAATTTTTATGCCATAACAGGGCCAAAGAAGACTGATAAGTTGGATACTCTCACTATTCAAAGGAATTAAAATGTTTAGATATTTGTTATCACATATTCTAATATGATCCCATTGCAACAGAGTGAGGTACAAATGTTGGAGAATTCCTAAAACAAAAGACACTTGTGCCATTTTGACTTCTTTTGAAGTTGAAAATTCTTCGGAGAAAGACGAATTTCGAGATTTTTTCAATTTTAGGACTCGAGCTCAGACAGTTAGATTGCTGCCACTCCACCTTCCATATTTCCCTGCAGATTTGATTGAATGAGGCCTTCAAGCATCAATGTACCATTACAAGGCACCATGGCCCGTTGGCAGAGAAAGTAAGTTGTGAGCTGAACATCCCATGGCTGAACACCGTGGCAACACCTCTCTCCTATGTAGCATTTGAATTAAACTGCAACCCTTGAAAGCACATTAGCTCCTGAGTAGTAGGGTTACTGACTAATGATTGATCCACATACATGGTGGACCAATTTTTGTTGAAATTTATGATTAAATGGATTGAAATTGTAGAGCCTGATTAGCACTGATGGACTCAATAACAAATATCTACTTCACCCTGATTATGCACTATGGGTTTCATATACAATTTCATGGAACAAACAAACAATTTGATTAAAACTGTAGATTGAGATGGTATAGTTGGATTCAACAATAAACATATACTGCATCCTGATTTCTGCAAGATCATGAAAATAAACAAATAATTTGGCTGTAATTGTATTTGTAGATTTTGATAGCATAGAAGGATTCAGTAACAAACAACTTACTGCACCTGAATTATGCCAGTTGTGACATACAATTTTCTCAATCAAAGAAACAAGAATATTTTTAGAAATGAGGGCCAAGGTCGCTATTAAATGCACATTCTACATAACAGATAGGTAGAGCCAATGTCTTTAAATGAGATTTTTTGGAGTTTCCTAGTGAAAAAATTTGTGGCCAAATCTTGATTTGTGTTGTTTAAACTGGTTTTTTAATTGCATATATAGATTCAACACCCTCAAAAATCTCTGGGGCACTTTCTTTGTGAAGAGTTCACCTCAACAGCTTGTGATTTCAATGAATCCCTAGCAGATTTTAGACAAATTTAATCAGAAAACTTTCCAAAAAATCACATTTAAAAACTATTAGAATCTAAAAATATCTTGCAATCCTAAAAATAAGAGCAAGTTCAAACCATTAACCTTGCTGTTATCTGCCAGATTCCTGAATATATAAAAATGCCCATGGTTGCCCCTATAAACAACATTTGCTCACCTGAAAACAAAGCACTGCTATCAAAGAGAGGGGAGACTGCAGGAATCACAAACAAATGAAAGAGACTGTTAAAAATTGTTGCTTGTTGCAGATTCTGTTTCTTTCTTGCTTGCAGTTATAGTATCTGTCCTTACCTTTGAGTATATTGGTTGTGAGATAAGAAGTGAAGAGAAGCAGAGGACACCATTAAAGCAGCAGTAGCAGAGGAGGTTTCAACTGGGGCGACCTGGGAACACGTCCACATTACTCTAAACTCTTGATTTCTCCATTAGTCCTGTGAATGTGTTGCAAGGTCACCCCAGTCGAGCCTGCTCTGTCTCATTTATTCATGTGAGCCCAATATGCAGGGGAAACCCTTTCTGAAACTGAGTCAATGAATGTCTGTAATTTATAATTTATTGAAATGAGATTGATAGAGAAGGAGAAAGGAACCAAAATCTGGTAGTACAAGCAGTACACGTGAAGTGCAGATATGGCCCTGAGATTTATGTTGAGTTGGGTCGAAATTAGATGGTTTCACACACTATCGGTGGAAGCAATGAAAGGGTTTAATCTCCTCCATATTTAGGTTGAAAGGACAGCGCCACGATGGGAGGTCAATATGAAATTGCAATGTATGGAATGTACTCCAGTACTATTTTTACCAAAAAAAATTTGAATAGTACACACAAATTCCAAATGTAGTCAAAGGACACACAATAGACAGACCAAACACAAAAGATAGTCTTCCACAATTTTCAAGTATTGATATCATTATCTGATTGGATACTCAATCAAAGTAGAAAAATAGATAGATACATTCAGACTATTCACGTTTAGTGCAAATATGTAAAATGCAAAAGGGAAACCCTTACACTACAAGGTGGGTCAGTGCATCCCAAGAACTGAACCAATAAGAAGCAACCCTCATAGCCACCAAGGAAAAGACATTGTTTTCAAACAAAAGATCAAGCAGTGTACACATATTGCCTCATGATCTCAATAGAACAGGAGCTCCAGTAAAGCACATGTCCACATAATAGACTATCATTACAACACATTATCAAAAATAATATTCTTTCGTATTGTTCTGTTGATGAAAAGTTCCATATAACAAAGTTTTGAATAGGATAAATTTACTTTCTGATTTAAAAATGGTTTATGAATGGAGCCTTCCATAACTTATTACTTAAATAGGAAAATGAAAAAAACAATGGCATCTCATCAATGACCCACTATATCAATTTGTACTCCGCCAAGTGAATAAAACAACACTAAAAATTATGGGCGTATGCTTTCTTCTCAACGAACCCGATTACACAGGGCATTATGCATTAAAAAGATGTGAAATTTAAACAATATAGAAAGGCAAAAACGATTTACAGTGTGCCACAATAGAAAAGCTAAGATTAGTGACATGAATATGTCATCAGATTAAATACTTCAGAATGTGAAGAACACATAAGTCAACTGCCATACTTTGTTATTAACAACATAAAAACAACAAACCAACGAGGCTGCAAGTACTTGAAGTTTGATCATAACACTTTCGGATCCTTTGTATTGACATATGTTGACTCTCTTTTATTAGGAATTCCTGTGTATTGCCATATATTTACTTTCTCATCTACCAATACACCACCAGATGAGGAATCCCAAGCATAATCATAGAGAGGGCCTTTCATCTACAAGGATGCCAAAAGATAAGGAATTCCAAGCACAATAGAGGAGAGGGCAAGCAGGCATGAACACCTCATAATACCTCTTGGGATGACAAGTTGGCTGAAGAATCATAGTATATTGAATCTTATATTTTACCATCGACTAATCTTCACAACTAATGTGGAATTGTGGAATTGTAGAAACTCTTCCAAGAAACCACAAAATACGTATCTGTCACACATCGATTAAAAAGGGTACACTGAACAAAAAGACATAATCCAGTTTAGTGCATCCAGTGTCCACATATATAATAGACAAATTTGGTGTATCGAGGTGGTGTATAGTTGGAAAATATAATAATTCAAGTCATTTTGCAACTATCAAGTATCATACAACATCAATATAACAGTAAGGTAAGCTAGTAAATATAACATTAAAATGGGTTGACTGGTATGTTTTAATTAATACCACCATCCATAGTAAGAACCATTTTAATCAAAACCAGGGCTTTTCTCTTGGATCAACGCTTTTCTCTCAGCTTTCAATTAGAAATAGATTTCATGTTGAAAATAGATTTTCAAAAAGTGGTTGACCAAATTGCAACTTATCCAAAATCAATGTTCAGAATAAATTCAATACAAGATGCATGTGTGTCCTCAGAGGGTAGAGATCCTAACAAGGTCTCCCACGAATCTATAAACATGATATTATTTTAGTCTCTGTCATGCATCTCCATGAAAGAAATAAAGAAATTACTAAGCAGAAACAATATAAATAGAATAATAGTGCTGTACTTCAATATGGTCTCAACTGGTAGCTAAATGTAACGTAGTTGCACCTCGGCTATTTTTGCACCAAATAACCACATTGAGAGGATGGTGGTTGACTTCCTTAACAACTCTGTTAAGATCTGCGAGCATCTTCCTTTTAATTCCTTGGGTTTTCAGCTCTATAAAGATCTGCTCGCTTTTTCCTCTTGATCCCCTAGATTTCAGGTGAAAACAGAAAACAGAGATCACATTTCCTTCTCAGCACCCCTTCTAAGTGACTCTTCTCTTCTCCCATTCCTCCAAATTCTCCTTGCCAATGGAAAACTAGGTCTTGGTAGAGTTTGAGCATTGGAAACAAGAGGATGGGCCAATATTCGTCTATCCAATGGGCAAAGTGCCTGGGTTGGGATTCAAACCCTCGGACGTGATTCCAGGATTCTCAGGTTTCCTCCAATTTCTCCTTCCTAATGGAAAAGTAGGGCTAATTAGAGTTTGGGCATTGCCCAGATTGGTCTATCCAACGGGCAAAGTGGCTGAAGTGGAATTGAAAACCTTCAAAGTGGCTGAAGTGGAATTGAAAACCTGGGATGTTTGCTTCTCCTTCTTGATCCCCTGGTTTTCAGGTGAAAATAGAAAACATAGATGATGCCCACATTTCCTTCTTAGCACCCCTTCTCAGTGACCCTCTTCTCTTCTTCTCCAATTCCTCCAAATTTCTGCTTGATAATAGAAAACGAGGGGCTGGTTGGGTTTGAGCAATGGACACAAGACGATAGGCCAATATCGGTCAATCCAAAAGACAAAATGTCTGGGGTGAATATCAAACCAAAGACGTGACTCCAGGATTTTCAGGTTTCCTCCAAATTCCTCACTGCTAATGGAATACTTGGGTTTCACATTGCTAATGTCAGGATTCTCTGGTGATTCTCAGGTTTTCTCCAAATTTCTCCTTGCCAAGATTGCAGCATAGGCCCAGATTGGTCATTCCAATGGGCAAAGTGACCAGAGTGGAACTGAAACCCTGGAACGTTGTCCTAGGATTCTTAGGTAAAGCATATATACTGGAATGGGGAACGAGATTTGAACCTGAACTAATTGTGATGCTTATACACTGGAATGTAAGAGGAGATCTGAACATGAGCTAATTGTCATGCTTAATATACTGGAATAGGGGTGGACATTTGAACCTGAACTAATTGAGATAAACTGTCACATATCTACTACAAAATCATAGCCTAATCTTGCCCAATAAAACCAATCGTCTAGATAAGTAGCCTAATTGCACAATCTTTGTTTATAAAAAGATTTCTAAAAAATAAATAAAAGATAATGACCTTTCTCTACGTAGCAAAATTGCTTTGTCACCAAAGTCTGGAACAAAGATTAAGAGGTCAGGAAATCACAATACATTTTATTAGAAAGACATTTTCCATTCGGCCAACAAAATGTCCATAAAAACCTAAAGAAAGAAGAAATGAGAACCAATCCAATTGTCTATTATACATAATTAATTTACTGTAAATTTCTCACATAGAATCTATCCTGCTAGACTTAAATTAACAACTAACAACAATCAGTAGACTTCTAATCATTGATAATGATGATTCCAACCTGTGTCTAGAAGAGGGGAGATCTACACAGAGGGAAACTGTAGTTCTCATAGTCGGTCCACTTATCCAAACACTCCATATGGAAAACATGGCCACATTTAGCTAGTCGGCTAGAAGAGGGGAGATCTACACAGAGGGCAACTGAGTAACCATCTCACTCATTTTTTAATGATTCGAGAACGAACCGTACGAGGGTTTACCCTCCGGAACAGAGCACAACATATTTTCCATTAAACTTAAAACATATGTACATAAATCGCATTCCAGTGCAAAACAAATACATATACGTGACTCCAGGATTTTCAGGTTTCCTCCAAATTCCTCACTGCTAATGGAATACTTGGGTTTCACATTGCTAATGTCAGGATTCTCAGGTAATTCTCAGGTTTCCTCCAAATTTCTCCTTGCCAAGATTGTAGCATAGGCCCAGATTGGTCATTCCAAAGGGAAAAGTGACTGGAGTGGAATTGAAACCCTGGAACGTTGTCCCAGGATTCTCAGGTAAAGCATATATACTGGAATGGGGGACGAGATTTGAACCTGAACTAATTGTGATGCTTATACACTGGAATGCGAGAGGAGATCTGAACCTGAGCTAATTGTCATGCTTAATATATTGGAATAGGGGAGGACATTTGAACCTGAGCTAATTGAGATAAACTGTCACATATCTACCACAAAATCACAACCTAATCTTGCCCAATAAAACCAATCGTCTAGATAAGTAGCCTAATTGCACAATCTTTGTTTATAAAAATATTTCTAAAAAATAAATAAAAGATAATGACCTTTCTCTACGTAGAAAAATTTCTTTGTCACCAGAGTCCGGAACAAAGATTAAGAGGTCAGGAAATCCACAATACATTTTATTAAAAAGACATTTTCCATTCGGCCAGCAAAATGTCCATAAAAACCTAAAGAAAGAAGAAATGAGAACTAATCCAACTGTCTATTATACATAATTAATTTACTATAAATTTCTCACATAGAATCTATCCTGCTAGACTTAAATTAACAACTAAAAACAATCAGTAGACTTCTAATCATTGATAATGATGATTCCAACATGTGTCTAGAAGAGGGGAGATCTACACAGAGGGCAACTGTAGTTCTCATAGTCGATCCACTTATCCAAACACTCCATATGGAAAACATGGCCCCATTTAGCTAGCCGGCTAGAAGAGGGGAGATCTACACAGAGGGCAACTGAGTATCCATCTCACTCATTTTTTAACGATTCGAGAACGAACCGTACGAGGGTTTACCCTCCGGAACAGAGCACAACATATTTTCCATTAAACTTAAACATATGTACATAAATCACATTCCAGTGCAAAACAAATACATATGTGTGACTTCAGGATTTTCAGATTTCCTCCAAATTCCTCACTGCTAATGGAATACTTGGGTTTCACATTGCTAATGTCAGGATTCTCAGGTGATTCTCAGGTTTCCTCCAAATTTCTCCTTGCCAGGATTGCAGCATAGGCCCAGATTGGTCATTCCAACGGGCAAAGTGACTGGAGTGGAATTGAAACCTCCCCTTGAGCTCCGCGACCCTGCTGGTTGATGTGCTCTGGTTGGTAACAACCCTGGGCTATTTCTCTGTCTCTGGCTCCATCCATGGATTGCTGGAGGATCAAATTTGCGCTGCACATTCGCTATCCGAATATCTCCCCTCGAGCTCCGCGACCCTGTTGGGTGATGTGCTCTGGCTGGTAACAACCTTGGCTATTTCTCTGTCTCTGGCTCCGTCCATGGATCATTGGAGGATCAAATTTGCGCTGCTTAGGCGGTTACATAATCGAACGACTCAACATGGCTCAATCATCTAACATATCATCTAATGGTGCAAAGTAATGACACGTAGGCAGAGAGCAAAGTTGATTTCAGAGGGAACGCCTTACGGCGTAACTACTCAACTTTTCCAATTATACTTATTTTGTACATTTACTACATTACATGATATAGGAATGAAATCAACTACATTCCTAGAGAACTGTAAACCTTACTTAGAGAAATAAAAATGAAATAATGCTCTACATCACACACTATTTATGTTACCATTAATTTTTCATTCCTTAATTACCACTCAACTTGCATAGATAAATTGCTTTCAATGTACAAAAGAAAATGAATCAATTGTATGTGAGAGGCTGATATCACTACTCAATATAGTTTATTTTAGTCCACCAACTCAAAACTCATAAACATAGCCCCTTATGTAAAATCAAACTTTTGGCTCATCATCTCAAAATCCATATTCATGTTAAACTTTAAGTATAGCTAGCATTTGCACCAGATGCTGCAAAGGAAACACTGTAATTCGGTAGCGCATATGGAAGAAGAGCATAAATGAAAAAAAATGTGATATGTTAGGTGATCTAACTATAGCTAAATTTGAACGAAAAAAGAAATCTTAATGTTAAATGTAATACGATCAAACAATATACTCGAAACAAAGGCATGCACAACTTCCTTGCCAAGTGCTCAATCCAAGAGCTTACTTTCATTAAAAATTGCATCCCAGACTGGACCTTTGTCTTTCATTACCTCATCCAAACTGAACCCTTCACCCTCATATGGTAATGGTTCCAGATCATTTTTTTGTGCAAGTATTCTCCAATGATGTTTCCATTTATACACGTCTCCATTAGCATAATCAAAGGCCTAGTTCTTTTGATAAGGATCTGTGGCAGCCCAAATTTCTTGTTCTGTAATCAATTTTGCATCAGATGCATCCATAAATTATTCCCATGAAATATTGTTCCCTGGGTACTTGAAAGACAACCCCTCATGTTTGCAAATGGCAGTGTAAACACACAGTGTGCCTAAAACATTCATCAAGCTCCAAGGAGAGAAGCCAAATATGTGTGTCAGATGGTGAATGGACCAAGTTAATCCTTCTTTATTCTTTGCAGCCTCAAATACAATATCCTTGAGAGTGTAGTAAAAATTGGGCATAGGTAGCATAGGAAGCTCTTCACAAGGGGGCATGGTCTTCCTTTCTTCCATTTTTGACCTTCAAGCAAATCTTCTAAACCAAGTTTATTCTTTTTACTACCAAATCCAGAAATTGCTAGTAGACCTTGCCTTGACTTTTTGAGTTTCAGTCCTTGTGCGCTTGCACTTCTCATCACATTTTCCTAGTCAAATCTCTCTCTTTAGTCCTATGTCAGTTTTCAAATCATCCTCAACAATTTCATTATTGTTGTTTTATTGTTTTACCATTATTGTTGTGTTTTATTGTTTTACTACTTCCCTAAACCTATAAACTCTTCTTAACCTCTTTGGACATACAATGTTTGAAGACATGTTTCTTGTAGCCCATGCCCTAGTTTTCTACAAGAGGAGGAAATGAAGAAACACCCCCAAAAAGCATTTTCTTGACTTGTTAGCCTCCACATTATCATCATGATTTCCATCTATTACTCCCTGAATCTTTTGCTTCTGCTTCCATGCCAAACATGCTCATAAAAGAGAATAGTAATTCAGACCTTTAGGGGAAATATAACAAACATCATGACGCCTTACAATACTTGAACCCAAATCTCCATCCTACAGTAAGAAGATGCATTTTCTCTTTTATGCAAGTTTGTTTCTTTACAATCTTGTCCAAATTAAGGGTTGCTCAATGAAAATATTCAACATCAAATGTTTCTCCTTTTGCAAGAGACTAACATGATTGAGCTGATATGCACCCTAACCTGTTCCGTTGTACAATTTTTCTTTGTGTTATTTGGGGTTCAATATCATCATCATCTAGAATAAGGATATCCCAAAGTAGCCATAAATTTGCTTTCTTATAAGGAACTTTTCTTCTAAATCCACCTGTAAGATATGAAAAAAGACTACGGTGGGATGTTTGATTTTTTTTTTTTTTTTAAAGAGAGCTCAATGATGAATTGCAAGAAGCTCAACTTGGGACCATATTTGCAATGATTTAATTCTAGAGTGCTTCAAGTGGAGAAATCCCCAAATCCCTTGTGCTTTGATTACATGTGTGAAATGCTATCTTCAAAAAATTGCATCTTGTATTGACTCATGGTATTGGGTATATACATGAAGGTCTCAATTTTAATGAAGAGAGAATCAATTGTTGAGTTGTTTAGTGCAAGTGCAAGTGCAATGTGAAATTCCTATGCTTGATAACATTGAAAAAATGTGTGAGGTTAGGTCACGCGCCTCACAATGAATTCAACAAGAAAAGGTGCATCATGTGCTTTTGAGGTTAAATATATCCTAGAGAGGTTTGAGTCCATAGAAGAATACCTTGACCTTTTTATTACACCTCCCATAGAAGAAACAAGGGTTGAACTCCACAATACTCTTAAATCCATCTCTGAAGCTCCATATGCAGTTGTAAACTTTCCAGAAAAACAAAATATACAACCATCAAAAGGTGTAGTGCTGGTATACATAATGCTGATTTGACAGAGAATATGATATAGGAGAGAGGAAGGGAAACAAATCTTAATGCTCAACCAAAGGATATTCTTATACTCTCATCAACAATACCTTAGTATGTGGAAGGCCTTCGCGACTACATGCTAGCTGTAGTAAGTAGAATGGAGTGTCAATGTGAAGATACATATGGTAAGAATGAGGATAGCAATACGTTGGATATGAACGCACATGTTCTAGATGTGCATCCATTCCCCCACAAAATAGAAACACAAAGGATAAATGTTTTGGCATTTAGGTTGGTCATTTGGCTACAAATTTGTGAATAGGGAGAGATTTGTTGACTGACTTAGATGATAAAAAAACAAATTTGGTTGTGCTTGCCAGGGTAGTATACTACAATAGAGAAGATTCTAATGAAGCCTTTATTGAGGAAAATGAAAATGATATAGACAGATTGAGAAGTAAGCATTTTGAGTTCCACAAATTGAATGTTTCTCAGAAATCTTCTATAGTTGGTACAATGATTGTTTTTAAAAACACCTCGATGGAATGTACAAAGTGGGAAATGCACATATATTTCTATCTATACATGTGTTGAATTCCCTCTATAAAGAGAGTATGTTGCATGTAGAGGGCATGTTTCATGAAGCAACTACAGTCCTTGATGATGTAGTGAAAAACAGAGAGGTGCATGATCTTTGATACAAGCAAGACTTTAATTGAGGGCTTATCTAAGAAAGGCCAGATGTTGGAAGCATTAAAGATTTTGCATGCAATGGTAAAAGAAGATTGCTTATTTGATATCAATACTTGTAGTGTCTTGATAAATGGCTTTTGTTTAAAGCATCAGGTGCATGAAGCATATATGCTTGTTAGCTTATTGCTTGACAAGGATTACATTGTAGATAGTGACATTTATAGTGTATTTATAAGTGCATTATGTAAGTATGGTAATATTAATGAAGCTCTAAAGGCCTTTAATCAGTTGGAATCTAAAGGATGCGCTCCAGATACAGAGACATGCAAGATTATGCTAGATACTCTTCATAGTGTAGGTAGAGTAATAGAAGTAGGTAGACCTAATGCTCCTAAGATTACATCCACAACATAATGAAGCAACACATTCCCATCAAAGTGAGCATCACAACCTTTTTCATGAGGAATATTGATTCCTCCAATAATCAAGGGTAGTCTAGGTTCCAATTTATGGAATTTTCTTGACTTGTTAGCCTCCACATTATCATCATGATTTCCATCTATTAATCCCTGAATCTTTTGTTGCTGCTTCCATGCCAAACATAAAAGAGAATAGTAATTATGACATGTAGGGGAAATATAACAAACATCATGATGCCCCCTACGATATTTGAACCCAAAATATCCATCCTACAGTAAAGAGATGCATTTTCGCTTTTATGCAAGTATGCTTCTTTACAATATTGTCCAAATTAAGATTATAGTTAAGGGTTGCTCAAGGAAAATATTCAACATCAAAGGTTTCACCTTTTGCATGAGACTCCCATGATTGCACTGATATGCACCCTAACCTGTTATGTTCTACAAGTTTTATTTGTGTTAGTTTGGGTTCAATATCATCATCATCATCTAGAATAAGGATATCTTGATGTAGCCTTAAATTTCCTTTCTTATAAGGAACTTTTCTTCTAAATCCACCACTAAGTTTTGTAAGTTTGATTTTTAGTAGATAAATTTAGAGATACATAATTTTTTTAATTCAAAATCCATAACCATGTATAAATATAATTTGTGTTTACGTTAAATAATTCTAATATTATGTTTTTAAAAGTAATTTATGCTTTGAAGATTATTTAATATTTGTTTCCAACTAAATTATACATAGATATATATATTATGCAAATCATGTTTTTATTATACATCCATGATAGAGTAAAGCTCAATACTAGAATTTGTTTTGCCTTCATTTATTGGGTAATGTAATATGTCACTTGAACAATTAGGAAACCTTCATTAACCATTGCTTAAGAGATCACAACATCATGGAACCCTTGAATTGTGGGTTGGGAGGAAAGGGGTTAGAGGACCAAACAAACTACTTTAGGCAAACCCTATTCTTTCACTTCCATAGAGGAGGAGATAGATGATTAAGCATGTTCGCAAATGGTTTATTTCCTGGTTTGGAAATATGGTGTCCTCTTGGGCATTCAACGACATTATTAATTAGATGATTGATTACGAAATAAAGGGGAAAAATTTAAGAAGGAAATGTACAAATAGAATAAAAACTAGGTCATGGATATTTTATGTCGACAACGAGGTTCAAGGGTCTCTATGTAAGGTTGAAAAGTTATTAATATTTAACCTTTTTTTATGGTCTATTTTTTTGTTACTCAAAATATTTGCGTGTATGTGATACCCCTAATTCAATTGCTTTTTCAAACATGACTATTTTATATTAATTGTAAATATTGTTGAACTTGATGGTTGTGGGGGCCATGACTTAAGTCAACTCATAATTTAAATAAGTTTTATGATAAATAAATGTTGCTTTTGGGAAATGTTCTAGGAAATAGCACATGAGTAATATGGGCTTCTTCCTATTCTAGAAATTGTTAAGTGGTTAAGTCCACATGGTGTACCTTCCCAAATCTTTCTTCCAAAAATCCTAGAAGAAAGATTACCACTAAGGAAATATCATAATTAGAGAGGGATATTATGTTGAGTGGAAGGATAAACTTACGTGGAGAAAAATGGTAAGATGGGTAAAAAGTTAAGAAAATCATAATGGCAGAGAAAGGTGTGCTTCAGAGGAAAAAGGAAAAAGGAAACAGATGGTTCAATTATGAATTTGTTCCAAATACCCCTTTGAACATGGCCTTCCAGCTTGCACTGCTAGTGAAGACCAACACAGTGGGAGGGGAGAACAATATCTATCCATTTTTGCATCTCTCATCTAATGGCAATCTCTTTAACTTCACCAATAAGGATTCCATTCTCTTCAACTACAACAAAAAGCAAAGTTGTCAGAACTTTCCCCACCATGCCCGAAGGTAGCACCCGAAGCTATTCATCATTCGGTTCTTCCGTCATGTTGTCGTTGGAGCCCATTAAAAAATCCCAAAAGATGGAGATCGTCGTCTGTGGATAAGCCCTAGATGGAGCTTTTAAGAAGGATAGAATGAACCAAATGTTTATGGAGATATTGAGGAGTCGCAGGAGAATGAACATCAAATCTCATAATCTACAGTGGTAGATGGAGGACATGGACGGTCCCAGAGGTATGTAATGACATGCTTATACTCCCCACTACCCAAATTCCCATAATCATTGGTGCCAAAAATGACACTGCCAACTGGAAAATTGCACGGGAACTTGCATTTAGTCCGTTCCTTTACACTCCCACATAAATAATGGGATACATATTCAAAATTATTCCTCCCACTAAAATTGCAAGAATGTATCATACCACTGCTAGTGTCTTGTCCATAAGGCCCATATGACTCCTTCCATAGGAGAAGCAAAGGGAGCATGCCCTGTTGAGAAGTGGGTGATGCATGGAAGAGTTGTTGAGCATTTTTCAATGCATAGACCAATACCTCCATATCTATTTGCATATGTGGTGGGAATATTTTTCTAAGGAGGTTGGTCCCAGGTCTAGGATCTATTTTGGACCTTGTCCTATTATGGAAGTTTCATAATACAAGTTCGTGAACACATAGGAGATAATGAAGTAGGGGGGAAAGCTCTTTGGTGAATATGAATGGGAGAGATTCGATCTCCTTGTATTGTCCCCAAGTCTCCCATCTAGAGGAATGGAGAATCCCAGGTTGGTATTCTTAACCCCCACTATCATCACAGGGGATTTGAGTGATGGGCAGGTTGTGGCACATGAGCTTGCACATAGCTAGACTAGAAATCTCATCACCAATGCCACAAATAATGAATTTTGGCCAAATGAGGTATTATTACATACACACCTAACTATATCTTACCATATGCCATATAAAACATGTTGTTAAGGATTTGAGCTTTTAGGGTTTAGGGTTTTAATCTTTGGGAAGTGTTTTTTTGCAGCGTTTTATGACATATGCAAAGTGAAGAATTGTCAACATTGTACAATGTGTGGAATGTGTTGCTTTGAATATTGGCTTAAGTTTCTAAGTTTTAAAGGATGAGATTCTTAGTTACCAAATTGGGAAAAAACCAGGAAGGGGTTGATCCCGAGGATGTTTACTTTCTTGTTCCTTAAAAAAAGTTTTTCAATTGCTTTGGCATATTGACCATCAGGTCTTACTCACTCTCTTCTCTATTTGTGAGGGTTTGAAGTTATTTCGAAATCATTGGGGTTTGTAAATTTCTTGATATAATTTTCTCATATAATGCCAATAAAGGATTTTTCCATATATGAATTTGGTATTAAGTTAAAATATGGTAGTTAGAGGAGTTCATTTCTTCATTTCATCAAATGGAGATTACTAAAAGGATCAAAGAGACTTTCTCCTTTTGAAGAGTAGCCTGATTAGAATGAACTAGTTGTGGAAAGCCAAATGATGAGCCTCATCATTGGGTAATTATGTGGGTCTTAATTCACCTCCTAGATTAGTCAAACCAACTATTCTCATATCTTATTGCATACTTTTGATTATATTTTGTTTATGAGATGAGTTAGAGTTGGATATTTTGCTTTTTGGTTTAATGTGCATTTAATGCATGATTGAAGGATAAGAGCAAGGAATTTTGGCAAAGACCATGGTAGAAAATCAAATGGGACACGGGAGAGGAATTATAGGAGGTAAATCCTCCTCATTTACTACCCTTCCATTCGAATATTCCTCCGTCAGCTCGGAGTGCAAACAACCAAATCATGAGGACTAGAAGGCAGCGAGCAAGTGAAAGACAAAGCACCAATTTATCTCCAGTTTGGGAGCCGAGCCTCCCTAATTTTAAGGAAGTTGTTGGAGACTTCAGATGTATAAGTAGAGAGGCCTAGGACCTCAGTAGGATTAGGATTTTTTATTGTAAAACTCTACTCTATTTCTGAGCTGCAAGACTTGTGACAGTTTTTGATGTAATCCACTGTTTTGATACTAAGAATGAGTTTTGTTTTGAGCCAGCATTGAGTTAACTCAAAGGGCCGAATCTCTTGGGTTAGGGCCCAACCCTAGCAGCCAAGGCTCCTCTTTAAAGTACATGTATGCTAGTATAGATTCATAGTTTAATTGTTCATTTGCTTAGTAGATGCATTTCCATTACAACAATGTAGATTATATTGGTTGTGTGATAGTTTGCTTCCATTTGTGCCTTCTTTCAAGTAGCAGGTTAGAAAGGAGAAAAAGGATCACCATAAGGTTGTCATCAGGTGTCTCGGCCTCACTTCCTCCCTCTGGGACCATGACTTGAGGAAGGGACCCTTCAACAGCCCCAAAAACACAGATTTCTAGTTCTTGCATGAGCTTTGGAGTTTGTTGTCTTTGATTCAATATTTGGTTCATGTTGCAAGGCAGATTTCATTGTCATTTTTGTCCATCTCATTTCAAAAATAGGATCTCACTCGTGCTTTCATTCCCTTCAACAACTTTCTTCATGCATAATATAGGCAATTGATTCATGCTTTTCTGGTTTATGAAAATGTATCTTGTTGCATAGTTCTTGGAAGACACACATGTTTTAAGCAAAGCAGGTACTTTAGGAGGAGACCCAAACTTCATCACCAGTAGCCACCTTCCACTTCATCCACCTTAGCCATCTCTTGTTCCACCATCAACCTCACTAGTTTTTTTTTTTTTCATTGAAATTCCCCTAGTTACATTGAGCGAATCTAGCCATATCTTATCTTGGATATTGACTCCTGAGTGCTCCTAGACCTTCTAACACCCCATTACACTCATCATACACCTTTCCCAAGCTTCCCAACACCTCCAACACCTCACAATTAGCTCTCGATTGTATCCTGCAGGTTTCCTGTTCTAATACATCCTGTAGGTTTTCATGAAACAACTTGTTTTGAGGCCAAATTAATGGGGAACCTCTAGGAAGTCACAAAAAGCCTCCTAGGACCCTTCCACACCATCCAACCACTCCATAAACCTTCTAGCCATCCTCAATCACCTTCCATCCACCTGTCACATCCACAAGAACAATTAATTTGCATACTTGATTTTGCCTAAAAAACCCAAAAAAATGAAAACAGATTTAGTTTAGTTTTTTGCTTACACATTAGTATGGTTTGATGCTCTTTACTTCTACAACTTAGATAGTAGCATTTGTTTAGTGTTGATTTAGCAATTCTTCTTAGCATAGCTGTTTAAATGGTTAATTAGGATATGGTGTGATTTAGCATTACATATTGTTTTCTTCATTACTGCAATAGAGTAGCTCTCTTAGAGTAGATTTTCTCTTCTTCCATAAAAGAATCAAGATTCTTCTGACTTTATAGAAGTTTGGCTTGGAACCCTTGGGGTCTCTCGCCAGATGAACAGTGACAATAGGCAGGACCTTCACTTTTACTTGTGCATATAGCACTGTCACCTCAAAGTTTGTACGAACCCTGGGTTGATAAGTAAAGCTGGTAGCCCAGGAGTTGTAGCATCCTTGCTGCAATACTGACACTCATCACTTTTTGGCACCGTTGCCAGGAAGGTGTCTAAGTAGAATGTGAGTACTGATTTCTTTTCTTCTATTTCTTGTCTTCAATATTCTGCTGTTAGTTGATTTATGCAAAAGTGATCTAGTTATTTCCTTTCTTTCATTGTCCATTATCTGCTTTCCTTTCCATTCTGCAAGTAGGATTTCAATTTAGCAAGTAGCTTTTTCATTCTGTCAGTGATTTTCATTCAATCAACAATTTCATTTTTGCAAGTACTTTCTAGTTTAAAAAAATTACAAAACCAACCCAAAAACATTTCCTTTCATGCCTCGTAGGAATAGGGACAACTTAGGGAAATTTTTTCCAAATACCCCCACTACATCCAACAGCCAACCTTCTCTCTTCTTCGGTGGCTGTGAACTGGAGGAACCTTTAGGTGAGAAACCTAACATATTTGAAGAACCTATAGGGGAAGAAGAAGAAGAGGAACCCATTCCTACTGAACCAATGGCTGAAAACCGAAATGACAGAGGGAATAGAGAGAGAGTTGAGGGTGCCTTCCCCATCAGGGAAACCAATGGGGACACTAAGATGAAAAATATAAGCCCCTCTTCCCTACCTCATTTCCATGGCCTGACCACAGAGGACCCCGACACTTTCCTATTTGAGTTTGTTGTTATATGCCGAACCTATGACTATACAAATGATGAGAAAAAGTTAAAACTATTTCCATCTACCCTCAAGGATGCAGCATTGCGCTAGTTCATGGGCTTACCTGGAGATAGCATCACAACTTGGGCTCAGATGCAGCAGGCCTTTAACAACAAATATCGGGACTACTGTAGGTCAAAGGATACTAAAGAAGAAATTTTTAAGATGACCATAGGCCAGGATGAATCCTTAGAAGACTACGAAGAAAGATTCCAGCTCAGTTACAAAAGGGCCAGGTGCACACTTGACCCTGAGTCACTAAAGCTGGTCCTTCTCAGGGGAGTAAGAGAAGACCTTCTGGACACCTTACACTTATTATCAGGAGGAGATATCTACCAATTACCCTATGAGGATATCAAGACCGTCTTTAGAAACCATTCTAGGGCAGCTAGGAAAAAGGGTAGGGGTAGTCAACCTATGGCCAATACATCATTTTACAACTCATCCATCAAGGGTGAAATTGGAAATATGCTGGAAGATTTCAAAAGTGAGATGCTGCAAACCCTTGCCTTGCAAATGAACACCATGAACATTAAAAGGAAGTAAGAGGAAGCAGAGAGAGCCTTGGCCATCTTTTGTCCTAGATGCACCAAGAGACATCCTAGGAACGAATGTCCATTGAACTATATTGAATTTTTCTCAGTTTGTGAAGAAACCACTCCACAGACAAGTGCCCTTCTTTACCCGGACTCAAAGCTGTATATCAAGGAGCTGAAGGGATCAAAGAGTAGCTTTGCTACATTAACCAAAGGAGACCTCTTGGGCCTAGACCATACCGACAGGGCATGCAAGGGTCATCACATGCATATTACAACCCCAATCAAACCTCAGCTATAGCTTCTTGGGGACCCCCTGCTCATCCTTCCTGGTCTACACCCCCTCCTTGGTCCTATGCATCTCAGTGTCATTCCCAACCAGCCAGCCAGTCATTTCAACCTTACACTCCGCTACAACCTTAGTGGAATACACCACTCCAGGGGTGGAGGCCCCAATACAACAATGTTCCAGCTCTATTGCCTCCACCACCTGCCCAACCACAACTCCTACACTCTGATCCACCCAAGCAACCCCAAATGCCTGCCCAGCCAAATCCGAACCCGAACAATAGGCAGGCTCAACAAGTATACAATGGAGAGACATCATATCCAGCTTATGTTGTGGAAATCCAGGAGATTAACCTGAGATCTGGGAGAGTTCTCCCAGATAACCAACCTCCCCCTCTACCTAGGGAGGTTGAGGAAGAAAGAGAGGAAAGCAACCTTAAAGTAAATCCACCCTTTCCTGAGAGATTAGCCCAACCACTCCAGCCTACCCCAGAAGAAACTGAACTTCTAGGAGAATTGAAAAATCTATGTGTAAAGATCCCCCTTCTCCAGGCAATAAAAGATGTTCCCATTTACAATAAGTTGATTAAGGAGAAATGCTTCAAGCATCCAGGGAGGTGAAAAAGGGATGCCCCTACCATTAATGTCATTAGGCAGCTGTCCGACTTAATGCTGGGGTAGGTAATATGTCCAAAATATTTGGACCTTGGAAGCCCTATAATAGATGTGCACATCAATGACACCATTGTCCCACACACTCTGATCGATCTTGGGGCTTCCATTAATGTGATGAATAAGGACACCATGCTCAAGCTCAACCTCCAAGGGTCATTGAGGAAGACCACAACAATTCTGCAACTTGCAGACCGTTCCAGAGTAACCCCTGAGGGAATTATGGAGGATGTGATGGTCTCCATGGACTCCTGGGAGTACCTTGCAGATTTCCTAGTTCTCCAGCCTAAGGCTAAGCTTACTAGTTATCCTCTCATCCTTGGGAGGCCATGGTTGGCCACAGCTGATGTTTACATTAGCTGTAGGGCAGGGAATATGACCATCAAGAACGAACATACATCCAAGCAGTTATTCCTATACCCTCTTGCTCAACCATCTCTGGAGCATGATTTACCTTTATGGTTGGAGGAGGAGGAAGAAGATGAGGTTTATTCTGCTCAACTTTATGCTTTGGAAGCGACCATGGGAGTAGGACAACAAGATGAGGATCACTTGATTGAACACCTACTCCAAAGTCCAACTCTTGGTTCATTACCATTAGAAGAAGAAGTAAGGGAAACGTAGAACAATCATCCAATTGACTTATGCTTGGCTTATTCCAACCTACTCCGTGTCAAAACCATAGAATTCAGCCCAGAGAAAACCTTGAAAATTAAGCCATCTCTTTCTACTCTCGAAGAGGAGAATCTATGCAACATGTTAAAGGAGAACCTAGAATCCTTCGCTTGGAGTTACAAGGAAATGAAAGGAGTACACCCCTCAGTGTGTACTCACCACATATACATCAAAGAAGGTTGCAATGTGGTCTGACAACCACAAAGGAGGATGAATCCAGCTCTTAAAGATATAGTCAAAGAAGAACTGCAAAAACTGTTAGATGCAGGATTCATTTACCCTATGTCCGATAGTGAGTGGGTCTCCCCTTTAGTGTTAGTCCCCAAGAAAAATGGTAAGTGGAGGATTTGTGTCAATTACAGGGTGTTGAACAAAGCCACAAAGAAGGATCATTTTCCTCTACCCTTCATTGACCAAGTGCTAGACGACCTGGCAGGGAAATTTCTTTCCTAGATGGATTTAGTGGGTACAACCAAATCCAAATCTGCCCAGAAGACCAAGATAAGACCACATTCACCTGTCCTCGGGGTACTTTTTCCTATAGGGTCCTTCCTTTTGGCCTATGCAATGCTTCTGCCACTTTCCAGAGAGTAGTCTTGAGTATTTTCACCGAATTAGTCCATGATGCGGTGGAAATTTATATGGATGATTTTACACTTTATGGATGTGATTTTCAAGAAGCCCTGACTAACCTAGGCAAAGTACTGCACAAATACATTGAAATGAACCTGTCTCTTAGTCCTGATGAATGCGAATTCTTAATGACTGAAGGGACCGTGCTAGGTCATTCAATATCTCAGCAAGGACTGCAGGTGGACCCAAACAAAATAGCCATCATCCAAAGGGTCCCACCTCCTCAAAATCAGAGAGATGTTAGAAGTTTCTTAGGGATAGCTGGATACTACCGAAGGTTCATAAAGGACTTCAACAAATTGTCCTCTCCTTTATTTGAGTTGCTGGCCAAATATTATGAGTTTATATGGTCAAAAAGTTGTCAAGAGGCCTTAGACATTCTAAAGGGTAAGTTAACCACTACACCAATTCTCCGAGGCCCAAACTGGGCCCTTCCCTTTCATATTCATGCTGATGCCTCACACAAAGCCATAGGAGCAGCCCTAGGTCAAGTAGAGGAAAAACTGCCTTATGCCATCTATTTTATCAGTGAGAACTTGTCAAAAGTTGAGCTAAATTATACAGTGACCGAAAAGGAACTCCTGGCTGTTGTGCATTCATTAAACAAATCCAGGCATTACATTACAGGCTATCAAACATTTGTGCATACTGACCATGTTGCAATCAAATATTTAATGAACAAACCAGATGTGAATGCTCAAATTATAAGATGGTTGCTTTTATTACAATAGTTTGATCTAACCATTATTGATAAGCTTGGTAAGGAAAATGTTGTTGCGGATTTTTTTATCTAGGGTAAATGTGCCTGCAGGTGAAGAAGGAATGGTGGATGACTAGTTACCAAATGAGCATCTATTTGCTATTTTAGTTCTCTCCCCATGGTTTGTTGATATAGTTTGGTATCAAAACAGTTCCCACCAAACTTTCCCTCTAAATAAAAGAGCAAGATAGTTAGGAAAAGCGCCCCCTTCACCTGAATTGGGGGCAATCTTTTCAAACTTGGCCCAGATCAAATCTTGAGAAGGTGTGTAAGGGAAGAGTAGGTTTTTGACATCCTTCTGACCTGTCATGATGTGCCTTATGGAGGCACTTTGCAGCAAAGAGGACAACATTCAAAGTGTTACAAGCAAGCTATTATTGGCCCACTCTCCATCAAGATGTGAAAAAGTACACTAGTCAGTGTGATCGGTGCCAGAGTATGGTAAGGCCTACTCCAAGAGATGAAATGCCCCTGCAGCCTCAAGTGAATTTCGAGCCATTTGACAAGTGGGGCATGGACTTCATTGGGCCTTTCAACGCTCCTTCAAAGCAAAAACAATACATTATTGTGTGCACTGATTATTTGAATAAGTGGGACGAAACCAAGGAAATTAAGGCAACAACAGAAGAGAAGGTGGTTGAGTTCCTAAGGGAGAATGTATTCTACAAATTTGGGTACCATAGAAAGCTAGTCACCGACCATGGCAACCAGTTTACCTCCAACATGATTGAAGAACTGCTCAGCCATCACAAAATCAAGCACAAGACCTCCACTCCCTATCATCCACAAGCTAATGGGAAAGTGGAGGTGACCAACAGGGCACTGGAGGGAATTTTAACCAAGGTAGTGAGAAATAGCAGGAAGGATTGGGTAAAAAGACTAGTTGAGGCCACCTGGGCCTATAATACCACATGGAAGACCATCAGTAGATTTACACCCTATGAGCTGGTCTATGGGAAAAAGGCCTTACTGTCCATTGAGTTTGAATATAACATATTAAGGATGGAAGCCCAACTAGATTTGGATCTCAGTCATGCATAGAAAGAGAGATTGTTCCAATTGAATGGCTTGGATGAATTCAGAATGCAGGTCCTCCTACATACAAAGATAGTTCAACTTCAGAAGAAGATCTAGCATGATAAACATATTAAGGAGAAGCAATTTCAGGAGAGCGATTGGGCATTGTTATATGATTCTAGGTATAAAGACTTCAAGGGCAAGATAAGGACAAGATGGCTCAGACCTTATGTTGTGGAAAGATGCCATGATAATGGTTCAGTGCAAATCAGAACTATAGATGAAGAAGCCATTATGTTGCTTGTTAATGGGCACCGATTGAAAATGTACAAGAGACCTTTATCAAAACAAGAGTTCATTGAAAATATCAATAAAACAGTGATGATGGTGGAGCAAGTTCCAACTCCTCCCTCATCAAGTCACTGAAAAAGAAAAAAGAGAAAAAGAATAAGGACTCAGGTGAAAACCTCCATGAGGCGCCTAAGTCCCATCTTTGGGTTGAAAACCTCGTGAGGCGGCCCAATGATGAAAAAAAAAGAGAGAAAAAATAAGAAGATCCCTGGGTGAAAACCTTTCTTGAGGTGCCCAAGGCAAACAACTAGGGTGAAAACCTCTTTGAGGCAGCCTAGTTGTTTTTCAAAAAAAAAAAAGAAGAGAGAGAAAATTGTATAATTGTTATTTGAAGGTGGGCAAGAAAGACAGTCAAGGAGCAAAAAGAGGATCCAAAGGGAACCCTAACTCACACATATTCATCTCTTCCACTCCTTACATACATCCCTCCATCACTTCTATCATTTTTCCACTCCATTGCTTCGATTTATGCGAAGACTGTGTTTTCTATAGGATCCCCTGAAAACCTACAAGATGATCCTGTAGGAATTACAGTGGCCCGGAAAACCTACAGGAAGCAATCCGAGGGCACATGATATGTTTGTTAGGTCCCTAAAATTCACCCTATGCATGATCTAACACCTCACCTCATCTACCATCATCATCCCTACACTCACCATTCAAAAAAAAAAGAAGATCAGTTTCAACAGTTTTTGCCAGTCATAGAAAAAAGAAAAAAAGGAAAAGAGAGAGGAGTAAGAGCATTACCTGAGTGCCCTTCACTCTATACACACTCCTACTCCTTCCTTCCATTCATTACACCATCCTCACAACCCCAGCCAACAACGTGATTAAAAAATTCTGAGGGAGAAGCAGCTACAGGACATCCCGTAGCAGCCTATCCTACAAGATGCCCATCACCAGCAACAGGTATTCACTAGGATGATACAGGAGCTCCACAACAGCATCAACATCAGATCTTTATCCATAGATACCTGCAAAAGCTAAGAAACCATTAGCATATAGCAAGAGGAGGAAGAAGAATGGCATGCAACAAATAAACAATGCAACACCTCTGATCCTTGACAACTGCAGCATGGCATCGAAACCACATCTAAGTATCCCTCTTTCTCACTCATATGCATCATGTAGTCAAAAGTTGTAAGGGTTACAAGATAGTTGGTTTATAAGTGAAAAGGTGCCCAATTAACTTGGCCACCTTCGTTCAGTCAGCACATGCAGAACCGGGTGTCCTCTCACACGTGGCTGTAGTCAACTCAAAGATAGAGGAGTAGTAGGACAAAAAGTGGTTAAAAATACGAATATATGAGGTGGGAGATGATTACGAGGAGTGGGAAATGATGAGGTGGTAGTGGGGACCAACGGTCCAAAAATGGTAACGTACCTCCGCTGCGAGCACACCACCTCACTCGAAACACCATAAAGGGAAACAAAAAATCGTTCCCATGCATCCATGCATTTCACCTCCTCGAAACTCCCTCACTCAAGTCGCTCTCATAACCCAGGTCACCCACTGGAAGCAAAGATCTATCATTCTGCACAGGAATTCCTACAAGAGCATGCATAAGAATTCCTACAGGATACAGTCTACAAGATACATAGAGACAGTCTATAGGATAGGCAGAGAAGGATTCAAGAGGGGATACCACGGGAATTGTCCACTGCAACCATATAAAGAGATAGGCTCTAAAATTTCACTCCCATTTGCAATCAAATTAACCAGAGATACTCTAAAATTTAGTGAAGTTAGCAACTGTGACTAGTGAATTACATACATAGTCAACTTTGTTTTTCTCCCGCATTTAAAAAAATTGTGTCAACCCTCTCATTTTCTCCTCAAGTTTCACCAACAAGATGACATGAGGGTTTTATGGGAGAGAGCCCACAAACACTGTGAGAATACAACAACACCCCTAGGTTCTTGAAATCTTTACAAGACATAACTGGTTGGGGTTTTTCAAAAAATTCACAGGGTATGATGATGAGGTGGCTCAAGAATTTGCTCACTCACTCACTCCACACAGCAGAATCCATTCCGCTATTTTAGTAAGAGGCCTCACTATAGATCTCACACCAGAGCTCATCAACAGGGTCACCAAACTTCCCCTAGGAATTCCATGGAGAAAAGAAGACAAAGGAGACAATCAAGTGGCAAAAAGGAAATTCTTTTTAGAAGGTGAAGAACCCACTGAGGACAAAAATGGAGTAAGGAGGGACAGTCTGCCATACCCATGGAGTGAGGTAGGCTACCAAATCATCAAATATATCTCATGTGAGGGTAGATATAATGTTGTTTATGGCTACCATTTTAGGATCCTTGAATAATTAAGATTTGGGGTAGAAACACCAGTACACCAAAGACTTAGCATACCCTATTTCTTGCTGCAATCACTCATAGACTCCAGCAACAAAGTGAAGGAAGGGAATTCCCAACAATTGGCTCACCATGGGTTGATTAGGATCCTCATTGAAGATTCCCTCCAAAACCTCAGAATCCCTATAACATGGTCAATCTTTAGAGACTTGCTAGCAAAGGATGACATCAAAACCCTCACTTATGATGTTAGTCCTACTATCAGTGAAGAGGAGGCAAAACAGGAAGAGGAAGATATAGAGCAAGATAAGGATGAGATGGATGAAGAAGAAGCTGACACAGAGGAACATGATGAAGTAGAAGAAGAAGAGGGAGAAGAGAAGGAGGATGATGATGAAATAGAGGAGGAAACTAAGGAAGAAACTGATAGAGATGATGAAGATCCATAAGAGGAAGAAGACAGGAAAAATAGAGAGAAAGAAGGCATTGAAATAGAGGGGAAAGAACACAAGGAGGAGTCACCTAGGGTGCCTCCAGAGGCTACTGAGAGAGAGACAACATCTGCCCTCATTACTCTCAGCACCTGAGTCAAGCAAAAAGGAAAAATAAGGAGGAAAACCCCACTATATTTTAGAACAAGAAAGAGCACAAGAATAAAACAGGGGAAGCCACAAACATCAACAAAAATTCCTATTGAGATTGAAGATTCCCCTACACAAAGAGGCAAAATTCCTTCCCCTAAGTCACCAATCACCTATGTAAGGAGGCCTAATACTAGATCAACTTCCTCAAAGGGTAAGGAAATCCTATAGGATCCATAATAAAACCTACATGAAGCAAAAATAGTCCTACAAGATACTTTGCTGAAACTATAGGAGGCACAAAAATTGGGAAGCAAGGTAGGGGAGTAGAAAGAAACAAAAGAAGAAGACCTAAAGACAAAGGAACCAAGCACCCAACCTAACCTAGACTCCTATAACCGGTTTATTGAAGGAGGCAGGGTGATACCTCAAAAATTTTCCATCCCATTGTTTTTCGAACTTGAGAAGGAGAGGGCCAGAACCCACCAATGGATGAAGATCGCCAAATCAAAGGGGGTGGAAGACATTGGGCACATGGAAGAGAAACTCAAAGAAATGGGCAAAGAGCTAAGTGGCTTAAGGGATGGAGAAGCAATAATGAGAAGCCAGCTTGAGAGAGAAAATGCATCGCTGAGGGGACAACTGTAGGAAAGAGAGAACCAACTAACATGTATGGCCAGTCTCTCCTTGGAGGCAATCCAGTGTAGGATGCCAGCTAAATCCTATGCTCTTTTCCTCAAAGAAAAATGGCTGCAGTTTCAGATTAAGACACTAACACAGAGGGGAACCATGCCATTTCAGGACTACAAGTAGTTTATTGATCTTTGTGATCAAAGTACAATAGAGGATAAGGCTAAAATGGCTGAGTTTTATTTGCACAACATGGCCCTCACAGACATGAATGTTGTAGGTTTTAACCCTGTACAGTAATTACCTGCATATGAATTCTAAAACATAGAAAATAAACAATGCGAGAGCATAACACAAAAAACACATATACACAGAGATTTCCCCTGGATCCCAAAACCGGGACTACCAGCTTGATTTTTCATTATTTTCCTTTCAATGTTACAATACATATTTATAAATGCCAAAGCATCCAATACCATGGATCGAAAACCATCGCGTCCAAAACCATGGATCAAAAACCATCGCGTCCAAAAAACACGTGCGAAAATCATGCACAAAACCATAGGCGGGTCCGCCCAACCTAACATAGGGTCCAAAACCAAAATTTTTCGGGGCACTACCCCGAACCCCATAAAGTGGGGTTACAGGTACACCTCAAACCCCCTGTGACCTCCCCCCCTCTAACCCCTAGTTAACTACGTGGGCTAGTCGTGGAAAGAATATAACACAACCCAACATTCTCCCACTTGTTGTTTTCTTTCCACAGGGGGGCACAAGAGAGCTTAGTCATTTATCCAGCCCTGCAACGCCCATTGTTTCTCTACACCAAGAGAACTTCTCAGAGCTCACAGATTTTGTCAATGCATCTACAGTATTCTTCAAAGTGTCCACCTTTACCAGTAACACCTTTTTGTCTTCTATCATATCCCTCACAAAGTGATACTGAACATCAATGTGCTTTGTCTTTGAATGATATGCAGGGTTCTTTGCCAAGAAAATTGCACTTTGGCTATCATAGTCTATCCTTATAGCTTCTTGTACTAACCCCATACTTGAACACAATCTTTGCAACCAAACTGCTTCCTTGCTTGCATGAGTGGCTGCCATGTATTCTGCCTCTATAGTTGATAGTGCCACTACAGATTGTTTCTTACTCATCCAACTGATTGCACCTCCAAATAGGTTAAACACATACCCACTTGTAGATCTTCTCTGATCCAGATCTCCAGCCCAGTCTGCATCAACAAAGCCATGAATATCCAACACTCTGTCCAATCCTGGTCTTCCTTGGTAACACAAACCATAATCACTAGTGCCACGCAAATACCTGCAAACCCACTTCACTGCTGTCCAGTGCTCCTTCCCTGGCTTTGACATAAACCTGCTCAATACTCCCACTGCTCCCACTGCATGTGCAATGTCTGGTCTAGTACAGACCATTGCATACATCAGGCTACAGACTGCACTTTCATATGGAACACAAGACATGTCCTCTTCCTCTTCTTGTGTCTTGGGACACTGTTATGCAAATAACCTCACACCTACAGGAATAGGAACCTTCACCGGTTTACTATCCTGAATATTAAACCTCTGCAATATTGTCTTGACATACTTCCTCTGGTTTAACCAGATCTTCCTCTTTACCCGATCTCTTTTAATTTCCATGCCCAAAATATAGTTTGTAGCACCAAGATCTTTCATGTCGAATTTGGAGGACAATTGGGTCTTCAAATCCTAGATAACTTCTTTGTCATTTCCAATAGCAACATATCATCCACATACAAGACCAGATAAATAACACGGTCACCAATTAATTTAAAATACACACAGTGATCTGCTTTGCTTCTGGTGAAGCCAAGTCCCCGTATAAATGTATCAAAATTTCTGATACCACATCCTTGGTGACTGTTTTAACCCATACAGAGACTTCTTTAACTTACATACCAGTTCTTTCTTACCCTTCACCGCAAAGCCTTTAGGTTGCTTCATGTAGATCTCCTCTTCCAGATCCTCGTGAAGAAATGCTGTCTTCACATCCATCAATTCTACCTCAAAATCAAAAGCAACAGCAATAGATAAAAGTAATCTAATAGAAGTTACGTTGGCAATAGGAGAAAAAATATCACCAAAATCAATTCCCGCAGCAGCTACATGGACCCCTCCCTTCTGTTGTTGCCAGCACTTTCCCAGGTCGGCCGATATGGGATTCTTCCTCACCCTCCGTTGTCAGGTGAGCAATTATTCCTTGCCCCCGGAGGGACAAGCAGCTTCACACCTTATAATATAAAGAGAAAGCTTCAGCACTTCGTGGCACCTGGGAATAACCTTTTGCTACCAACCGAGCTTTGTATTTCTCCACTTTTTCTTCTGCATTTGTCTTCTTTTTGAATACCCATTTGTTGCTAATGGGTTTCCTTCCAGCTGGCAACTCCACCAGATCCCAAGCCTCATTTTTGTGCAAAGATGCCATTTCATCAACCATGGCCTCTTTCCAGAGTTTTCCATCCTCTGAATCCACTGCTTCCTTCACAGTTTTGGGATCATCATCAGTAACAGACAAAGCAAAATTTGAACAGAAAGCAGATGGACTATACCTTTCTAGATGCCTTCTTTCTCGAACTGATCTTCTCACAGCCGAAGTTTGTGGCTCTTCATCTTCTGATGCCTCCTCTGCTGTAGAGTCTAATTCTTCCTCCTTTAGCTCAAACTCTATCTTCTCAGGTTCCTTTGGTTGGACTTCATGTTTAATAACATCTTTCACCTCTCTGAACACCACATCTCAGCTGTACACAAACTTCCTTGTTACTCGGTTCCAAATCTTATAACCCTTTAAACCATCCTTATACCCAATAAAGATGCACTTTTCAGATTTACTATCCAACTTGGTTCGTTTCTCCTTTGGAACATGTACATATGCATCACATCCAAATACCCTTAGATGTGAAAGAGAGGGTTTCTTACCAGTCCATACCTCTTGTGGAGTCTTATCCTCCAATGCTGATGAAGGTGACTTGTTGACCAGGTAACATGTAGTATCCACCGCCTCTGCCCAAAATTCCTGTCCTAACCCGGCACCACTGAGCATGCTTCTTGCCCTTTCCATCAACGTCTTGTTCATTCTTTCTGCAACTCCATTTTGCTGAGGTGTATATGGATTAGTCTTCTGCCGTGCTATACCACACTTCTTACAAAATTCTTCAAATTCCTTGCTGCAAAACTCTCCACCATTATCTGTCCTCAGCACCTTTATCTTCTTCTTCGTCTGGTTTTCCACTAGAGCCTTAAATTCTTTAAACCTGTCAAAGACTTCAGATTTCTTCTTAAGGAAATATATCCATATATTCCTTGAGAAGTCATCTATAAATGATACATATTACATAGACTTACCCAATGATGGAACCTTCACAGGTCCAAACACATCACTGTGCACAAGCTCTAATATATGTTTTGCCCTCTTACCAACAGGGGGGAAACTCATCCGATTCTGCTTCTTGTATACACAATTTTCACAGAAATCAAAATCCAGAGAGATATTACTCATACCTTCTACCATACTTTTACCATGAATTATTCGAAGGCCCTTCTCTCTAATATGTCCAAGCCTTTGATGCCATAGCATGGTCTTTTCTCCAGAGACCACTAGATTTTCTACTCCACTTTCAGGAACCACGGAACCGTTGCACCCATCAACAACAGTGCTACCTTGCAGGTTGTACAGAGTTCCAATCCAAACTCCCCGCATCAATACTAGTGCTCCTCAAACCATCTCGCAGGTATCCTTCTCGAACACTGTTTTTACACCTGCATCATCCAGCTTGCTTACAGAAATCAAATTTCTGGCTAATGTAGGAATATGTAGAACACCTGGAAGTGTTCTAACCCTTCCACCTTGCAACTTCAACTTTACTTTTCTGCGACCAATGATTATAGTATTCCTGTCATCCCCCAAGTAGACATCACCAACATCATATTTCTCATACTCGCAGAACCACTCTCTATGGGGATTGAAGTGAAAGGATGCACCTGAGTCAATCAACCATGCCTCATGATCTACATGTGTACTTGAAGAAGCCAAGTACACATCCCCACCTTCATCTGAGGTGGTTTTCGCCTGTGCAGAAGGAGCCTCATCAGATCCCTTTCCTTTGTCAGGAGCTTTAAATTTACAGTCCCTTTTAAAGTGGCATTCCTTTCCGCATTTCCAGCACACCACCTTTACAGGTTTTCTTGGAGATTTAGATCTCCCTCTAGATTTAGATCTCCCACTCGATGACTTATTTTTGTTTATGTTCTAGGATCGTCCTTGTACAGACAAGGCATCACCATTCTGGCTCTCCATATTTTTTTGTCTCATCTCCTCCGTTAGCAAGGCTGAGACTATTTCATCAAACTGCAAGGCAGTTGCATTGCTACTTATTGTAATAACCAGACTATCCCATGAATCTGGTAGAGAACACAACAAACTGATGCACTTATCTTCATCTGAAATTTTAATATCAACAGATGCTAACTGACTTACCACAGTATTAAATTCGTTTAGATGCTCTGTCTCCAAGTCTCCATCTTTCATCCTCAGGTTATACAGCTTTTTCCGTAGAAATAGTTTATTCACCAGAGACCTAGATTGGTACAAAGTCCCTAACTTGTCCCACAAAGCCTTCGACGTAGCTTCCCCTGATACATTCAACAATACTGAATCTGAGACACATAATCGTATTATGCTCTTTGCCTTCCAATTCAACTTCTTCCATTCTTCATCGGACACTCCCGTTGGTTTAGTACCCGGATCTACCGCGATCCACTGATCTTTATCCACTAATAGATCCTCCATCTTGAGTTTCCACAATTCAAAACTTTGACCATCAAATTTCTCGATCTCTATCTTTCCACTGCTCGCCATATTCTTTCACCACCAGAATCGATCTCGTAGATCTCCCACTAAACAGGGTCTACCACAGGCCCAAGTGAAACCCCTCAGCAACAAAGGCGTCCCCTTGAATCCAAATCTGATCCGATACCAAATGTAGGTTTTAACCCCGTACTGTAATTACTTGCATATGAATTCTAAAACAAAGAAAATAAACAATGCGAGAGCATAACACATAAAACACATATACACAGAGATTTCCCCTAGATCCCAAAACTAGGACTACCAGCTTGATTTTTCATTATTTTCCTTTCAATGTTACAATACATATTTATACATGCCGAAGCATCTAATACCATGGACTGAAAACCATCGCGTCCAAAACCATGGACCGAAAACCATTGCATCCAAAAAACATGTGCGAAAATCATGCACAAAACCATAGGGGGGTCCGCCCAACCTAACATAGGGTCCAAAACCAAAATTTTTTGGGGCACTACCCTGGAACCCATAAAGTGGGGTTACGGGTACACCTCAAACCCCCTGTGACCTCCCCCCCCTCTAACCCCTAGTTAACTACGTGGGCTATTCGTGGAAATAATATAACACAACCCAACAAATGTTTGGGACCCTCATGCCAAGCTAGGAGATCTACAATTAATGGCTTTGGAATCATGGATGAACCATGAGGAGTCAAGAGCTACAGAGATGAAAAGAATATTGGCCAGAGAGCAAAATGAACCTCTTTTGATCAGAGCTGAACAATCAAATCCCATGGCCCTCATCAGTACCCATAATTTGATTGCAAATGATCCTTAGTTGGCACCTAGATATCTTGCTGCCCAAGAGCAAGCAATTTCACATTTTGAGGATATGTTTAGGCTGCTAGGAGATGATAGTATACATGCTTGCCTAAGGAGATGGAACACACTGCCACACAACTTGAAGATAAGAGAATATCACTCTCAAAGGTTGAGAGAGGCACTCAATAGGACACCTATGTATAAGCAATCTATGCAAAGGTTGAAGATCAAATGGATAGGCCTAAAACTCAGTCCACCACTACTCTTAGGGATGCTAGAAGGGAGAAAAGAAGAAGAAGAAAAGAGGCAGTGGGAGGAAATAGAAAATAAAGTAGGCTTCTATGAACAAGAGGAAGAGACCACAACAGAGGCATGGGATGTCAGAGAGGCTACTAGAGCCATGAAGGATATGGATATTGACTAAGTTGCTTAGAGGATGAGAAACACTTTCAGTAGGGGGGTGATGATGAGCCTCATCATTGGGTAATTATATGGGCCTTAATTCACCTCCTAGTTTAGTCAAACCAACTATTCTCATAACTTATTGCATACTTTTGATTATATTTTGTTTATGAGATGAGTTAGAGTTGGATATTTTGCTTTGTGGTCTAATGTGCATTTAATGCAGGATTAAAGGATAAGAGCAAGGAATTTTTGCAAAGACCATGGTAAAAACTCAAATGGGACAAGGGAGAGGAATTATAAGAGGTAAATCCTCCTCATTTATTACCCCTCCATTCGAATATTCCTTCATCAGCTCGGAGTGCAAACAACCAAATCATAAGGACTAGAAGGCAACCGAGCAAGTGAAAGACAAATCACCAATTTATCTCGAGTTTGGAAGCCGAGCCTCCCTAATTTTGAGGAAGTCATTGGATACTTTAGATGTATAAGTAGAGAGGTTGAGGACCTCAGTAGGAATCAGATTTGATTGTAAAACTCTACTCTATTTTCGAGCTGCAAGACTTGTGACAATTTTTGATCTAATCCATTGTTTTGATAATAAGAATGAGTTTTATTTTGAGCCAGCATTGACTTAACTCAGAGGGATGAAGCTCTTGGGTTAGGGCCCAACCCTAATAGCCAAGGCTCCTCTTTATTGTAAATGTATGCTAGTATAGATTCATAGTTTAATTGTTCATTTGCTTAGTAGATGCATTTCCATTACAATAGTGTAGATTAGATTGGTTGTGTGATAGTTTGCTTCCATTTGTGTCTTCTTTCAAGTAGCAAGTTAGCAAGGAGAAAAAGGATCACCATGTTATGAAACCAGCTCACAAAAAGATAGAAAAGATAGATGAACGCCTTAGTAATATGCCTCTTCAAGGGGGCAACCTCCTTTGCATTACACAAATGAACAATTCTTGGATGATACAAATGACTAAACCTCCCTTCTATATATAGGAGTCTAAGGGGTCACAATATAATAAATCCGACATAACAGTAATAACATAAGGGCACAAAAATAATAATAGTGGATTTCTTTGGGGCATACTAATAACACTATGGGGACAATAGGGGCACAATAATAACAATAAGGGATAAAATGACAATAGTAATGGGGGAGTTACTAGTATTATAGGGGCCTAACATGCCCCTCTCCTTTCGAAAAGCGTTGTCCTCAACGCTTGAGTAGTTCTGGATGCTTCTATATAAAATTTTTATCCTCCCATGTGGAATCTTCAGCGGATAAGTTCTTCCACTTGATGAGATACTTCGAACTTCGTAGTTGTCGAGTTCTTGTTTCTGTGACTGCTTCTGGTTCCAATATGATTTTTCCTTCCTCGTCAATTTCTGACAATATTGTTTGAATTGGGAGCTTGTCACCTATGACCTTCTTTAAACATGAAACATGGAAAACTAGGTGCACTCGGGAAGCTGCAAGAGGCTCCAATTTGTATGCCATAGTACCAATCTTTTGCAACACCTTGTACGGACCATAATACTTTGGTGATAATTTATTATCCTTCTTAGCTTGCTTGAGGGACATTTGTTTATATGGTTGTAGCCGTAGGAATACCTAGTCACCTACATCAAAACCTCTTTCGCTACGATGTTGATCTACCTGTTGTTTCATTTTATTCTGCACCAACATGAGGTTATCCTTTAAGAGTTGGAGAACTTGTTGTTGATGCTCGATGGGATGTTCCACTGCTTGAACCTTAGAATTTTCTCTTAAATATGATGTGATGGATGGTGGATGATATCCATAAAGTGCCATAAATGGGGTCATTTTTGCTGCAGTATGGAAGGAAGTGTTATACCACCATTCAACGAGAGGCAACCATTTGAACCATTGTGTCTGTTTATCAGATACAAAGCAACGAAGATATCCTTCCAAACATTTGTTTACTATCTCAGTTTGCCCATCAGATTGAGGATGATAAGATGAGCTATGAGCTAACTGAGTGCCGAGACAAGAAAATAATTTTGTCCAAAATTTTTCAGTGAAAATGGGATCTCTGTCACTTACAAAAATCTTTGGGTTTCCATGTAGCTTTTTAATTGTTTCCATAAATGCAGTAAAGACTATACTGGCTTTAAATGGATGTGATAATGCACAAAAGTGTGCATACTTGGTAAGTCTGTCAACTACCACCATGATGACACTCTTTCCTTTGGACTTGGGTAAACCTATGATAAAAGCCATTGAAAACTCCTCCCAACGTTGGCTTGGAATGGATAAAGGTTGTAATAGACCTGGGGTCTTAATTGTTTCAACTTTATTTTGTTGGCAAACTAAACATTCCGCCACAAACTTTTGAATATCCGATTTAAGGCCATCCCAAAAAAAATCCTTCTTAACCCTGTGGTAAGTTTTTAAAAATCATGAGTGCCCTCCTAAGGGAGAAGTGTGCAATTCCATAAGAATACTTTGTTTGAGTTGGGAATTCTTACATAGGTATAAGCGATCTTTGTACCATAACGAATCATTTTTCCAGCTAAATGTATCAGATGTACTGGGATCTTGTTGTAACTCTCGAATGAGTGCCCACACTTCTTCGTCATTCTTCCATTCCTCCCTTGCTTTGTTTATCCAATCCGGTTGGATAATAGAAATGGCGCACAACAATGCTTCCACATCCTCATCCTTTCTTAAGAGTGCATCTGCCACAACATTTTGCTTCCCTTTTTTGTAGATGATTTCAAAGCCATAACCAAACATCTTTCTGACCCATTTTTGTTGCTCTTCAGAGGATAATCTTTGTTCTAAAAAGTATTTAAGACTATCATGATCTATTTTTACCTTGAAGTGTCCTCCCATTAGGTAGGGTCGCCATTTCTTAATTGCATGTAGTATTGCCAACATTTCCTTCTCATAAATAGCTTTTTGTAAATACTTTCCTTTGATTGGACGACTTTCGAAAGCAATGGGTCTTTCATCTTGCATTAAAACAACACCAATTCCATTTCCTAAAGCATCACATTCCACAATAATGGTTTTTGTGAAGTCTGGCGTAGCTAAGACTGGTGCTTGGCACATTGCCTCTTTAAGATGTTAGAAGGCATTTGTTGCTTTTGGAGTCCATGAAAATGCATCTTTCTTCAATAATGTTGTTAGAGGTGCTGCTATTCTCCCATAATTCTTAACAAACTTGCGATAATACCCTGTCAGCCCAAGAAATCCTCGTAGATGCTTTATGGATGTGGGGATTTTCCATTCCTTAATGGCTTTAATTTTGCTAGGGTCTACCTTAACACCTTCATGAGATACAATATGACCTAGATATTCCACCTCTTGTACTCCAAAGAAACATTGGGATCTTTTTGCATATAATTGTTTCTCCTCCAATAGTTTGAGAACCCTGTCAACATGTTCAACATGTTCCTTCCAATATTTGTTGTATATTAGTATATCATAAAAAAATACTAACACAAATTTTCTAAGGAAGGGTTTGAAAATGGAATTCATAAAACCTTGAAATGTAGAAGGTGCATTGGTAAGGCCAAAAGGCATGACCAACAATTCATAATGACCCTCATGAGTTCTAAATGCTGTTTTCGGAATGTCTTCGGTCTTCATTCTGATTTGATTATATCCTGAACGAAGATCCAACTTGGTGAAGTAAATTGATCCATGTAATTCATCCAATAATTCATCAATGACAGGAATGGGAAATTTATCTTTAATAGTGAGCTTGTTGAGCTCCCAATAATCCAGACACATGCGCCATGATCCATCCTTATTGTGCACCAATAATATTGGAGCAGAGAAAGAACTTTGACTAGGTTGAATTATACCAGCCTCTAGCATTTATGCAGCCATACGTTCAATTTCACTCTTTTGGGCATAGGGATATTTGTACGGCCTGATGTTTGGAGGAACACTTCTTGGAATCAAATGAATAGCATGATCATAATCACGAATAGGTGGGAGACCTTTTGGAGTCTCAAATACCTTGGAATGATTGTCCAAGACTTTTTGGAGATCTGGAGAAATAGATGATTTCGATGTGGGAACCTCTAATGAACATAATTGTGCAATTACACCTCATTGTTCCTTCTTTAGAAGCTTTTTCATACTGTTAGAGCTGATTATCTTTCCCGGTTTCCCTGCAATACCCCTTAATTCAACTTCGTTTCCTTCCACACAAAATTTCATGAAAAGTTATTGAAAATTAAAAGCTATTGTACCCAAGGATTGTAGCCATTGGACTCCCAGTACAACATCAACACCACCCATTGGAATGGAAAGCATTGCGCTATTCAATACATATTCTCCCATGGATAGCTTGATATTATGGCAGTCTCCAGAGCAATTTATGGTTCCTCCACTTGCAACCATCACTTGACACTCTAGTGCTGGATATAGAAAGCAATTCAATTCCTTTGCTATCTTACAATGAATAAAATTATGGGTACTTCCCGAATCGATCAACATTATTACCTTTTTCTTCTTGATATGTCCTTCTATCTTGATAGTTTGAGGAGTGGTAATTCCAGCTAATGCATTACAAGATATGGTCGGATTCATTTCTTCTTTATCTAGGGTTTGTTCTTGGAGTATATCCTCTTCTTTTGACATTTCTTGTTCCTTTTCTTCCTCCTCTTCACAATCTATGTAGAATAATTTCTTCTTAGCACACTTATACCCTTTAGTGTATTTGTTATCACAACTATAACAAAGCCCTTTTGCTCTTTTTTCTTCCAATTGTTATGGTGTCAACCTTGTAGGTTGTGGAAGGCTAGTGGAAACAACACTTCCATCTTTATAGTTGTGAGTAGTAGGCTTCCTGGTTGCCATAAATTTGCTTTCCATTTTTCTTGCTAACCTGAATGCCTTCTCCGATGAACCAGGTTCCCAAAGGCAAACCTCAAGTTGGATATTATCCTTTAAAGTCCCTATGAACACATCAATCCTATGCTCCTCTGGAATATCTTTTACCCTTATGTTCAATTTTTGGAAGTCCTCAACGTGCTCCATCATTGAACCCTTTTGTTTGAGATTTATCAATTGGCTAAAAAAGGTGTTGCTTTTTGTATCCTCACAATGTGCTATCATTTCTTCCGTAAAAATTTCTCAAGTGACAATTTGTTTACAAGAGCAAAGCCATCGATACCATACAAACTTATTTGGTTCCAAATATAAAGTTGCAATACATACCTTTTGTGTGTTTTGCACATTATGGAGATCGAAAAATTGCTCCATTTGTAGTATCCATGTTCCGGGATCCTTTCCATCAAACTTCCTCATATCGATTTTTAGAACATGGTGGGTCTTCAATCCAACATTAGAGTCTATGAAATCATGATTAACATTTATTTTGTTCTCATCATGAGTTTCCTTTACTACCCTTTCACCATTAGTGACCATTTCTTATAGCAACTTATTCGAATTTATCTTTAATTCTTCCATCTTAGCGTCCATGCCATTCATCTTAGCTTCCATGCCATCCATCTTAGCTTCCATGCTGTCCATCTTAGCTTCCACGTCATTCATCTTAGCTTCTACACATTTCTTTAAACCATCCATCTTAGCTTCTATGCCTTTATTTAAACCATCCATCTTAGATTCTACGTCTTTCTTTAAACCATCCATCTTATTTTCTGTTACTTTTTGTGTGAGTGAAATTTGTTGCAGTTGGTCTCGTAATTTTGATATATCATGTTGCATTTCTTCCTCTTCTTCATGACTCATGCTAGAGATTTCAGGTTGCTTACTAGGTGTTTCCATTTTCTTTCTTTGGGGCATCAATTACCGATAATAATGCTTCACTATGCCCTTTGAATTCCTTCAAACTAATTTTTCAAACAAAGCTTATGCAAAAATTAAAAAAAACTACACACCTTTTTTCACTTTGTAGGAGCTCGATATTGAATATGATGTATCTCTGTAATTTTGAATCTCCCAGGTTTGAAATTGCTTCTTGTGGTAACCCTCTGAGTAATCTTTCTAACCCCACAAGTCTGATCAATATTGGATTCTCCAATGAAGAGTTATGCCAAATCTCCCACGATGACCTGAGTATAGACTGGTTCAGTAGAGTGAACTTGTACGACGCTGCGGGTCACAGTTTCAACCTTAGGTTTCGAAAATTATACCCAAAAAGCCTACAGTTTGTCCTCTTTCTGTAACTTCTTACGAAAATTCAATTTGATGCTCAAAGAGAAAGTTATGATGATTTTCCCAAGGTGACCTGTTTGGAATGTAATTCGGGGGTTTGCAAAAACCCTAACTTCCTCAAATTATATCTCCGAAAATATAGCGAGATAGGATCTGAAATTTGGACCAAAGGTTCAACGTGATTTCTTCTCAAATGGGTTTTTTTTTAGCTTCTGAACCGTCACAGAAAAAACGCTATAGCGAAAATGCCACGATGACCTGTTTGGAGTAGCGAAACCCTAGAATCCAAAGCTCTGATACCAAATGTTATGAAACTAGCTCACAAAAAGATAGAAAAGATAGATGAACACCTTAGGAATAAGCCTCTTCGAGGGGGCAACCTCCTTTACATTACACAAATGAACAATTCTTGGATGATACAAATGACTAAACCTCCCTTCTATATATAGGAGTCTAAGAGGTCACAATATAATCAAGGCGACATAACAATAATAACATAAGGGCACAAAAATAACAATAGTGGGTTTCTTTGGGGCATACTAATAACATTATGGGGACAATAGGGGCACAATAATAACAATAAGGGATACAATGACAATAGTAATGGGGGGTTCACTAGTGTTATAGGGACCTAACACACCATAAGGTTGTTAGCAGGTGTCTCAGCCTCTGATCCGGGCCTGGGTGTGACAAAGGACCCTTCCAAGACCTTTTACTTTCGTGATGTGTTAAATTTCATTTTTAAAAGAACATAAATGAATCCATCTGCATGCTGTAAAGAAGAGGAACATGACATTCATCAACACATGAAAAGCATAAGCCGTTGATAATGAAGTTTGTCCAGGAGGGACTATGTCTCTGGGCCTCGGTGTTAAGATGGTGTAGGCCGCTGCATTAAGTGCTGTCAGTAGTGATGATGTACATAAATGGCGACGTCGCTATCATACAAGGAAAATTCCCTCACACAGGAGTGGCTCCAAGAGATGTTCCACTACAGGAACTCTCAGTAAAAAAGGACTCCTATCAGTATGACACAAACTCATGCATGATGATAATGAACATCCCACCAACATGGCATTAAAGGGTTCTCAATGCAAACATACATGGCGACACTCGAATATCCCATCAACATAACTGTTATGAAACCAGCTCAAAAAAAGATAGAAAAGATAGATCAACACCTTAGAATTCAGCCTCTTCGAGGGGGCAACCTCCTTTACATTACACAAATGAATGATTCTTTGATGTTTCAAATGAAAAAACCTCCTTTCTATATATAGGAGTCTAAGGAGTCACAATATAACCCAGCCGAACTAACAATAATAATATAAAGGCACAAAAATAACAATAGAGGGATTCTAAGGGGCACAATAATAACAATATGGGGAAAATAGGGGCACAAAAATATTAATAAGGGATACAACTACAATAGTAATGGGGTAATCACTGTATTATAGGGACCTAAAATGCCCCTCTCCTTCAAAAAAGTGTTGTCCTCAACGCTTGAGTAGTTCTGGATGCTTCTGCATAAAATTCTCATCCTCCCATGTGGAATCTTCAGCGGATAAGTTCTTCCACTTGATGAGATACTTCGAAATTGATCGATTTCGTAGCTGTCGAGTTCTTTTTTCTGTGACTGCTTCCGGTTCCAATATAATTTTTCCTTCCTCATCAAGTTCTGGCAATATTGTTTGAACTGGGAGCTTGTTTCCCATAACCTTCTTTAAACATGAAACATGGAAAACTGGGTGCACTCGAGAAGCTGTAGGAAGCTCCAATTTGTATGCCATAGTACCAATCTTTTGCAACACCTTGTATGAACCATAATACTTTGGTGATAATTTATTATCCTTCTTAGCTTGCTTGAGGGACATTTGTTTATATGGTTGTATCCATAGGAATACCCAATCACCTACATCAAAACTTCTTTCGCTGCGATGTTGATCTGTGTGTTGTTTCATTCTATTCTGTGCCAACACGAGGTTATCCTTTAAGAGTTGGAGGACTTGTTGTTGATGCTCGATGTGATGTTCCACTGCTTGAACCTTAGAATTTTCTCTTAAATATGATGTGATGGATGGTGGCTGATATCCATAAAGTGCCATAAATGGGGTCATTTTTGTTGCTGTATGGAAGGAAGTGTTATACCACCATTCAGCCAGAGGCAACCATTTGACCCATTGTGTTTGTTTATTAGATACAAAGCAACGAAGATATCCTTCCAAACATTTTTTTACTATCTTAGTTTGCCCATCAGATTGAGGATGATAAGATGAGCTATGAGCTAACTGAGTACCGAGACAAGAAAATTATTCTGTCCAAAAATTTCTAGTGAAAATGGGATCCTTGTCACTTATAATAATCTTTGGGTTTCCATGTAGCTTTTGAATTGTTTCCATAAATGCAGTAGAAACTGTACTAGCTTTAAATGGATGTGATAATGCACGAAAGTGTGCATACTTGGTAAGTCTGTCAACTACCACCATGATGACACTCTTTCCCTCAGACTTGGGTAAACTTGTGATAAAATCCATTGAAACCTCCTCCCAACGTTGGTTTGGAATGGATAAAGGTTGTAATAGACCTGAGGTCTTAATTGTTTCAACTTTATTTTGTTGGCAAACCAAACATTCTGCCACAAACTTTTGAATTTCCGATTTAAGGCGCTCCCAAAAAAATTCCTTCTTAACCCTATGGTAAGTTTTTAAAAATCCTGAGTGCCCTCCTAAGGGAGAAGTGTGCAATTCCATAAGAATCTTTTGTTTGAGTTGGGAATTCTTACAGAGGTATAAGCGATCTTTGTACCATAACGAATCATTTTGCCAGCTAAATGTATTAGATGTACTGGAATCTTGTTGTAACTTTCGAATAAGTGCCCACACTTCTTCATCATTCTTCCATTCCTCCCTTGCTTCATTTATCCAATTCGGTTGGATAATAGAAATGGCACACAACAATGCTTCCACATCCTCATCCTTTCTTGAGAGTGCATCTGCCACCACATTTTGCTTCCCTTTTTTGTAGATGATTTCAAAGTCATAACCCAACATCTTTGTGACCCACTTTTGTTGCTCTTCAGAGGATAATATTTGTTCTAAAAAGTATTTAAGGCTATCATGATCCGTTTTTACCTTGAAGTGTCTACCCATTAGGTAGGGTCGCCATTTCTTAAGTGCATGTAATATTGCCAACATTTCCTTCTCATAAATAGCTTTGTGTACAAACTTTCCCTTGATTGGACGACTCTCAAAAGCAATGGATCTTTCATCTTGCATTAAAACAACACCAATTCCATTTCCTAGAGCATCACATTCCACAATAAAGGTTTTTGTGAAGTCTGGTGTAGCTAAGACCGGTGCTTGGCACATTGCCTCTTTAAGATGTTCAAAGGCCCTTGTTGCTTCTGGAGTCCATGAAAATGCATCTTTCTTCAATAATGTTGTTAGAGGTGCTGCTATTCTCCCATAATTCTTAACAAACTTGCGATAATACCCTATCAAACCGAGAAATCCTCGCAGATGCTTTATGGATATGGGGATTTTCCATTCCCTAATGGCTTTAATTTTTCTAGCTAGGGTCTACCTTAACTCCTTCATGAGATACAATATGACCCAGATATTCCACCTCTTGTACTCCAAAGAAACATTTGGATCTTTTTGCAAATAGTTGTTTCTCCTCCAATAGTTGTAGCACCCTGTCAACATGTTCAACATGATCCTTCCAAGACTTGCTGTAGATTGGTATATCATCAAAAAATACTAACACAACTTTTCTAAGGAAGGGTTTGAAAATGGAATTCATCAAACCTTGAATTGTATAAGGTGCATTGTAAGGCCAAAAGGCATGACCAAAAATTCATAATGACCCTCATGAGTTCTAAATGTTGTTTTCAGAATGTCTTCAGTCTTCATTCTGATTTGATGATATCCTGAACGAAGATCCAACTTGGTGAAGTAAATTGATCCATGCAATTCATATAGTAATTCATCAATGATAGGAATGGGAAACTTATCTTTAATAGTGAGCTTGTTGAGCTCCCTATAATCCGGACACATGTGCCATGATCCATCCTTCTTGTGCACCAATAATACTGGAGCAGAGAAAGAACTTTGACTAGGTTGAATTATACCAGCCTCTAGCATTTCTGCAACCATACGTTCAATTTCACTCTTTTGGGCATAGGGATATCTGTACGGCCTAATGTTTGGAGGAACACTTCCTGGAATCAAATGAATAGCATGATCATGATCACGAATACGTGGGAGACCTTTGGGAGTCTCAAATACCTTGGAATGATTGTCCAAGACTTTTTGGAGATCTGGAGAAATAGATGATTTCGATGTGGAAACATCCAACGAACATAATTGTGCAATTACACCTCTTTGTTCCTTTTTTAGAAGCTTTGTCATACCGTTAGAGCTGATTATCTTTCCCGGTTTCCCTACAATACCCCTTAATTCAACTTCCTTTCCTTCCACATAAAATTTCATGAAAAGTTCTTGAAAATTAAAAGCTATTGTACCAAAGGATTGTAGCCATTAGACTCCTAGTACAACATCAGCACCTCCCATTGGAATGGAAAGCATTAGGCTATTCAATACATATTCTCCCATGGATAGCTTGATATTATGGCACTTTCCAGAGCAATTTATTGTTCCTCCATTTGCAACCATCACTTGACACTCTGGTGCTAGATATAGGAAGCATTCAAATTCTTTTGCTACCTTACAATGAATAAAATTGTGGGTACTTCCTGAATCAATCAACACTATTACCTTTTTCTTCTTAATTTGTCCTTCTATCTTGATGGTTTGAGGAGTGGTAATTCCAGCCAATGCATTACAAGATATGGCCAGATTCATTTCTTCTTTATCTAGGCTTTGTTCCTAGAGTATATCCTCATCTTTTGACCTTTCTTGCTCCTTTTCTTCTTCTTCTTCACAATCTATGTAGAATAATTTCTTCTCAGCACACTTATGAACTTTAGTGTATTTTCTATCACAGCTGTAAAAAATCCCTTTTGCTCTTTTTTCTTCCAATTGTTGTGGTGTCAACCTTATAGGTTGTGGAAGACTAGGGGCAACAATACTTCCATCTTTATAGTTGTGAGTGGTATGCTTCCTGGTTGCCATAATTTTGCTTTCCATTTTTCTTGCTAACCTGAATGCCTTCTCTAATGAATCAGGTTCCCAAAGGTGAACATCATGTTGGATATTATCCTTTAAAGTCCCTATGAACACATCAATTGTATGCTCCTCTGGAATATTTTTACCCTTATGTTCAATTTTTGGAACTCCTCAATGTGCTCCATTATTGAACCCTTTTGTTTGAGACTTAACAATTGGCTAGAAAAAGTGTTGCTTTTTTTCTCCTCATAATGTGAGGTCAATTCTTCCGTAAAAATTGCCCAAGTGATAATTTGTTTACAAGAGAAAAACCATTGATACCATACAAACTGATTTGGTTCCAAATATAAAGTTGCACTACGTACCTTTTGTGTGTTTTGCACATTATTGAGATCGAAAAATTGCTCCATCTGTAATATCCATGTTGCGGAATCCTTGCCATCAAACTTCCTCATATCTATTTCTGGAATATGGTGGGTCTTCGATCCAACATTAGAGTTTTTGAAATCATGATTAACATTTCTTTTGTTCGCATCATGAGTTTCCTTTACTATCCTTTCACCATTAGTAAGTATTTCTTGTAGAAAATTTGTCAATCTGTCTTCAAATCTATCTTCAAATCGTCAATCTTAGCTTCCACGCCATTCATCTTAGCTTCCATGCCCTTTATCTTAGATTCCACGCTATCTATCTTAGCTTTTGTTAGCTTTTGTGATAGTGAAATTTGTTGCACTTGGTCTTGTAATTTTGATATATCATGTAGCATTTCTTCCTCTTTTTCATGAGTCATGCTAGAGCTTTCAGGTTGCTTACTAGGTGTTTGAATTTTCTTTCCTCGAGGCATCAGTTACCAATAATAATTCTCTACGATGCCCTTTGAATTCCTTCAGAATAATTTTTCAAACCAAGCTTAAGCAAAAATTTAAAAAAAATCTACACACCTTTTTTCACTTTGTAGGAGCTCGATATTGCCTCTGATGTCTGTTTCGGATCATCTAGTTCTTGCAACCTACAGTATCCCTCTGTGTCCTCTTTCCAATGCCACCAGTCTGATCCCAATTGGATTCTCCAAGGAAGAGTTATGCCAAATCTCCCACAGTGACCTGATTACAGACTAGTTCAGTAGAGCAAACTTGTATGACGTGCCACGTGTCCCTATTTCATCCTTTGTCTCTAAAAAGTATATACAAGAAACTACAATCCATTCTCTTTCTGTACCTTCTTACGAAATTTCAATCTGATGCTCAGAGAGAAAGTTATGATGATTTTCCCCAGGTCACCTGTTTGGAATGTAATTCAGGAGTCTGAAAAAAGACCAAATTCCTCAGATCATATCTCCACAAGTATAGTGCGAAAAGCTCTGAAATTCGGACCTGATCTTCAGTGTGATTTCGTCTCAAATGGGTTTTTTTTTGCTTCTGAAACATCACAGAAAAAAAGTTATAGCGAAAATGTCACGATGACCTATTTGGAGCAACGAAACCCTAGAATCCAAAGCTCTGATACCAAATGTTATGAAACCAACTCAAAAAAAGATAGAAAAGATAGATCAACACCTTAGAATTCAGCCTCTTCGAGGGGGAAACCTCCTTTACATTACACAAATGAATGATTCTTTGATGATTCAAATGAAAAAACCTCCTTTCTATATATAGGAGTTTAAGGAGTCACAATATAATCCAATCGACCTAACAATAATAATATAAAGGCACAAAAATAACAATAGAGGGATTCTAAGGGGCACAGTAATAACAATATGGGGACAATAGGGGCACAACAATATTAATAAGGAATACAACTACAATAGTAATGGGGTAATCACTGGTATTATAGGGACCTAACAATAACAACAAAGGGATCTCAAACAAGACATGACGAATCATGACAACAAGTACATCCCACAAATGATTCCGCATCACATCAAGCAAGAATCATGAAAACAAGTGAGAAAAAATATCCCACATCAAACATCAAACAGGGATCCATGCAACACAATGCATAGCAAAAAGAAGTATATGAACACACTGCATATACCTCACATCCTGAGGCCATCGAAGAAAAGGATGTCAAACTGCTGAAGCTGGCTGTACCATCACTCTTGCTGGGCCGAATCTCATGGAATGACTGCTTGCATGTTGAATGCTGACAACTGCACTCCACTTTGGAAAGTGACCGAAAAGTGAAATGAGCAAATGGAAAATCTGAACACACCATCGGATTTGTGGCGTTGAATAGTGCAAAGTCGACTGACAAATTTCTGAATTCTGAGAAAGTGAAAATCTGGGACTTAAGGAATCTTTTAGATTCCCCCTAGATTCCTCAAAGATTCCCTCCCCGCGTCCTCTGCAAATCAGCTGCTCAGATAAGGAAACTGACTGCATCATCAGGTTCGTGTTGCTGAGAGGTGTAAGATCGACATAAAATTTGTCCAATTTGGACATTACAAAAATTTCACCCTCCTGAAAATTTTGCCCAATCATGGTTCCCCCTGTGTTTTTCTCAGGTTCATGGTTCCACCCTGCATTAAAAATTAATAAAAAAATGCCTTGGTTTCTGTGCACAGTCCTGGCTCCTCTATGCCTGGGTGCACTGATGAAATGAAGGCTTATATAAATTTTATTGGGCATATTATTCAATAAAGTGGTTGTAAATGAGTTGGTTTGGAATCCCGAATTATGAGGAGGAGGTCGGGTGGTCAAACTCCGACCCCTCCATTTTTAACACATCCTCCATTTAAAAAAAACATATTTATTTTGTTTCGGGGGGTCGGGTTCACATTGGGTGGCTCGCCCCCATAACCTCCACAGATTTGAATTAAAAGGGGGCGCATTTATTTGTTGGCACGTTGTTTGTTTGAGTTAATGTTTTTGGGGCGCCGTATTAAGTGGTTCTTTGGTTCATGGGGCTACAGCATGGGCGAGGCTGGCCCTCCCGCCGGATGTGGGTTCAACTCCCACTGGCCCCTCCTTAAATGCATTGTCATTTGTTAGGTGGGTTGGGTGTGGGACGGGTCCATTGGAGGTGGCCCGCCCACCCCATGTACCATTGTGTTTAATTTATGGTGTGGTTGGGCTGGCGGGGGTCATGGCCCATCAGCCCTTTAATAATTTTTTTTTGTTAATATGGTTTGGGGTGGCGGGGGTGGTGGCCCGCCACCTCATTTATATATATTTTTAATTTTTTTATTAAAATAGAGGTGTTTTTGAAGTCTTTAGAAAATAAGGGATGTTGGGAAAATTAATAAGGCCACAATTTCAACCGCTTTCAGGAACGGTTTCATGCCCCGGGGTCGGTCAAATTGCAGGACACTTAAACCTGGCCCACAATTCAACTTTGACCAGAAATTTGACTGGGTCGTTCTCCCTCATACGAGCTCGGATTGACGAACTATTCACACCACCGCGATCAGGATGATGAGACCTACGCTCTCGTCCTAGTTCGAAAGCATTCTTATCATTTTGATTTTCAAGCTTCCATAAGCCCTCTTTGTCCTGTGTGTGTCCCTGGAGCCACCTAGATCAATCCTCCCCATTGAAGAGCTTTTGGTCCTCCAAAAGCATGAAAAATAATTTGCAACTTCTTTGTACATTGTCTGCATCACAAGCGTCTTGAAAGGTCTCGCTTCCATCTCCTTCACCTTTGTTCTTTGGAGCCTTAAGCGATGAGCCGACACCTGCGATCTCTGCAACCTGTAGTACATTGTTTTTGCAAATTACATGCTTGTCTTACATGACCAACTAATGACCCAAGCATCCCATACTTGCCATGAGTTTATAACACATACTCAGTGGTCAAGTTTACATCAAGATGGACACAATACCCTAGCGACGAAAACAAGGCCAACATATCATTGTTGCTCCAATAAGTGATGGAAAACACATCATCAATGCAACACATGATTTACAAAGATAAGGCCAAACACTATTTTGCTTTGACAAGTGATGGAAACCCAACATCACTTTTAGAGTTTAAAATCCAACATAGAATAAGACTAGACATCATTATTGCTTAACAAGTGATGGAAAACACGTCATCACTTTACATTTTGAAACGCAACAAATGATTTACAAAAGCACGGCCATGACAAGTTAACATATCTAGAAACCATTTTTCACTTATCAATGTGAATGGGTCATCACCTTGTGGTGGTTTTGCTTGTCAAAGAATCGTTTCACCTAGTTCATGCAATGACACTTTGTCTTTAACGCGCTGTTTTGGATGGAGCCTCCAACATGTGGCTCTTTGATGGCCGCTTCTATCGCAATGACTGCAATAGGTCTTCTTCCTCCAGATATGCTTAACATGTTTCTTTACCTGTTGTTGAGAGGGTCTTTCACACTTAGAAAATGTATGGTTATGTAATCCACAAAAGGTATATGTTTTTCGATTCCATGATTTACGTTCATATTTAACAACATGATTATAACCAAAATGAACATTCGAATATCGAGAGTGGTTATACCTTTCCTTGTCATCTCTGGTGTCATTATGGAGATAGGATCCTGCCTCAGCTCTCTCCTTGCAATGGGAACTGCCATGGGATGATGGGGATGTTTTCCATCATTCTCTTTCTTCGACGATTTCGACGATGTCTTGGAAGAATCTGACATCTTTGAGCATTCTACCTTAGTGTATCTCAAGCCTGCATATTGAGGTCTCTGCACAACCTCCAATGGTTGAGTTATGCATTAGTTATTAACACCAAGTTCTTTTTCCTCCTTGCACCTCATCCTGGTACGGAGCCTCATGTTTGTCCCTGTAATTGGGATCTCCAAATCTCCAACATAAACCATACTATGTGAAGACGAAACTGAAAGGAAATAATCATCTTTTACCTCCTTTGTCGATTTGGAAAGAACTGATGAGGGCTTCTCATCATCTGTTGTTGTTGGTTCGCTATCTGTCGTGGTGCATTCCCCAACTTCCTTTCTGACATACCCAAGTCCTGTTTGACGTGGTAGTTCTTCTACTTTGATGGGGTTGACAATGCCTTGGCCATTAATGCCCAAGCCTTTTCCTTCATACCCCATTTTCTTCAACAGTTTGGAGCCAATTCCTGTGGTATGATTTTAAAAAGCAGCGAAATCATCATTAGGACACACACATGAATTTAGAGAATTACTTTTTACCTCATATGGGTCACGCTGCAACTTTTCCAAGGCCTCGTCCTTAGTTTGTAGCTGTCGTAGCAAACTTGTTTTTCCTCTTTCTCTTCATGTAGTGAATCTTCAATTCAACGTTCTCTGTTTGAAGATTCTGTTTGTTGTGCTTCATTTCTTCCAAGGCCTCTTCCATGGCTCGCAATTGAAGCTGCAATTGCTCCTTTTTCTCTGTCTCTTTTTGTAGAGCTTCATACATTATTTCGACTCTTTTGGAAATTTTGAGCATGGTCTCGTACATTGCTTTTTCATTCTCTGTCGCTGCACATTCCAGTGTTCACGCTTGCAATTCACAACCACACAAAGATCGCTCTGATACCACTTGATCCGGGTCCGGGTGTGACAAAGGACCCTTCCAAGACCTTTTACTTCCATGATGTGTTAAATTGCATTTTTAAAATAACATAAATGAATCCATCTGCATGTTGTAAAGAAGAGGAACATGACATTCATCAACACATGAAAACATAAGCCGTTGATAACAGAGTTCATCCAGGAGGGACTACGTCTTCGGGCCCCAGTGTCAAGATGGTGTAGGCCACTGCATTAAGTGCTATCAATAGTGATGATGTACATAAGTGGTGATGTCGCTATCATACAAGGAAAATGCCCTCACGCAGGAGTGGCTCCAAGAGATGTTCCACTATAGGAACTCTCAGTGAAAAAGGACTCCTATCAATATGACACAAACTCATGCATGATGATAATGAACATCCCGCCAACATGGCATAAAAGGGATCTCAATGCAAACATACATGGCGACATTCGAGTACCCCATCAACATAACAACAAAAGGATCTCAAAAAAGACATGACGAATCATGACAACAAGTACATCCCACAAATGATTCCGCATCACATCAAGCATGAATCATGAAAACAAGTGAGAAACAAGATCCCACATCAAACATCAAATAGGGATCCATGCAACACAATGCATAGCAAAAAGAAGTACATGAACACACTGCTTATACCTCACATCCTGGGGCCATCAGAAGAAAAGGATGTCAAACTGCTGAAGCTGGCTGTACCATCACTCTCGCTGTGCCGAATCTCATGGAATGACTACTTGCATGTTGAATGTTGACACCTACACTCCACTTTGGAAAGTGGCCGAAAAATGAAATGAGCAAATGGAAATTTGAACACACCATCAGATTTGTGGCGTCGAATAATGCAAAATCGACTGTTAAATTTCTGAATTCTGAGAAAGTGAAAATCTGGGGCTTAAGCAATATTTTAGATTCCTCCTAGATTCCTCAAAGATTCCCTCCTCTGAGTCCTCTGCAAATCAGTTGGTCAGTTCAGGAAACTGACTATGCCATCGTTTTCGTGTCTCTGTGAGGTGTAAGATCGACATAAAATTTGTCCAATTTGGACATTGCAAAAATTTCACCCTCCTGAGAATTTCGCCTAATCATGGTTCCCCTTGTGTTTTTCTCAGGTTCATGGTTCCACCCTGCATTAAAAATTAATAAAAAATGCCTCAATTTTCATGCACACTCCTGGCTCCTCCATGCCTGGGTGCACTGATGAAATGAAGGTTTATATAAATTTTATTGGGCTGATTATTCAATAAATTGGTTGTAGATGAGTTGATTTGGAATCCCGAATTATGAGGAGGAGGTCGGGTGGTCAAACCTTGACCCCTCCATTTTTAACACACCCTCCGTTTAAAAAAAACGTATTTATTTTGTTTTGGGGGGTCAGGTCTGCATTGGGCAGCCCGCCCCCATAACCTCTGTAGATTTGAATTAAATGGGGGTGCATTTATTTGTTGGCGCGTTGTTTGTTTGAGTTAATGTTTTTGGGGCGCGGTATTAACTGATTCGTTGGTTCATGGGGCGCTACGTGGGCAGGGCCAACCCTCCCGCCGGCCGTGGGTTCAACTCCCACCAGCCCCTCCTTAAATGCAATGTCATTTGTTAAGTGGGTTGGGTGTGGGTCGGGTCCATCAGAGGTGGCCCACCCACCCCATGTACCATTGTGTTTAATGTATGGTGCGGTTGGGTTGGCGGGGGTCATGGCCCGTCGTCCCTTTAATAATTTTTTTTGTTAATATAGTTTGGGGTGGCGGGGGTGGTGGCCTGCCACCTCATTTATATTTTTATTTATTTATTTTTTTATTAAAATAGAGGTGTTTTTCAAATCTTTAGAAAATAAGGGATATTGGGCAAATTAACGAGGCCACAATTTTGACTGCTTTCAGGAGATAGGTTTCATGCCCAGAGGTCAGTCAAATTGTAGGACACTTAAACGTGGCCCACAGTCAAACTTTGACCAGAAATTTGACTGGCTCGTTCTCCCTCATATGAGCTTGGATTAATGAACAATTCGCATCGCTGCGATTAGGATGACGAGATATATGCTCTGGTCCTGGTTCGAAAACATTCTGATCATTTTGATTTTCAAGCTTCCATAAGCCCTCTTTGTCCTCTGTGTGTCCCTGGAGCCACCTGGATCAACCTCACTTCCTCCCTTTGGGACCATGACTTGAGGAAGGGACCCTTCAGCAGCCCCAAAAACACAGATTTTTAGTTCTTGAATGAGCTTTGGAGTTTGTTGTCTTTGATTCAGTATTTGGTTTGTGTTGCAAGGCAGATTTCATTGTCATCTTTTTCCATCTCATTTCTCCAATAGGATCTCACTCATGCTTTCATTCCCTTCAACAACTTTCTTCATGCATAATATAGGCAATTGATTCCTGCTTTTCTGGTTTATGAAAGTGTATCTTGTTGCATAGTTCTTGGAAGACACACATGTTTTAAGCAAAGTAGGTACTTCAGGAGGAGACCCAGAATTCATCACTAGCAGCCACCTTCCACTTCATCCACCTTAGCCATCTCTTGTTCCACCATCACCCTCACTAGTTTTTTTTTTTCATTTTTCATTGAAATTCCGCTAGTTACATTGAGCGAATCTAGCCATCTCTTATCTTCGATATTGACTCCTGAGTGCTTCTAGACCTTCTAACACCACATTCCACTCATGATACACCTTTACCAAGCTTCCCAACACCTATAACACCTCACAATTAGCTCTCGGATGTATTCTTTTGGTTTCATGTAATTCCTACAGGATCATCCTATAGGTTTCTAGTACATCTTTTAGTTTTTCCTGAAACGGCCTGTTTTGAGGCCGAATTGATGGGGAACCTCTAGGAAGTCACAAAAAGCCTCCTAGGACCCTTCCACACCATCCAACCACTCCATAAACCTTCTAGCCATCTTCAATCACCTTCCATCCATCAGATTTACGTCGATAATACAACACAACCAAATGTCAAAAAGAATTTATTTTAAGAAAGCATATAATGCTCAACCGGTTTTGATTTTTTCCTAGGGAAACATTTATCTAAATACTTGTAAGTTGTAAAATATTTGGCAACAAAGCCAAATAAAACATAATTTCCTAGCAATCTAATTCTGAAGAACATTAGATGAACATAAAATAATAGCATCACGACCACTGGCCATTCTAAACTAAGGGTAAATAAACTATAAAGAAAAAGCAAAAAGTAACTTGAAACCCTAAACCAAAACCCCCACATTTATTATAATTGATTGTATTACTCAAGATGCCACATAATGAGAAGTAATTTTGTTCTAGAACAAAAATATGAAACCTCAGATTTACTCGACCAATGCATATGATGGTTACTGATATATAACTAGGTTGGATCCATCTTAGCTCTACGGCTACCATATGTCTAGAGAGATCATATCAAAATTTCTTTTCCACTAAAGTAGAAGGATGCTCTTCATAACACAATTTTCTCACTTTTTTTTTCAAATAATCTTTACTTAATATTTATTCTACTAGAAATAAAAGATTTTATATTTAGTGATTTAGTTTTCCAAGATGACCTTCCCAAATCTTCTATTCCTTCAGTGTATCTCTGCACATTTAGGGACAATTTCTAGTAACAATATTGCTATAAATAAATTATTAATATTATTAGATAACAAAATAATAACAATATTAGTAAAGGGTAAAATAAATTAACCAAAGGTAAAACATAAATAGAAGGGAATACAAATAAATAAGTGCTAACAAAAAAAAACCAGATTAAAATAAAGAAGAAGAGTGATTTGAGGAGAGAGCGGGGATCCAATTTTTACTGATCCTTCATCCATCGTCCCTATTATGATTGTTGGTGGCCTACTTTTGCAAAGACTAAGCATCACGTTTGTATTGACAATACTCATGTCCTTGCTAACTTCTTGTGATGATAGTGAGAGATCTGAGCAAAGAAACGAGCATCCTCAATACAAATGTGATGCTTAATCTTTGCAGAAGCGGGACGCCAACAATCTTAATAGAGATGATGACTATAGAATCAATAGAAATTGGATCCCCACTCTCTCCTCGAGTCATTCTTATTGTGGATTTTAATTTAGTTTTTTCTTTTTATTTGTACTTATTTATTTTTATTTTTTATTCCTTTCCATTTATTTTTTTATCTTTGGTTAATTTATTTTACGCTTTATAAATATTGCTATTAATTTATTATCTATTATTAATAACAATTTATTTATAGCAATATTATTATTAATTTCTTGATCTCATTTGACTTAAAACATAGTTACCGATCAAATGGGAACTATTACCTCAGAACGGGTACTTGAGCCCAAAAATAAAAATAAAAAAACATGAAAAAACAACCCAAAAATAAAAAGTGTTGATTCTGCATCACCATTTTGTTTTCAGAGTAAATCTTCAATATTTTTTAAAAATAACAGTAAAAAAAAATAAAAGCCATTTTGTTTGGTGCAAAAAACACCTTAAAATCGAAAAGTTTTGTTTTGTTTGTTTGTCTTTTTTTTTTTTTTAGGATACATTTTAAACATTTTTTAATAATGACGTTAAAATTAAAATATCATGGCTCTGAAAAACTTTAAATTTCCAACGATTTTCAAGCATGACATTAATGATAAAATATCACATCTTTGAAAAGCCTTAAAATTCTAACGATTTTTAAGCATGACAATAAATTTAAAATATCACTTCTTTGAAAAACCTTAAAATTCCAACAATTTTCAAGCATGGTGCTAAGGAAAAATATTTATAACTGCTTTGAACCATAAAATTAAAGATAAAATATCATGGCTTAGAAAAACATTAAAATCTTGACAATTTTTCAACCATGGAATTAAAACCAAAGATTATGACTACAAAACAATTTTAAGTTCTCAAAATATTTCAAGCGTGACATTATGGAAAAAATTTATGACTAAAAAACTTTTAAAATGAAGACCTGAATGAAAGAATTATTATACCAAGATTTATTTATTTATTTTTTAATTTTAAATGTATAGCAATTTTAAAATCTTAGCCTAAGACAACTTGATACATCGCCATTTTAAAAAAAAAAACCAATTATCAAATTGACACGCAGTGTAGGTGAGCTCAACCCATTGTAATGAAAACTTAAAGACCAACCATGAAATTAACACATTGTGGGGCAGACTCGATCCATTATAACGAAAACTTTAAAATCAACTAACGAATTGCACATAATCGGACCGGGTTGCTAAACAAGCATCGACACAGACCCTACAAAAAATAATAAAAATAATATATATATATATATATATATATATATATATATATATATATATATATATAAGAAAGATACATAAGAAAACAAAAATTCAAATATTAACTTTTTTTTTTTTTTTTTAAATAATAACAAGTAATAAAACATAAAAAATATGACAAAAAAATCAAATATAAAAAATATATAGAAATGCAAAAATTCAAATACTGCAAAAAAAAAAAAAAAACAAAAAAATACAAAAAGAAACAAAAATTCAAATATTGAAAAAAAATAAAAATAACAAATAATAAAAATGAAAAAAAACTTGACAAAAAAAATTATAAAATGTAATTTTTTTTTTTTTTTTCCATACCGTTTAAAATTTAAAAAAAAAGAAAAAAAAAGAGTAAAAAAATAAAATCAAAATTAACTTGTAAAAATGAAAAATTTAAATAAAAAATATAAAAATATAAAAGAAAACACAAAAAGTTGAAAAATATAAATAATTAAAAAAAAACCACTTATTTAAGTTAAAAATAAAAAAATAAAAACATCATTTAAAAAAAGGTTAAATAATTACAAAAAAAAAATGACCAAAAATATAAATAAATAAAAAACAATAAAATTTATAAATAAAAGAAAAAAACCTATATAAAAAAAAAAAAAAACAAAATTAACTCATAAAAATAAAAAATTAATGTAAAAAAACAAAAAATAAATAAAAAAGTTTCAAAAAATAAATAAAAATGATTTTTTTTTTTCAAAAATATATAATTTAAAGAAAAACAAATTAAACAAAAAATCTAAAAGCATTTTTTTAAATAAAAAAAAACAAATAAAAAATAAAAACCTCATTAGAAAAAAAAATTTAAAATAATTACAAAAAATAAAAAAATTAAGAAAAAAATTGAAATTAAAAAGAAAAAATTCAATTAAAATAAAAAAATAAAAATATTTAAATTAAATAATTTTAATAAACAAAATAAAAATTTAAGAATTGTTTTTTAAATTAAAATTATAAAAATAAAGAAATAACATAAAAGAAGATAACAAAACTTACAAAATTAAATTATAAAAATTAAAATAAAATTGAAAAAAATAAATTCAAAACAATTAAAAAAAATTAAACTATAAAAATTAAAAAAAATCAAAACATTAAAAAAAATCAAAATTAACAATATTTAAATTTTAAAGAAAATTATTAAAAAAATCAATTAAACAAAACTTATTAAAAAAGCAATGAAAAAAAATTAAAAAAAAAACAATTAAAAAAATAATTAAAAACATAAATTAAAAAAAAACAATGAAAAAAATAATAATGTAAATGTAAAAAAAACAATTAAAAAAATACAAAAATATTAAAAATCAATTAAAAAAATAAAAATAAGAATTAAAAAGATTAACCCCCCTCCCCTTCGCTCAGCCCCTCCCCTCCCCCTCGCTTAATCTCCTGCCACCTGAGCCCCTCCTCCCCTCCCCACTCCACCCTCTTCCCTCTCCCCCCTCTCCCCCCGGCCCTCCCCACCCTTCTCACCGCCTCCCCCTTGCTCACCCCCTTCCCCTCCCCACCTGCGTGGACCCCCAGCTAGCTGCCAGGAGGCTGCAGGCTAATTTCGGGAATCACCCTGCAGCCACTTGGGCGCTCGCTGTGGGCCCGGGCAGGGTGGGGTGGGGCTGAGTGAGGGGGTGGGGTGGGGAGGAGCAAGGGGTGAGGGGGAGTTATTTTTTAAATTAATATTATTATTATTATTTTATTGTTTTTTTTTTAATATGTTTTTTTTAAATATTTTTTTTAATATGTGTGTGTGTGTGTTTAAATTTAAATATTTTTTAATTTTGATTTTAGTTATTTATTTTTTTAAATGTTTTGATTTTTTTTTTTTTTTTTGAATTTTTATAGTTTAATTTTTTTTAATCCCGATACCACTTGGTTGGTTGATGGCCAAGAGGAGTTGGATCTCTTCTTTAATCACCTTAACTGTCAATACTTTGCCATTAAGTTCACCATGGAAAAAGAAGTTAATGGTTGCCTCCCCTTCCTTGATATTCTTATCTCTAAGAATATTGATGGGTCCCTCTCCCACTCAGTGTTTCAGAAGAAAACGCATACTGAGCAATATCTTCATGCCAATTCCCATCATTTCCCCACGCAAAAATTGGATGTTCTTAACACCCTCGCTACTCGTGCCCTTAGGATTTCTAATAATAAGAGCTTCGATCAAGAGAAATCCCATCTCCTTAATGTCTTTATGGAGAACGACTATAGTAGGCGCCTTGGTCAAAAGGCTTTCCTTAAAGCCTCATAGAATTCTGTTATTAAAAAAGAACCTAAAGAGCATCTCCGAGGTGTCCATCTTCCCTATGTCCATGGAATCACGGACAAGATTGCTTGGATTCTTAAGAAGTATAATATTCCCTCAACCTTTAGGCCCCTCAACACCATTCATAAATCCCTCCGTTCGGTGAAGGATCCTATTGACCCTAAGGACATGAAGGGTGTCTACATGATTCCTTGTTCTTGTGGGACCCCTTTTATTAGGGAAACAGGACGCTCCATCCATCAAAGGATCAACGAACATGACGCTGACCTAAGGCACAGGAGAACCAAGTCTTTAGCATTAGCAGAGCATGCAGAAAAGACCAAGTGTCAGGTTTGTATTGAGGAGGCCAAGGTTATTGCCAAGGTTGCGCAGTTCCATCACCGTAAATTCAGGGAAGCCATTGAAATTGAAAGGAGGCCAAACAATCTCAATAGAGATGACGGCTGGAAGATCAGTAGTTGCTGGATCCCTGCCCTGTCTTCCTAGTCTTGCCTTCCCCTCCCTCCCCCTCCTCCCTTGTTTGACCTTTTCTAGCTTTCTAGGTTTCCCCGTATTTTTTCCCCTTTTTATCCTGTATCCTTCTCCATCCTCCTAGGTTTCTCCTTTGGTTAATTTTTGGTCATGTTCTTGACCATCTTGTTTTAATTTTTGACTCTCGTTCTAATATTTTTATTAATAATATCTTAATATTATCCTCCCTAGATCTATTAGATGGGTTCTCTTATAATTTTTGATTTTATGTTCTTTATCCTTACCTTAATCCTAAATTATTATTATTATTATTTTTTTATTTAACTGACAATTAAAAATAAATATTTTTTAACTAACAACTAAAAATAATTTATTAATTCTATTTAATAATTTTTATTATTTCCAATATATATATATATAATTACCCTTTTACTTGACCTAGATTGACTATATATTTTTAATAACCAAATAATATTTTTAATAAATGTTATGGATACCCCTTTACTTAACCTTTTGAACTTAAATAATTAAATTAATTAAATAAATTAATTTAATTACCAATAAAATTTATAAATGAAATAGTATAAAATTCAAATATATAATATATAAATAAAAATAAAATAATACAAGATTCAATTATTTAATATTATTTATTAGGAATATAATGAGTTACTTTGACTATATACCCATAATTAACATTAGAATATTACTATGTAATTTAGCCATTTTATATAGCCGTTAATGGTCACACCTAGCCGTTTGGAAGATCTGCTCTCCCTATTTAACTCGCAGCTATGATCTGACTCCTCAACTTGTCCTGACGATGAACCACACTAGTTGGTTTGAAACACGTCGACAAAGGTTTTCTACATGTGATTTACGCTGAAACTCTTCTTAATTTTTTTTTTGTTATTTCTTTATTTTATAATTTTAATTAAAAAAAAACAATTCTTAAATTTTTATTTTATTTTATTTTTAATTTTGTTTATTTAAATTATTTATTTGTTCACTTATTTTTTTAATTGATTTTTTTTTCTTAATTTTTTTTGGTAAGTTTTTAAAGTGTTTTTTTAATGAGGTTTATATTTTTTATTTGTTTTTTTTTAACTTAAAAAAATGTTTTTAGATTTTTTTTTGGGTTTAATTTGTTTTTCTTTAAATCATACATTTTTTTTGAAAAAAAATTATTTTTTAATTTATTTTTTGATATTTTTTATTTGTTTTGTTTGGTTTTGTTTGGTTATTTTTTTATTTTATTTTTTATTTCTACGAGTTAAATTTTGTTTTGTTTTTTTACATTTTTATAGGTTTTTTGTTTTTTGTTTTTTACATTTTTATAGGTTTTTTGTTTTTTTCGTTTCGTTTTGTTTTTTTTTTTTTAATTTTTTTTTTTTTTTTGTATTTGATTTTTTTTTGGTCATTTTATTTTTAATTTTTTTATTTTTTTATTACTAACATGAAAATCAGCAACATTTTAAAAAAATTCAGCAACATTTAAAAATAATTATCCACACTTAATTCATTAGAAAATTTAAAGTGTAAAAACTAAGCCCTCTAAACAAAAATAGTTGATGTTCATCAACACTTTTCAAAATCAACATGAAAATCACTAACATTAAAAAAAATTGTTCATACTTGATACATAAAAAAATTTAAAGTAGCAAAGATATGCTAAAAAAAAAAGGTGTATTCTGAATCACCATTTTTCAAAATCGAAAGTTTTTTGCTACCTCAGAAAAATGGGTACTAGGTCATTTTCTCGTTTGATCGGTAACTATGTTTTAATTTTTATTTATTTATAGTAATTTTATTATTTTTGATTTTTTTAAATTAGAAATTTTAATTTGACTTAATTATTTGAAGCATTGATGCTTAATTTCTTTTGACTTAGTTTATATATATATATATATATATATATATATATATATATATATATATATATATATATATATATATATTAAGAATTTTGATTTTTTGTTTGTTTGTCAAGTGGTTTGAGTTCATGATTACATAAGGCTTGGCCCGTGGCTTGAGAAATCGCGACCTAGGGACATCTGAGTCGTCAAAATCAGTCGGGGACTACACCAGGACCAGGCCACATCAACCCTTAACATCATTGAATTTTTTCCCATGGAGTTTCGAACTGGTGACCTTCACATCACAGAGTGACTTAATAGTACACCCCATCGCCGTCTATTATATGCCCCATGGGAAAGAATTTTGATTTGACTTAATAATTTAAACTATTATATATTTATTCATCCCTTTTTTTCTTTTGACTTAATTTATATTTATTTAATGATTTTTTATGTTCAATATATATTTAGTCCTAGTTCTATTACCTTTATCTTTATATAATCTATTGAGCAGCCTTTAAGTGCGATTTTTTGGAATGTTTCCGGTTTATTTCTCGATCTAATTTGTTTAGAATTCGACAGGGATTCATTCAAATCACAAGTTTGACAGGTGAACGCTTCATGATCGAAGTGCCCCAGGGGTTTTTGAGGCTGTTGAATCCATATATGCCGTCAAAAAACCAGTTTAAACAACATAAATAAAGATTTGGCCACATTTTTTTTTGCTGTATTCCGATCAGAAATCCGCTAGAAACTCCAAAAAGTCACACTTAAAAAACTACTCCTATAATATATTATTCATATGCTTAGAATATTATTTAATATCTAATTTTATTAAAATCATTTACATTTATATTCCTTATTGAATTATGGACTATCATTTAAATAGTTATTTACAGGTTTAATTATTATATTTATTTTTATTTATTTATAATAAAATATTATTATTAATATCTAATAATTTCTTATTTAGTCCCAATTTTACTTATAATATTCCCTTATTACAACTATTTATATTTATATTTGTTTTATTATTGAACTATGAAATTTATTAATTTTCTAATGGTTATTTTTTTTTGACTTAGACTCTTCCCTGTTTTTAAACCTTGTTGGATCAAATTCTTTTCATCTAATTGTCCCGATGATGAATCACATTGGTTGGTTTGAAACGCATCGACAATCAACTCATTTATGCGATGGATCCGAAAGACAGTTGTTTAAGTATCAGGATTTGGTTGAGTGCTTTAAGCACCAAACATTTTCAAAACTTGAATTTGTAATATTTTTGACTCTCATAGAGAGCTCCCTTTTGGGAAAGTAACTCATTTGTGATTCATAAACTTGATTCAACGTTGTATGAGTCTCATGAATGTTTTTCCCATGCTCTTTATGATTTTACACGAATGAAATTATTCTATAGCTCTCTGATATTTGAACTTCGTTATCTTGTGTCTACCCTTTAATATGCTTCAATGATATTTTCTTGTTGTGATAGAAGCAATGATCTATAGCATAGAAGAGTAGCCTACATTGTGTGAAGTAGAGAACGCACAACCTGTGTGGAGTAGATTTTCCAAACAGGAGCGACCAATGTGAAAAGTGTGTGGAGTTGTACAAATCAGGAAAGCTTTGAACAATGTTGGATGTATTATCTCTTGATTAAGCCTCCAAGTCATTAGTTTGTGTCTAGGTAGAGAAAGCTCAAAAGAGAATCATGGTGTATAATGTTGGCGTATGCAGAGGCACAAAAGCCAAGGCAAATAAAGAAACCCATCCGAAAGTCTGAGAATCGTTGTGTCTGACCAAAATAATGGCAGATCAGAATGTTAAGGCTGAGGCTGAGGCTAAGGCTAAGGCTAAGATGTTGTGAGAGCGAATGAGGAGGGCAATATTATCATCTCAGAGAGATTAGGTGTGGGGAGCCACATCATGCTTATTCTAGTGACATATTACCTCCACCTCATAATATGACCATGAAAGTGCACATGAATGAGAATTATAATATTGAAGAGGGCTATGAATTCCTTTGATCTGTGCATGAGGAACTTTATTTTTCAAAGATCGAGCCTGTGATAGGAACGAGACACCAACGAATTTAGGCGGTCTCCCACTAGTCATTCATTAAGCATGTACAAAGATTCTTATAGATGGTTGAGGCTAGATCTCATCATAATTTTGATGGTGGTGGAGTATTGCAAGACTTATAGGAGAGCACCCTCCTCACACAAGTCGTTGTTGGAGCACATATAAACATAAATGTGTGCGAACATTATGCAAACCAAGATTTGAATATGTGTCTAGAGTGTTTAAGAGATTAGAGGGAGTGTCTATGCAACAACCTTAACATTAATTCAAGAGAATGAAGAGACCACAATGAGTTTGTTGTGGAGTGGAAACAAGAGGGAGTAAATAGACATGGTCTGTTTGCATTAATAAGTAGGGTGGATATGTCTATGCCTTTGGAAGAGGTGTTGGACATTTAGGGAAACCCTAGAACAATGTAGGGAACACCCATCTAACTGCAAAGAAAAGAAAAATCATGTCAAAATGCAAGCCAAGACCTAATTGTGGGGCGAACTCAGGATTGGAGTCTTGGCAACTGAAGAAAAAGTGGTCAAGGGCATTGAGAAGGAGAAAGGGTGAATCAATTATAAATGGATTTGGTTCGAACATCAGGCAAGAGGATGGCAAAAGACAACATTGACAACACCTTCTATATATATATATATATATATATATACAATGAAGTAAATTTATTGCATGTAAATACTGTTGTAAGACCTAGTAAGGCATGTGTACCCTTGGGGAAATTATCGGTAAAGTCTGGTTTAGACCTAGGTGATAGTGGGGAATGTTGGGTTAACAAATACCCCAGGTATAACTGTTGAGGGAGGTAAGGGCTAGAGTGAGGGGGGATAACTCACTTGGTAGGTTTGGATAGTTTAGTCAAGGAAACCTCAAGTCAAGGTTTAAGGGGGGATTGTTAGGTAAACTTGACTCGTGGATAGAGTCAAAGTTTATTGGGTTAATAGTAGTAGATTTGGGCCCATTTTTTTTGGTTTATGATGGTAGTTTTCTCATGGTATTCATGTGATGGAGCCTTTAAAGGCTAGGAAGATTTCACTGTAAGGAGGCTAGGGATGTGAGTGATAAAGTCTCATTTGGATGGCTTGGTGAAGGTTTTGGCCAATGATGAATGAAATTCCATTGGGTTGGGTTTTTCCCCGGAGTTGGGGTTTTCCTAGGGTAAATACTGTTTACTGTGTTTCTTGTGTTTGTTGTTGGTTAATATTTAATTTCTCTCAGTAAATAAGTTAATATATATTTAGTAATTTTTAACAATCACACTTAAATTTTAATCTCTACATCTCTTACTATTCTTTTCCTTTCATTCTTGAAAAACATCTGGTCCACTCACAGGTGCATATGTTAATGTTTTAATGTTATTCAGAAGTTATTTGAGTGTGTTCATAAAGAGGAATACCACCTCTCTAAAAATGTAGAGGTTCCTACACTCAAGCCATAGGAGGTTGACTTTTTCCCTCAACCATAAAAATATTAGAAACCATGCTCTCTAATTTTGTTCTTTCTCCTTAAATGTAACAATATAGGTAGTTGGGATGCCCAAATAGCCCTTGAATAGATAAGACTACCCTCATTAGAGCTTTCAATTCAACCTACAAAAATGAAGTCCTCGTAAATTGAGTGGACACAATCCCCAAATTTCACATTTTCATTAGAAGAATTTATAGTTAGCTTCTCCTCTAATTTAGCCTATGCATCCTCAAGTTCTATTGATAACCCATGCAACTATTTCTGAGCCACTCCTTCCCTAAAGCAATCGATAATACCAATAGTAGGAACCTTGGATAATTAACACAAATAGAAGAGGGTTTGAATATTTTGAACCTTTTCTATTAGAATTGCACTGACCCATTAGTGACACATCAATACAAGAGGAAAAGTCACAAAGTATAGACGGAAACCCTTAACTTTCTTCAAACAAAGGCCAAAAAACATCCATTGCTACCCACAACCAGTTCAACATTCTGAATTCATGGGCCATCAACGCAACTAAAAACCATTGAATACAAATCCCACACAACATCATGATGCCCAACTAGCTAGAGCCAAGCTTGAGTACCCAACAAAATAACATCAATGGCATCTAAGAAATCCTTTGAAGAAAGGAACTTGTGCATAAGAATAATTGAAAATTATAACTCAATCACCACCTTCTACAGTATAAAGCCTCATTGGTTTAGTTCCATATCCTGCAACGATAGATTTACCTAATGTGAGTAGGGGAAAGACATGAGGTAGGTTGTGAAAAGTCTTGTTTCTCCTTCCTCCAAATTAAAAGTACTTAATAATGTTCCCATGCAAATTGGAATTCCCATTTAATTCCAAGTGTTGATTTGAACATTGTGGGATGGTTTTTAAAATGGCCTCATTATTTCTTACTAGAGTCCCCACTTTGTTCTGAGTTTCTTGGCTTGCTAATTGGTTTATTTCCACATTGTTTTCTCTTAGTACATGGTAGTAACACAATTGATTAAAGGTTGTGACCAATTGCCATATGTGGTGCATTAAAAGGGTCATCATGATGTCCGTTGAGGTGGTGGCTTTTATCATATGCCTAATGATTACTAGTGAATCATCAACCACAATTAATTGTCTAATTCTCATTGCCTTTGCAATGTTTAGGCCTTGATATATCCCATAAACCTCTACCAAATTATTAGTTAAAATACCCAAACTCCATTAATACATGGCTTCAATTTTTCCTTCAGGGTTATAAATAACCTGCCTTGGCCCCTGCCACCCCAAGTTTCTTCTCTAATGACATGTCAAAGAAATGGAGATGCATTGCCTAATTTATTCTCCATCTATGAATTCCTCATGCTTCATTTGAATTTTCCAACTTGAACTCAAGGAGGTTGCATTCTCTTTAGGTTCAGTGTAATTTCCTTGGATGTTAAATTGAGCCAGCTAGGCCTCTTCTTCCGCTTCCAACATTTATGTGAAGGAATGTGTACTATGATTCATTTAAAATATAGTAAAATCACAAGAACAAAAGAAAAAAGAGAGATAAACACTGAGAAATATCTCTTTGATAAAAAAAAAAGATAGCCATGTTCACTTTCCTCTTCAAGCGAGAAACCTCCAAGAGAAATGCTCCAAACATAACAAAACATCTTGATAGAAAATAATTTACATAACCTTCTACTCTATATATAGCTATCCAAAGAGAATCTTAACTACTTATGAACCCCTAATAAAGAGAGTCACCAACTAATTTGGGCCTTATTAATAAAATATAACCCTTTTTAAATGAATGACAATTACTGAACTATTTAATGGGCCTTATTCAAGGAAGGTGGCCTTATAAATTAATAAAGTATATGAGTAAGGGGGTTATGATAGGACTCTAATGGGGTAGGAAATATTTTTTGACCTGAAATATTAAACAAGGAGGGTTATGGCCTTGTTAGCAATATTCTTAGTTTTGGAGAGTTCCAATCGAAAAATTTCTCGATTTATAGCCAACTATACTTTCCAACTAATGTACTTTGGAAGTGTCATCCATTTTCCTTTTAATAACATTTCTTTTAAAAGGATTCCCAATACATAAAACCTTGTTGAAATGTGGAACTAGGTTCGGTCTTCATAATGTCCAATGTAATCATGATTTTATATATTTTATGTAAATAAAAAAAGAAATTTATTATTGTCATTCTTTATGCATGAGTTTCATTCTCAAGGAAAATTTATTTACATGTCCAACACCCATTGAGTGCTTGTAGGTTTGTCATAGAATTATGAAGTCAAATGAGTCATTCTCATACATTTAAGACCCATTTGGGAATGTTGTATCTTGTAAAGGAATTTTTTGTAGAGTTAAAAGTGTCATAAAGGCCCTCCAAGACCTTGTCAAACAACAACAAGTTGACCTCCAAGGAGGACTAAGTTGGCCTCATGAACAACTATTCGACCTCCTCAAAGAGACTATATAAGAGAGCTCAACCTCATTTAGTGGATTATCTAATCAAGTTTGTTTTATCAAGAAAATAATACCTAGAACCAACGAAGACGAGGAAGGACAATAGGAAAAAGAAAGCGAAGGTGTGAAAGGAATGTTTTTGGGCTATCACTTCCTCACACGTGCGAATATTAGGGCAACACCACTGCAAATGAGCCAAAATTTTAGACTCCTTAAAAGAAGCCGAAGTTTGGAATCTAAGAGATTTAAGAAATAGGAAAAGTACCTTAGAAAAGAAGAGAAAGCCTAGCAAAGAGGAAAGAGACTTGACTTTTGCCCTAAAATATAGTCACAAGTGTGAATTTGCTGGAGGTAAAAAATCATAGTCACAAATTGCAGGTCTGAGGTTAAGGACAAAGGAGAAGTTGCGACAACTGTGAAGCTAGTTTGACTTTGGTTGACTTTGTGAGAAGGGAGTTATTCAAGGAGAAGTTTTACTTGGTTTGTGAGGGGTCTTTGTCAAGGGTCTTGGAATTCATCATTTGAAATTCTATAAGAAGAGAAGAGTTCTTGTGGGTTTTCCTCTCAAAAGGAGAGGTTTTGGGCCTAGATTATGGCCTATATATTTTGTTCTCTTGTCTCATTGTTCTTCATTGTTTGGTAGCTATTTGATGATAAGAAACACAATAATAATCAAGTGAATGAAGAAGCTAATTAAGTTAAGTAAAAATACATCACAAGCAGTTATCAAAGTTAGAGAAATCACCTGATTAAGTTGCCCCTAGATTTCTCAACATGGTATCAGAGCTAAGGTGAAAATAATAAGAATAAGAGGAAGCTTATCACTCCATTGAAGAAGGACACATAAGGGCCAAAAACAAGGATATCATCAAGGAAAAATAAGAAGCATCAAGGAGTACTATCTATCACATCACAAGGATCACATCATCACAACTCTTAGAAGAAAAATAAGACCTAAAGGGCCCTACCTCCACTCAAAGAAAGAATAACTCTACATTTGAAGCACCTTTGTAATCCTCCACATTCTACCTTATCATACAAAGGAAGCAAGAAGGAATATTGAAATCATCATCAAAGAAATCAAGGTGATCTCCCTCTCATTGAAGAAAGGATCGCATCTGAAGCATATTTGAAGAAAGATAGACATCAAGGAAGTAATCATCATCAAGAAGGCATCTTCAATTGTCAATATCATCAATAAGGCATCAAGTTGAAGATATCATCATCAAAAGGATCATATTCACTTAACAAGTAAGTATTCTATATTCTATGTCTGAATCTACTATTAATATAACTTCATTTTGCAAGGAAAGAAACAAACAGGTTGGGTCATCAAATTTCCTTGCATGGAAGAAGAGGATATATTTGATCCTCACAAAGAATGAAGTTATTGAATATGGTAAGGGTTCAATCTCCAAATCATATCCAAGATAAATCTAAAGCACTATAAAATTACACGAAAGGGGAGGTAAGGGATGAAATAATCCTCATAGAATCAATCAAGGATTCACTCATCCCTTATGTAGCCAAGATGGATACATCGAAAGAAATCTATGAAAAGTTGGTAGAATTGTTTTCCTAAGCAATGTAGGAGAAGTTATATCACCGAGAACTAAACTATACAATATGAAGGTATCAAAGGAAGTACCTTATGAGGGTATCTCAAATAAGAGATAAACTGCAAGAGCTAGGGGAAATAATGTCCGATAAGGAAATGACCATCGTTGTGTTCAATGCACTACCTGATGAATGGGGCAACTTTGTATCAAGTATTTATGCAAAGAAGGAATCCAACCCATTCAGTGAAATTTGGTCATTATTTAAGATTGAAGAAACTAGGTTGAAGGCAAAAAGCGATGTTGGATCAAGTGAACAAACTCAAGCATATGCTTCCATGGCTAGAAAGAAAGGGAAGTTTGGAAAGTTTGATCCTTGGAAAAATAAGAATCTTGACATGTCAAAGATACATTTCTATGAATGTAATGAATATGGGCACTTTAAGAGAAATTGTCCTAAACTCAAGAAGGACATCAAGAAAAGAAAACATAGAAATGAAGCCCATGTCACCGAAGAAGTAGAAGAATAACCTGACAAGAAGAAATCAAAGAAGGAGGAAGTGATAAAATTCCACTATTAGAAGGTATATCACACATTTTCATGTACATAGAAGTTGGAAAGTAAATAGGAATTATCAAGTATAATAGATGCATTAGAGCTGAAATAGAGATGACATCATCATAGAAGCATGGAAGGATAGTTGAAATAGAAAGTCTACATGGTTGTAGCGGTGATCATGACTGAAAGGAAGTAGCTCATAGAATTTCGATTGGAAGCATATAAGGATAACCAAAGTAGCATTATATATGGTTGGAATAAATTCATCCAACAAAATAAGAAATCATCATACATCATCATCATTAGGAAGGAGAATTTGTAGAATGAGGATTATAAAAAATCCTCCATCGAAATATTCATTAGAAGCTTTACCTCTACTTGGAAGAAGAAAGTGTCTCACTGATAGTCTACATTCCACCTCGTGTGGGATCCATTATTTAGAAGGGTGATGGTATGGTGACAAATGAGTGCAACATGTCAAGTTGATTGAAGTACTTTCATCTTAAAACTAGGAAAGGAAGTTTCCGAAGGAAGTCTAGATGAACAAAAGAAGGAAGAGGTATGTATATATATTTAATAGATAAAGACATGTCATCATATGGTTGTAGATAGAATGGTTGAATTCTCTATCTCATGAGCATGACTGAAGAATACGGGACTCTTCCTTATGAATGATACATGAAGGTATGATGTACATTGAACTCTTCTACATATTGACAAGATGAAATCAACATAATATGACCTCATGAAGAATATGAGTTGGTTGGAAACTATGGTTCCTATGAAGAAGGAACTATGTATAGATGATCCTATGGAAAACATATGTGAATAAAAGTGAAAGAAGAGTTTTCGAAAGATGTATCTATAGTCACGTATGATAAGATAAGTGATCAAGATTTACTGACAGTTAGAAGGATTAGCTGTGACATCTCCATGGAGAAGGTATGAAGGTCCTGATAAGTATGTTGGAAAAAGAGAACCTTGGAAATGTATGTATTGGAGATGGATTCATACAGTTTGAAAAATGTAGAATTTTGACTGTAGATTAACCTGATAATGCAATATAACCAAAGCAAAATACTTTAACCTACTTTTACAATCAATTTGCGGAAGCTTAAAATATTTGAGAAAGATCAAGCTGAACACATATAACCAGAAGAAGAATCAATGCACATGAAACATAGAATAATACTCAGGGGAAAGCCTTAGCTAAAAAACTCACTATCTGTATTATCATACAAGTTGGAAATATCTCAGAATTACACAAAGCCTTAGCTCTCACAACTAGCCAGTTCTCAGTACAATCCTCACAGATGCTCACAGGAAAAATAGACTTCTCATAAACCTTCTCCTCTGCCCTCCAAGCTCCTATTTCCTTGCGTAGTTTCTCCTGGGTGATCCTCCTGTTACCAAGTGGAACACTGATCTCTCACATTGATCTCACACCTTGTAAAACTGCGCAATCCTCAAGGAATGATGTTCCTTTTGCATGCATGAGTTTTGTTTATAGGAAAACACATGAAACTGATAGTACACTGTCCCTATCTTTAATCTCAACTGGGTCTTTCTCAGATTAGACATGCATGAGTTACTGATGAGAGAATCTTCAGTTATCTCGAGCACACTGGTTGAGTGCATGCATGCATCAAGTGACTGATAACTCACAATTAGTTCCTCAAACAATTTGGAACTAATTTAACTGGACTTAACTTAGTAAACTGAGCTAACTAATTACAACTCAAATATAACTCAATCTTATCTCCTTAATTAAGGGATAATCTCCTTAATTTAAGGGATAACTGTTGCATGACTTCAGAAAGACTTCTAACTTGAATTTCTCCAACTAATTAACTCAAGATGAATTAATTAATTATTTTTCAAATAGCTGGTGAGACTAAATTCGAATTTTAATTCACAGTTTTAGTTCAAGGACAAATTAAAATTGGAATATTCTTGTTGCCACATTTCGACACTCCCTCTCAACAAGAATGGGATTATCTGCCACCCTGATCCTGTCTCTATGGAACTCGAATTTACACTTTGACAATGCCTTTGTCAAAATGTCAGCATCTTGCTCCTCTGTCGAAATATACGGCAACAATGTGATCCTCTTCGCTACATAGTCTCTGAGATGATGATACCGGATGTCGATGTGCTTAGACCTATCATGAAATACTGGATTCTCAGAGAGTTTGATACAACTCTGATTATCACAATAGATCACAGTTGGATCCATCCTCTGATCAAACAAACCAACTAGGATCTTCCGCATCCAAATGGCCTCAAATGCTGCCTGACTTACAACATGTATTCAAACTCTGCCGAGCTGAGTGCAACTGACCTCTATTTCCTGCTGTACCAAGGAACTGTAGCTGACCCAAGGTTGAAAATCCCTCCTGATGTGCTCTTCTGATCTGATGAACTCCCTGCCCAATCTGCATCAGTGAAGGCCTGTAGCTTCACTCCCTCTATCCGTCTGTACCATAATCCATACTGAGATGTGCCTCTGAGGTATCTCAATACATGCTTTTCCGCCTTCCAAAACATCTTGGTAGGCTGAACCATCGTTTGACTTAGCTGGTTCACTACATAGCACAAATCTGGTCATGTGTTCACTAAGTACATCAGCGAACCCACAAGTTGCCTGTACATAGTAGCCTCTACTACTTCACCTGAAGTAGCATCCTCCTTCCTCCAGTTACCTTCTAGAGGAGTCTGCATGGGCTTCGACTTCTCCATGTGGAATCTCCTGAGTATCTCATTGGCATACTTGCCCTGAGACACAAACAACTCCCCATCCTTCTGCCACACTTCCATGCCAAGGAAGTAATGCATGAGACCCATGTCTTTCATCTCGAATTCTCTTACAAGATCCTCCTTGCAAGACATGATCAACTGATCATCACTTGTCAATATGAGATCATCAACATAAAGTACAATGATCAAAAACTTACCTTTCACCATGATGTGGTACAGGTTTGCATCCGCTTCACTCTTTGTGAAGCCCATCCTAGTGAAGTAGTTGTCTATCCTAGTGTACCTAGCACGAGGTGCTTACTTCAGCCCGTACAATTCTCTCTTGAGTCGGCACACATGCAACTCATGATTGAAGGTCTCAAAACCTTTCGACTACTCTATGTACACCTCTTCATCAATCCTGCCATTGAGGAATGCAGTCTTCACATCCATCTGATGGATCTTCCAACCCATCTGTGCTGATAGTGCCAACATTGATCTGATAGATGAGTACCTTGCGACAAGAACAAAAGTTTCATCATAGTCAATCCCCTCGACCTGTGAAAAACCACGGGCAACAAATCTTGCCTTATGATTCTCCACACTACCATCAACAACTTGCTTTACCTTGTAAAGCCAACGGGAACTCACAACTAACTTGTTCTCCGGTCTTGGAACCACGTCCCAAACACTGTTACGAACTATGGAGTCATACTCCTCCACCATAGCATCAACCCAAATTGGCTGCTACACTGCTTCCTCAAAGGAAGATGGCTCGGTCTCAACACATTCCCCAACAAGGGCCATGTATCTAGTGTACCTCTCAGGTGATCTCCTCTGTCTGCACTAAGAATATGGTGCTCCCACATTCTCTCTCGCATCCTCCAACAATCTGTTAGCTTCTCTTGTGCGTTTCTGTCCATCTCTGGAAGACTCTGCTTGAGTGGATGTCTCCACTCCTGGAACCTCTGCATGCGGCTACTCCACATCAGTCTGAGGCTCCTCCTCGTTATGAACCAATAGTTCCTCCATAGCCTGTAGTTGGAGGTCCCTCTCAAGGGAAAATCGCATGGCCTTCTTCTCATCAAACTTGAGATCTCTGTGAACCACTGTCCTCCGACTGGTAGGAAAGTACACCCGATAGTTATGAGGTGTATCAGTGTACCCCACAAGTATCCCCAACTCTACTGTCAGCTCAAGCTTCTTCTGTGCATCCTTTGTCACATGGAAATATGTTGATGAGCTAAATATCCTGAAGTGACCCACATCTGGTCTCTTACCGGAGAAAGCTTCCTCTGGTGTCTTCATCCCAAGTATGCGATGCGGGCTTCTATTCTGCAAATAGACTACTGTGTTGCATGCCTCAGACCACAAGTGAAGTGGTAGGCCTGGGTCATGCAGCATCGCCTGTGCTGGTCATGCAGCATCGCCTGTGCTGCCCCTAGAATAGTTCTGTTCTTCCTCTTGGCCACCCCATTATGCTGTGGGTTATGAGGTGTCGTCAACTCTCATTTAATTCCTTCCGCTACACAGAAGTCCTTAAACTCTTGAGAGACATATTCTCCACTGTTGTCACTTCTTAAGGCCTTGATCTTCTTCCCTGACTCTTTCTCGACCAAAGCTTTGAACTCAAAAAACTTAGTGAAGGTTTGGTCCTTCTTCTGCATGAAATAAATCCAGCATTTACGAGAAAAATCATCAATGAAAATCACATAATACCTTTGCTTCACTGTGGATTCCATCCAGAATGGTCCACACAAATAAATATGAACTCACTCTAAGATAGCCTTTGCTCGATTGTCTCGATCATGAAAGGAAGACTTTGTATACTTTCCCAAGGTACAACCTTTGCATGTGTCAACTTTCTCAAGTTTACCTTTGGGAAGTCCTGTAGATATTTGCTACATTATCTTCAAAGCCCCATGATGCAAATGGACCAATTGCCTGTACCACAGCTTACCAATATCTTGGCTTTGCACCAATTTTGCTTTTGTACTCAATGCAACACAATCATCTACCTCTAGTTTATAGAGATTCTTCACCCGAATCCCTATCCTTTTGGTCTAACCCGAGGCTATGTGTCTTAGAAATGCCTTTCCTTTACTGAAGACAACATCATAGCCTTTGTCCTCCAACATCATGACCGATACCAATTTCTTCTTCAGTCCAGGCACATACTTCACATCTGTTAAGGTGAGAGGAGCTCCATGCTCCCTATGAAAAGCAACCGTGCCCACTCCTGAAACACTGTATTTTTCATCGTCACCCATCTCTATGCACATCTTGAGGTCTTTCTCCTCCAAGGTACTGAATAAAATTTTATCGCCAGTCATGTGGAATGCAGCTCCACTATCAAGATACTAAACACAACCCACCATCGATGACACCATGCATGTGATGAGGGTAAAGTCCATTTCGGACTGAGAGGCTAATGCCTCACCTTCCGATCCTTTTGTGGATCCCTTCTTGGATTTCTTCGATGGGCAATTAGTCACATAATGTCCCATCTCGTGACAATTAAAGCATCTCACTTTAGACTTGTCACCCTTCTTCCCTCCATAAGAAGAATTCGATTTGGAATGGAAAGCCTTCCCCTTTCCTTTCCTTGCCTTACTTGCTAAGGCCAGATTTTCTTCATCATCATTCTTTGATGAAGAACCATCTTGTGTGCTCCTGTTGATCTCCTCCTGCATCAGATCCGACCACAGTCGTTCCCAATCTGGCTTTCTCCCTTCCATTCACAAAGTCCTGGTAGCTATTCCAACTCTTTGGAAGGCCGAGGAGAGCGAGGCTTACCATATAATCATCAGCAATAGTTATTCCCACATTGCCAAGCTCATCTCTGCAAGTTGTGAGCTTGTTCAGATATGTGGAAATAGTATCGCCCTTCTCCATCTTGATTTTTTGAAGCTTATCCTTGAGCGCTAATTTCCTCTGTTCGCTACTATTCTGGTATAGGTCCTTCAATGTCTTCCACATTGAAAATGGAGTATCCTTCCCATGGAGACTCGAGAAAATATGGTCTCGAACTCCCTCAAGGATGATCCGTCTCACCTTCGCTACACACTTCTTCCACTTAGCCAACTCTTGTGCATTAGCCGCAACTGGCTTTGGGATTTCTTGATCAATGAAATCCTTCAAGCCATTGTCTTCTAATACAACCTCCATTCTATCTTTCCATGATATTTAATTCGAGCTACCTTCCAAGGCATACTCGAGTCTCAAACCATAGAACACCATTGACCAACCTTAAGTATGATATGTGTTGGGCAATTCAATTGCTTAAATTGCTTTCATTAAATTATCAACCAGGGATACTCATAAGCTTGTGATGATGCCAACAAAATATATGCAGGAGTAGGCAACTAACTCTATGTCATGCAAGGGAAGAGGCTCCTAATTGAGGATGTCCTGGTTGTACTTCCTTACAGTATTATAGATTGAAAAGAAATCATTGATTACATAAAACTAGAAACTTGAATTAAAGACAAGAGAATGAATTTTAGTTGTTGTTCAGATTCAAATAGAGAGAGAGACTAACTTAGTCCCTTGATTGTCCCCTCGTATACTGATCCAAACTAAACTAAGATTCATTCATAAGCATAAGAAATGAAGTAACTTGAAACTTAAAAGCAAAATAATGAATTCCAATTATCATGCAAATCAAATAGAGAGGGAGCCTAACTTAGACCCTTGTTTGTTCCCTCATATGCTGATAAGATTTTAATTTAAAACCCATTCATCAATCACAAACAAATCCTCAAACATCTAGGCAATTAAATGAAATAAGATCTATTATGAAATAAAATGTTTCTTTGATCCTTTTAGAGTGAGCTCAATTCTCTTAAGAACAAAGTGACAAGCTATTCCATATACTACATTAAGACAATTTATATCTAAAACTATAGAATGGAAATTTATGTAAAATGAAGCTTTATTCTATTCCATCATAAGTTGGATACATGCTCCAAGAGTCCTCCTTTTGGAATGGAGGAGGTGCTCCTATTTATACAAAAATTTAAGCAACTAACTCATTAATGGGGATCCACTAATCCCTCATATGGTTACAACCAATATGAGACACATATTCCTTTATCCATGAGTTTTCTCCATGAGATAGGCTTGACCCCTATCCCAAATCTCCTTCAAATATTCAAGAGAATTCGAATTTGAGTCTTGGAGGCCACATAAGAGTATCTTGGAACCTTCCAAATCACCTACACATGTCACCAAACTCATTCCACCTTTAGGTATAAGCAAATACATGTTATTTTCTAACTTTTAATCATAAATTCACTTTAAATACTTGAAATTAATAACTTTGGAAAATGAAAATATAAACCCATATGATAATGGAAATATAGGGTTATGTAATGATAATGCGATGAAATGAAGTGACAAAATGAGGATAAAGGTGAAAATGGAGTGAAAATTTATGTTAATTTGGCGGCCCAACAATATGAATTCGATTTTCACCTGCAACCCCAAACTTCAAACTTCGAAGTCTCTTCTCAGTATACTGTTCATAGCTCTGATAACCTTTGCTCCGATACCATGTAGAATTTTTTACTGTAAATTAACCTGATAATGCAATATAGCCAAAGCAAAATACTTTAACCTACTTCTACAATCAATTTGCGGAATCTTAAAAGATTTGAGCAAGATCAAGATGAACTCATATAACCAAAAGAAGAATCAATGCACATGAAACACAAAAGAATACTCAGGGAAAAGCCTCAGCTAAAAACCCCACTATATGTATTATCATACAAGTTGGAAATATCTCAGAATTACAAAAAGCCTTAGCTCTCACAGCTAGCCAGCTCTCAGTACAATCCTCATAGATGCTCACAGGAAAAATAGACTTCTCATAAACCTTCTCCTCTGCCCTCCAAGCTCCTATTTTCTTGCGCAGTTTCTCCTGGGTGATCCTCCTGTTACTAAGTGGAACATTGATCTCTCACACTAATCTCACATCTTGTAAAACTGCACAATCCTCAAGGAATGATGTTCCTTTTGCATACATGAGTTTTTTTTATAGGAAAACACATGCAACTGATAGTACACTGTCCCTGTCTTTAATCTCAACTGGGTCTTTTTCAGAATAGACATGCATGAGTTATTGATGAGAGAATATTCAACTATCTGGAGTACACTAGTTGAGTGCATGCATGCATCAACTGACTGATAACTCACAATTAGTTCCTCAAATAGTTTGGAACTAATTTAACTGGACTTAACTCAGTAAACTGATCTAACTAATTACAACTCAAATAGAACTCAATATTATCTCCTTAATTAAGGGATAATCTCCTTAATTTAAGGGATAACTGTTGCATGACTTCAGAAAGACTTCTAACTTGAATTTCTCCAACTAATTAACTCAAGATGAATTAATTAATTATTTTTCAAGTAGCTGGTGAGACTAAATTCGAATTTTAATTCACAATTTTAATTCAAGGACAAATTAAAATTGGAATATTCTTGTTGCCACATTTCAACAAAAAAATATGTTGATGTTGCAAGAAGTTGATGTCATGATGAAAGGACATCATAAAGATGTAGATTTGATTTAATGTTCATTTTGATTTCTGAGAAAGCATCTGTTTGGATTGAAATAGGGCTACCAAAAGAAGGTTGTAGAAGTCACCTACAACTAGTACTCATGTGATTGGATGGAAGATCTTGAAAGAAACAAGACTTGGAAGAGGTAGCTATATGAAGGATAGCCAAATGTGGACTAGAAGATCACTTTCGTATGAAAAGAAGGATGACATGACTATTAGTTCAACACTATGTTTCGTTGAAGGGAAGTGATGAAGGATATGGTTTATGCCATATGAAAAAGTCTAGAAGAAGAAGGATCCACAATGAAAAAGATGAAGTTCATGACATGGTGCAAAAAGAGGAGCACTACAAGCCGCTGATAGTATCATGTTATCCACCAAAGGGTAGATAGTTGTTGTTGGAAACAAGTCCATAGTTGAGAGGGAGAGATAGACACATCATTATTGTCTTCATTGTATGAAGAAAGAATGGAGGATTGGATAAGAATATGAATTCCGATACTCTTTGAGGATGTGGTAGGGCATCCAATAAGTAAGAGTAGTCTAAGAGGAAATTCCTTGAGGATGTATTAATCCAAGGCAGTAATTGTCCTCGAAGGACATACCTTGTGAACATCTGGATGAGGTTTCTTCCTTAAGAGACAATGATTATGGTGTCTATCAGTCATTATCTCGCCAACATTGTGCTCTAATCTTGTGGAGAGATAAAGTTGTTAGTCAAGGCCTTGCTATGTGACAATTTTGGTTGAAATGACAAGATGCAATGAGATAAGCTAAAATAATAGCTTATGAGATGGCTTACCAATCCAACTCTTCTTATGAGAATTATTTAGTATGAGAATGTCCAAGTACCATGTATGAATTATGAATACCTCCCTAGTTAAGAGGGAGTGTTGAGTGCTTCTAGGTTTTACATAGAACTATGAAGTAAAAAGAGTCATTGTCATACATGTAAGACCCATTTGGGCATGTTGTATCTTGTAAAGGAAATATTTTGTAGAGATAAATGTATCATATAGACCCTTCGAGATCTTGTCAAATAGCAGCAACAAGTCAGCCTCATGAACAACTATTCAACCTCCTCAAAGAGACTATATATAAGAGAGCTCGACCTCATTTGGTGTAGTATCCAATCAAGTTCATTTTATAAATAAAATAAGACCTAGAACCAACGAAGAGGAAGAAGGACAATAGGAAGAAGAAAGCGAAGGTGTGAAATAAATATTTTTGGGCTATCACTTCCTCACACATGTGAATATGAGGGCAACACTAGCGCAGACGAGCCAAAATTGTAGACTCCTAAAAGAAGCTGAAGTTTGGAAGCCAAGAGATCTAAGAAAGGGGACAAGTACCTTAGAAAATAAGAGCAAGCCTAACGAAGAGGAAAGAGACTTAACCTCCCTAAAAGACAATCACACATGTGAATTTTCCAGAGGCCGAAAATTTCAGAGATTGCAAGAGGTCAAAAATCATAGTCACAAATTGCAGGTCCAAAGTTGAGGACAAAGGAGAAGTTGCAGCAGGTTGTGAAGCTAGTTTGACTTGGGTTGAATTTGTGAGAAGGGAGTTCTTTAAGGATAATTTTGACTTGGTATTGGAGGGGTCATTTTCAAGGTTCTTAGTCTTGGAATTCATCATTTGAAGTTCTATAAGAAGAGAAGAGTTTTTGTGGATTTTCCTCTCAAGAGGAGAGGTTTTGGCCATGAATTATAGGCTATATCTTGTGTCCTGTTGTATCATTGTTCTTCATTGTTTGAGAGTCTTTTTGTGATAGAAAACAAATTAATAATCAAGTGAAAGAAGAAGCTAATCAAGTTAAGTAAAAGTACATCACAAGAAGTTATCAAAGTTAGAGAAATCACCTAATTAAGTTGCCCCTAAATTTCTCAACAAACCCTACTTTCCTAAAATACATTTCTAGGAAATTGGCTTATGAAGTTGATTTTTGATTCATTTTAAAGCATGTTGCTAAATTGAATCAGTAAACTTGCATTCCTGATATAAGTGAGATTCAGTTTTCAAGCATCTAAAGAACAATGCAAATCTCAAAATACCTTGAATCCCACTTTTTGCCAAATTTTATACGATTACAATCCTCCCATGGGCTAAGACCTAACGAAAAATATTTATTTTGGGAATCCCACTAATGTGCCAAGTTTTATTCCATAATGAATATTTGGATGGAAGGGATACATCTCCCAACTATGGATCATATCCCTTCTTTATTAAATAACTAGAGGTTCCTCGAGCACTCTGATCAATAGTCATTATCTTTCTTGGAGCACATCCATTAAGAAGGATTTACATAGCTTGAGTTAGATTTATAGGCCCTACCAATTTTACCTACACTACTAGCCATTGACATTCAAATTGGAGATGTAAAAAAGGATCCTACTACCATGAGAATCTTGTTAGTTTTTTAAAGGCATAAATTCCTAATTTTGAATTAAGACCTTTTCCACCATAATGCTATCATTCCAAATGTCAAAATTCTCCCCATTTGAAAGAAACCATTTTCAAGTAGATTGAAGTATTGGGATTTCAACTTTAACTAACTTCCATATAGGGGAGCCTTCCCTTTTAGGTAAGGGAAAATCCAAATAACATTTACTAGGACTAACAAAATATTTTTTTGATTAAGACCTTTTTCCAACAATCATACTTTTCTTTTACTAACACTACAAGGAAAATACCCTCTAATGGAGGTGTTATCACTCAGAACTGTCCTCTTCGATGTAAGAGAGAAGTTTCCAAGATAACCTTTACACTTCAACTTATAGATTGAATGCTAACCCCTTCAATCCAGAGAGGGCTCTCTTTGTGATAGCCTAAATACTAAAATCAACAACTGTCTGTACTTTATATAATGGGTAGATCTTTAGATATGTTGTGTAATGTAGGGTTTGGTTGGGCCTGAGGGAAATAGTTCACTGGGTGATGTAGTCAAGAAAATAGGGTTTAGATTAATTTACTAAGATAACTAGTTGTTTGATCAAGATTTATAAAGGTAAGGTGGATAACAGGTCCTAGACCTTTATCATTGCTATAGACGGAGGGATAAAGTAGGAGAATATTCAACTACACTAGGGAATACATAATGAATCCTAGAGTAGCTTTAGAATATCAAAATGGGAATATTTGAAAATCTCAACTCAGAGAATCAAACTAGAGATGAATTCAGAATTAATTATTCTTATTCAAATACTTAGAAGACATACATTTTCATGAGATTATAAAAGAAGGAACAATAAAACATACAAAGAATACATACTAAGACTTACTATCGCATGAATCTTTATATCACTGGTCACAATTTACTAATCTTTGCAAGATGAAATGAATAAGCATTCAAAACACACAGATAATGACTGTTCCTTTTCCAAAAACCAACCCTTTTTCCATATTTCTTCAGTAATATATAGGAAAAATACAATAGAGATAAGCTCCTTAAAGTATGGTAGTAATAATTACAAAATATGTACATAATACGAGAGTTTAATTAATAAAAATCATAATAACCCTATCATCTTAGCTACTCAGATCTCTAATCTGGCACATATCATTGGTCAAAATAGAGTATAAGACTGTTGTGCATATCTCCTGTTGGTATCCTAGAACAATAGCGAAGTCACTGTTGCAAAATAGGATCTGGAACTATTTACTTGTTTACAGGCTTGATATCTTGAGCCAAAACTAGTATTCCTTCCTTGTAGCCAACTGATGCATGAACCTAGAAATAATGCCGAAACTGTGTAACTGTCTGCTTCTTTCAAGGCTTTCCTTTCTCATATTGACTCATAATCCCTTAGCCACAAAAACATCTGATATATGACCATCGTATATCAAAAATAATTTATTGCTTAAAGATTAAACTGAGTAGGTCAAACTGTTGAGGGACCATTAGGGTTTGTGCAACAAAACTAGGTTTTGTGTAATACTCTGCCCCATGGCGTAAACTGATCATTTTTCTATGTCTTCTGCAACCTGAGCAAGGATGTCTAGCTTAATCTGACTCCTTGTCACCCTTCTAGCAGGATTTTTTGTACCTTTGTCAGCTTTTAGAGTTTTTTCCTTCTCCTTTTCAACATGCTTTGTTCTCCTCTGTCTCTTTCTGCTCTTTGAAGTTTGCACCGTCTTACCTTTTGATGCTAACAAGAGGTTTTTGCGGAAGCCCCTATAAAAATAGCCCAAAAATCCGTTTGTAGGGGAGGTCACTAGAGGAGATGGGCGGGCAGATGTTTTTTAAAGGTGCGTCTATAATACCCGAAACACATCGGTGCTTAATAGAATACACACTAATGCTTAATAGAATATGGTGCACTGTGACAGAGTTCTTTTTATAAAAAATAAAAAATGTAACGGTGCTCTAAGTGCATATAATACTCGATAACATTGAAAAGGGTTGAATTAAAAAAAAAATGTCGGTTGTAAAATTCATTTTTCCCTATTTGGTGCTATATTCTCACAATGCCCCGATGCTAAATGAGTACACGGACGTCCCGATGCATAACCATGATAGAGCATTGGTGCTTAATATCAAGTGTTGCACTGTTGAAGGGATATTTTTTATACAAATAAAAAAAATGGTGCACTACCTATATAAAGCACAACAATGCGTATACTACTCGATAACATGAGACAAAGATTAAATTTAAAAAATGTTAGTGGTAAAATTCATTTTAACCATTTTGGTGCTATACTCGAATGATGCACCGATGCTTTTAATGTTTTTAAATGCATCGGTGCATAACCAACAAGGTGCATTACGATAGGGTTTTTAATTAAAAAAAATAGTGGTGCGCTCAGGAACGTGAACACATTGGTGCGGTTACCTTAGCGCACCCAAACAGGGTTAAATAAAAAAAATATATTGACCATAAAAAAACATTTTCACCATGTGTAGTGTTGTAGAGCTCTTAAGCATTGATGCTACTCTTGCGTTTGTCAAGCGCTCTGCTGTCAGTGCTTCCCTTGCTTTCCATCCTTCCATCCATTTCTTTCGAATTTTCTCTAACAATGCTAATTTTTTTTTTTCATTTACATGGTAACTATGGCTCCCCGACGAGCAAATGTCTAGTTAATTTCTATGTTTCTATTTAATTTAACTTTTTAGCGAAGTAGAATTGAAAATTAGGTTAAAAATATCCATTTTTTTCTTCATGCGCAGTGTGTTTGATTGGTTCGACTCGCACTAATTGTGGTGAATGCTGTAAATTTATAGGGTGCACCGAAAATCGGTGTGAACCGAAAACACATCACAATTTTGCGGTGCGTTTGGTAAATTGATATGTGTGGGCAAGTTATAATTTTTGTTGCGGTGTGTTTGGTAAAAGTTACTTCCCAGTGTGTTTCTTTTTAGAAAGCATACAACATGCATAAATATTAAAAGAATATAGCTAGGTGCATTAGTTAACTTGAACGTTTCGTTTCAGTGCGAAAAAGTTATTCATAAGCATCGTGTTGAGAAATAAAAACCCAATGTGTAAGCAGTGCATTTGGTAAATTGATACGCACTGGGAAAGTTATAATTTTTACCGTGGTGGGTCTAGTAAAAGTTACTTCTTGGTGCATTTGTTTTTATCAAACACACCATATGCATAGATATTAAAAAAATATAGTTTGGTGCGTTCGTTAACCTGAATGTTCCGTTTCAGTGAAAAAAGGTTATTCATACACACTGATATAACTTGTATGCTGACACACTACTTTGAGAAATAAAAAAACCAATGTTTAATTAATGCACCAAGTAGATGTACACACCATTGTCAATCCTCTATTGTGTTTTGTGGTGCACCATTTCTTATGCTTCACTATTTTTTTAGGCGCACTGAGGCTGTTTTTTTAATTTATTGAAAGTTATATTTTCATATTTATAAACACATTTTTCATTTAATAAAAAAAAATATGTTTGATGTATGAGACTGATGTATTTTATATGTCAATCATGCAACATAGATGTCAATAGAGGGAGGAGCAACAACAATAGTAGAAAATGGTAGACCAATACAATGTGGTCTGACCATGGGAGGCATGAAAGAGGGAGCACGATTTATAACCTTGCCCTATTATTACATCAACCCAAGTCCTCTTGATGAATGTAGGTCTCCTTAAGTATTATGAGGAGGCTACATCCCTGAAGGGGCACTCTCGGTTATCGACACAACTTATCCATTGGTGGGATGCCCACCAACAAGCTTTCCATGTCAGTCCTAACATGTGGTATGGGCCCACTGAGGAGGACATATATTTCATCACTGGCATATCTAGGAGAGGGGAGGATTTTCCCCAGTTCCCTAATGGCCCCCATGGTGTTGTAACAAAGAGTAAGATTGTCTACTCTCAGAGATATGTTGGGGATCATCTAGTGCATGCAACAAATTTCTAGGTGTATGGTGGATAGCTATGGATCACTTCTTTTGGTGCAGAGGAGGTTAGGTGCCTATCACTAGTAGTTAGTACCATTGAACACTATACTAGTGATGGGTGACAAATTAGTTGTCCTCTTTTGTTTTATGTCAATTCTTTGGTGCAGAGGCCATGATGTATCAAATGGTCTACTATGATACATGGGAGGGAAAACTCCCCTTTTGCATCAGAGTTTTTTTGTTTATTTTTTGAGAGATTTCTGGAGACGAGGCCTACTTTTGATTGTCACCCTCCTAGGTCGATGAATGAGGTGCAAATACACATGTGGGGTGAGATGATGCTGAAGAGGGGCCTATAGAAGTATTCAACCAAGATTTACACTAAGGCACTGGGGCTACTAGGCAGTGAGGATGACTACATATTTGTCTTGGTGCCATTTCCTTACGCGGGTATGGATTGGAAACAATGTGCCAACATCCTCTTCACAACAGATGAGCCTCCAAATGATAGAGGTAATATTGGTGTTTTCTTTAAATTAATCTAGTTTCATTTTATTATTTTAATTAATTAGAATACAATTTATTTTATCATGTTCTTTAACTTGTTTTATTAAATTGTTTAATGAATCTGTCTAATTATTGTTGTGTCCTATATATTTTGTAGACATCAGTAGTTTCAATGGGGACATTCCTCCTCCCCCACCAGAGGGAGATGCAAAGATGGTCGAGGTCATGGAGGGTGAGGCACATCCTTAGATGCAAATGGGTGCGGGCATGCAGGCACGTAGGGTTTGTGTCTGATTTAGGATGGAGTACTGTGACCGAAAATTTCGACTTTTGGTCGAGGAGGGAGTCCGCCCTACAATAATTCAAGACATTGGGGAATATCCTAGTCCTACAGAGTTCTTGAGCGACTATCCACACGATATGATGAGTCTGATGCATCATATTGTTGGATCTGTTGGGCTACTAGCATCGAGGAGGGATCACAGGAATGCAAAAGATACACATGAGCCTTCACCTAGTACTGCTCCATAATATCATGATGATCAGGGTGATGATCCTTTTGGTGTTCAGGGTGGTGATCCTACTGGTGTACTATTGTTGTATAGACTTCGGCTACAAACCTGGCTACAACTACTACTATTGTATAAGATATTTTACTTGACACAATAATATATATATATATGGTGCATCTTTTTTTTTTCATGTTGATATACTTAATTTATATGTTGGTGTTGATGTGTATATTGTTAAGTCATGTTAGATATGTTTGAGACTATCTTTCATATTAATCACATCTAATAATTTTATGGTCAACATTTCAAACCTACCAATGAGGTTCATCTTCAAGACCAAGGTGAAAAAACAGATCAATCGATATGAATAAATAGCAATAAGATGCATCAATATCCACAATTAACCGTTATGAAAATAATATTATTTAATAAAAACTAACCTTAACAACTAGTTTTTAGTCAAGATATTATAACTAATAAAGTCAATGGTTATACGATATTTTATATTAATTATTTAATATTAAATTATTAAATTATATATAATCAAAATTAACATCAACTCTTAGTTATTGAAAAATAAAGTTTAGTCAAAGGAAATTACTAAAAGGAATTGATTTGAAACAATTATTAAAATAATTTTATTAATGGGTTATATATATTATCTTAGCGAGAAAAATGATTAAATAAATAAATAAATGTGTAAACAAATACATAAATCAATAAGAGGAAATAGAAATAGAAATAAAATAGAATTTAAAAACAAATAATAAAATAAAACTCACAAAGAAAGGGCAAGAACCCAACTCTTGCTTAGCTTCCAACCATCATCCCTATTGATATTTTTGGCTTGTTTCTCAATTTCAATGGCCTCTCTCAACTTCCTATGGTGGAAATGATCAATCTTCGCAATGACTTTAGACTCTTCAATGCAGACATGGTGCTTAGTTTTCTCCACATGTTCAACAATAACTGAGGAGCGGGAGCAATTATGCCTGATGTCTATTGCATGCTCTAGAATCCTCTGATTAATGGAGCGACTAGTTTCTCCGATGTAGGGAATCCCACATGAGCAGGGGATTGAATAAACCCCTTTCATGTCTTTAGGGTTCACAGGGTCCTTAACAAATCTAAGGGAGCTCCTAATAGTATTAAGGGGCTTGAAGGTGGCAACATCATTATTCTTCTTAAGAACATGAACAATCTTATATGTGGTTCCGAGGATGAATCGAAGAAGAATATTTGAAGAATGTTCATCCCGAGAATTCTTAATCTAAAAGCCATTACTGGTTTTTTGAAAAGAAAGAACACCCTTGCTACTTGTGCAGTGAGGATTTCGGATGAAAACCACTTGGAAGATGAGAAATCAAACCTTTTGGAAGTTTTTGAAAACAATGGCTATAATAGACATCAAGGTCTTCTTGCTTTTCAAAAATCCAGTAATGGCTCTTTGATTAAGAATTCTCGAGATGAACATTCTTCAAATGTTCTTCTTCCATTCATCCTCAGAACCATGTATAAGATTGCTCGTGTTCTCAAGAAGAATAATGTCGTTGCCACCTTCTAGCCCCTTAATACTATTAGGAGCTCCCTTTGATTTGTTGAGGAACCTAAGAACCGTAAAGACATGAAAGGGGTTTATTCAATCCCCTACTCATGTGGGATTGCCTACATTGGAGAAATTGGTCGCTCCATTAATAAGAGGATTCTAGAGCATGTAATAGACATCAGACATAATCACTCCTGCTCCTCAGTTATTTCTGAACATGCAGAGAAAACTAAGCACCATGTATGCATTGAAGAGTCTAAAATCATTGCGAAGATTAATCATTTCCACCATAAGAAGTTGAGAGAGGCCATTGAAATTGAGAAACAGGCCAAAAATCTCAATAGGGGCGATGGTTGGAAGCTAAGCAAGAGTTGGGTTCGTGTCCTTTCTTTGTGAGTTTTATTTTATTGTTTGTTTTTAAATTATACTTTTATTTTTATTTATTTCTATTTCTATTTCTATTTATTCCTATTGATTTATTTATTTGTTTACTCATCTTTATATTTATTTATTTAATCATTTTCTCACTAAGATTATATATATATATATATATATATATATATATATAAAACCTATTAATAACAATATTTTAATAACTGTTTTAAATTAATTCCTTTTAATAATTTCCTTTGACTAAACTTTATTTTTCAATAACTAACCATTGATGTTAATTTTGATTATATATAATTGAATATGAAATAATTAATATAAATTATCTTATAATCTCTTACCATTGACTTTATTAGTTATAATCTCTTGACCAAAAACTAGCCATTAAGGTTAGTTTTTATTAAATAATATTATTTTCATAACGACAAATTTTGGATCTTAATGCATCTTGTTGTTATTTATTCATACTGATTGATCTGTTTTTTCCCCTTGGTCCCGAAGATGAACCTCATTGGTAGGTTCGAAACGTTGACCATAAAATCATTCGATGTGATTAATTAGAAAGATAGTCTCAAATATCATTATGGATCACAAAAGTTTGAGATCATGTTAGATATGTTCATTTAATGTGCTTGCAAATAGATGTGTATGTGATAGCAGTTATTTGACATGAGATGTATATTTGAGGATGTGTGTGGTGATGATGTTAGATTACAATGCTTGTGTTTTGTTAGATGTGATCACGATGATGATGCCCTGTTAGATTATTATATTTGTGTGCTAGCTAATGACGTTTATATGTGTTAGAGGTGTATATAATTAGATGATGTTAGCGAATTTGAATGTGTATTTTAGATGATGTTTATGTTTGTTAGATGGTTATCATCATGATGTTTATTTTTATGAAATGATATTTATTATAGATTATGTATTGGTGAACTTATATCAAAATTTTATATATGAAATTACATGCAAAACGACTTACTTAAAAAAAGAAAAAAACAAAGATATTTTTATAAATTGCAAAGTTTAATATGGTTGAAACCATAATTGCAAAATTACCATAAATATTTCTCTACTGCTTAGATAGTTCATACATATTCATTCTAACCTAATTAGTAAAATATTTCAATATTCACTTGGAAAAAATAATTAAAGGTAAAATAATCTAGTTAGTTCTTAATAAGACGAAAATGTGTAACTCATTCAATTTTTAATATAAAATATTAATAATAATATATTATTCAAAAATAAAATTTAAACAATGAAAAATTACATATGGTTTAGAGATAGAAAACCACTATAGATCCATCTTAATCACTGATTTATGAAGCATTAAAAGAGATTAAATATTTTAATATGTACATATGTTTTCAAGTTTCACATTCTAAAAAGAGTTTTTTCATATAATGAGATTGGATCCCTCTTGGCTCTCGGTAGATCCGTTGTTAAGAGGGATCTATACTGGTTTATAAAATTCATTCTATTTTTAAATTGAAAAAACTTAAGTCAATTTTTTTTTATAACTAATTTAGATTTCATATAACTTAAAAAAATATATTTTTAATAAAATCTAATTTATCACGAAAGTTATGAGAGTTTCAAGCAATTTAAATTTAATATTTATAGCAATTCTTACCAATTCAAATTAGAAATTTTGCTCTCTAAAGAGGAGGAAGAAATGTAAAATAAGGCTTGTGAAGTTACTTGTAGTTGTGGATTTTCTCTATTGGAAGTTCTCCCTTAAAGATGCAAGTGAGCTTTTTTCTAGTAATAAAGATATATCATTTTGGTGCTAGTTTTGTTCTTTCTTTGCCATTGTGGTTTAAATTGATCTTTTTTTAATAATAAATATGAGTTAAATAGTACAAAAATCATACTATATTAGATTTAACTTTTTGACAAATAATATATTTGATTCTTTCTTAATGGAGAACTCAGGAAATATTAATTTTTCCACATAATCACAAGATAGTCACAAAAATTCATGTTCTCACATTTTCCTAGCTAATACATCATGTTTACATTGATAAAGACATGTCTACTTAAGAAATTTTACTTATAAATACATAAAAATAGATATTTATTTTACATAATCTAAATAGGAAAGAAAAATGCATCACCAAGTCTATTAGAAAGTCAAACAAATGCCTCTTAATCACCATCACACTATTTATCATTTAATTCTTAGCCATAAAATATTTATTAATTTAACTTTTATTTATAATTACCATTGAAAAGAAAAGTCAAAACTCTTCCATTATCCATGAAGAAAAAATTTAAAACCTCTCATGCATCCATGTAAGCCCATTTGTTTCTCTTATGGTCCATAAAAAGATGTAATCAACATTTTACACATGCACATAAGACCTCCTTTTAGTTACATAATGTTGCAAGAACTAAAATTTAAATATATTAAACATGAGTCTATCTCTCATGTCAAGAATTTAATCTTACATATTAATACACAATTTTTTCATTGTTAAAGTCTTCATAGATTTATCACTACATGATTTATATTGATTTTGATATAAACTTGAAGAAAAAACATGTGAAATGATTAATAAACCAATAAGTATCTAACATCTAATTATACATTCATTCTCTTTAATTCCTTCATCTCAACCATTTTATGTCAAGTAGGGAAGAATCAACTTATTTTATTGAAATCATGGAGTGCTCTTGTGAACCTTTCTAGAATAAATCTTCAATGTTATGTTTCCAAATTCCCTATTTTCACATTTTTAGGATATTCTTCTCATTTTCCTATTTGAGAAGGATTGTCACCTTGAATCCTTATTATCATAGATATTGTACACCATGTTTTAAACATTTATATTTATGGAGATATGTTGCATAGTGAAAATAAGGGAGGTTATTTTACTATATTGAAAAACTTTGACGATGGTTGTAGTAGGCCTTTTAGTACACATATATAACACATATATGATTTTCCTTCTCCATTTTCTATCACTTTGTGAGTTATTTTAGATTAATACTAACAATGTCATTTGAGAAATGAGATAATGAGTATATTTAGGTTGTATCTTAAAAAAGTATAGTTATAAAAACACATTCTTAATGGAGTGCTCACCTTTAGGATTTGAAAGGGACTTTTACATTATCTAGAGTAGAAAATATTTTATATTAGAAATATATGTTTGGGGTCACAAAAGTATGACAAAAGAGTACAAAATTGATAACTCATGCTTAGAATTACAATCTTTTGATCCATCCCGATATCTATCCAAAACCTATAGAAGGAGTCTACTGTGAATTAGAGTTAAATCAAGTAAACAAATAGATAAAATTTTAATTTTTTAAATTATAAATTACACAATCGGAAATACTTAGTTTTAAGTGTAAAAATGTTTCCACTTGAAAAAAAACGTGTAAAAATGTTTGTGAATCTTACCAATTATATAAAATGCCAAAAATACGAATAAAAACAATATAATTAGAGAAATAAAGAAAACTAAAACATACAACAATAGTATAAATGATGAAATAACACAAGCACATATCACTCTTCGTTGTCATCAACCTGATTATCTTCCTTACTTGGCGTGATAACACTGTTGCTCTCAAAATATGTTTTTATATAGGGTTGTGTCTTAATATGAACCACTAACCCCTATCCAACACATCTAGGTAAAAAACCACCCGTTTGTAGTTTTTGGGGAAAACATAATTTTCCCTAACTTCATGCCACATTTTTCTAAAGTTGATATATATTATCCCATTATCATGATATTTCTTTACATTATTTGGATCAAAGGTGTCCCACCACTTGCACCTAAACATAACACATTGGAATGAGCATAAGTCCACTTCAATGATCTCTTGTGTCTTTCCTACATAACCTAACGTACCTTGTATTAGGTTTTATTCGTGGTGGCTAGCACGAATAGATTGGTCAAACTTGACTTCCACTCCACAATCTTATGTCATGCATCCATCATCAACATCCTCTGCGCCAAAATGATGTCCATATGCCCACATAGATGAGAACAAATGCATGACCTACAAAAAAGTGAAAAAATCATAGTGTGAGGAGTCTAATAACCCAAACGTAATTAAAATATAAAATATAAAATATAGATGTTACAATTCAAAGGTGCATTATGAATCTAAAAATTTACAGAAATATATTATTACCGAGTTTTTGTACCCAATCCATAAGTTTAGCGCATCCTCCTTAGAACGCGGGTAATGACTAAGTGCATAGTATTTATCTCTGACTTGATCAACAACCCAATTGTTAGGGCATGCCATTGTCATATTTTATTTTAAATGATTAGGATAAGGCATGCTTCTACCATTCAACTGCCTAAATTATTTCCTATCACTGTTCCATTTCCTCCTATTCTGTTCATAAAATGCGACCCATGACTGTGTCACTTTCAAATTGTAAAGAATGAATTTGTTGATGGATTCAATTTCAGAATTCACCGATGAAATAAAACCAACATATATAGTATATATAAGATCAAAATATGCATTAATTATGAAGTTTAGTGTGAATAATTATTGTGTAGAATTTTGAAAAATGATAAGTCACTTACTCTTTATCATGCGACTTTTTCCATTCATTTAGAGAAGCCCCCTTCTCTTTTTTCTTCATCCCTTTCGTCATCTCAAATCACCACACCAGGTGTGTTGTCGATATGTTTGATGTAATCACTGGCATAATAGAAAGACTCATATGATATCTACCCCTTTGCCATAGACCCCTCTGGTTTTTCCCTTTGTTGAACAAATTTGTTCAATTTCTTCATGTACCTCTCTAAGAAGAATATCCAACGACAAGAAACCATCCCAACTAATTCAACCTCATCTACTAGGTGAATTATAAGATGACCCTGCAAGTCCATGAAACTCGTCGACAATTCCTTCTCAAACATACAAACAATCTCAGCTATCTCTTGACGCCACCATGGAATGCTAGCCATATGAAACTCCTTTGATGTGATCGAATGTACAAATGCAGATAATTTACATATGGCACGTCGTAGTTCTTGGGGGAAGTAATGATCCACACACCCACACACGAGCATAGGATAATGACACTGCAAAGTAAACACATAAAAAAAGTAATTATATTTTATCCCATTGCATAAAACTAATAAAAAATAATATAATCATGTTTTTAACATACATACTCTTAAAATGTTCAAATGGTCATGCGATTTCAACCCCGAAAATGGTCTTCCACAACAATACAATGCCGTAGTGAAGACCCATATAAAGAAGGCACCTTACACCCATTATAACTTTCTTTTCCAAAGAAATATCATCTTTCTTTAAAATCCATGGGACATCACCCTTTTTGAAAGGCCAAGAGGGAGCTACTATTGATGTAGGGAGCTACTGTTGTTGTAGTCATTCCTAATAGGTGAATATGGATGTAGTGGGAATTAAATAGCTGGTTGATTCAACCACTCTTTGTATGCTTCCTCTCTGAGTTTTTCTCTTAATGCAACCTTCTCTCGATTTGGCATTGTAGTAGGTGCTCTGGAAGATGGTAGGTGGGTCGCTCATCATCACTGGAATCCTAATTTCAAAAAATATTGAACATTATTATGTCAATGATATTAGTAAGCACAATGCAATTGGTTAGTTGAAATTGCATTATACCAAACAATTACTACCATTGTTGACCCAAGATTGCGGCTAGAAGATGCCATGTTTGAATTTGTAGGGTGAAGTGGCTGTCCATTTTCATTTACCAATTGCTTGCGGTATGTTGCTCCTGATAAGAGCTTCTGACGTTTTTGAAATGGGGGAATATTTTTATGTGTCTGAACTATATTATGAATCAAGATCCTACAAATTTTGATACACATTTGGTCAAATTGACATGGATAAAAAAAATTCAGTTAGATAATCAAAATATAAATAAAATCTGAACTTATTAGAGATGGAAAGGGAGAACTCCGCGAAAGACTTTGAGCAATATGGAACAAGATGGAATCTGAAGAATTTTCCATTTGATATTATGATATTTTCTCCTTGCATTTGAGAAAAATCAACAATATTTTTTTGTGTACATACCTCAAATTAATTCTAAGAACCATACAATGACAATTTGAATTTCAATATAGTTTTCAAACAATTTTCCAATAATATGGCGAATTTAAGTGAAAATTGTATACTATGAACTACTATAACTCATGTGGATGCATCCTAAAAGATATTTCGAGATAAATATGTCATTTTATGTGAAAATAAAAATTCAGATAACTTTTAAAGCACGTCAGTGCTCTTGTAAACTTGAACACACTAGTGCGTTCAATACTAATAGCACTGATGTGTTAACATAATAACCACATCGATTTCTGGGATTTCAAAAAATAAAAAAGAAAGTCCATCATATTGAAGCTCTTCTAATACTAATTGCATTGATGGATTTCAATAACAACCGAACCAGTGCATTAAAATAATAACCACACTAGTTTCCGGGACTTCGAAAAAAAAAGAAAAAAAAAAGAATTTTATCATATCGGTGCTCTTTTGAAACTAATAACACTATCATGTCTCACTAATAACCACATTGGGGAGTTAAAATAATAACTACACTAGTTTCTGAGATTTTGAAAAAAAAAAGAATTCTATCATATCGGTGCATTATAAAAATTTATTTACACTCATAAGTTATCTTAACCAGTGCATGTTACTAAAAAACACACCAGTGTGTTTACGTTTGGAAAAGGTGAAAAAAAGCACACCTTTTTTTTTTCAAATTGAAAAATGAGGAGTAAATGATTGTTTGAAATCTAATTTCATAAAGTCCTTTAAATAATAAGAAGTTATTCACTATTTCATTATTTTTCCCAAAATTTCAAGGGAGAAATTTGCAAGAGAGACAAACTGGGAGCACTTTGGAGCAACATAATACTTTGGAACAACAAAAATATTCAGAAGATCAAAAGTGGAAAGTTATGGTGATTCATTCAAAACCCTGTATAGTAAATTTTATAAATTTTACTAATAATTTTTTTTACAATTTCTGTTAGATTTAGTTAAAAGAGAGATTTGCAAGAGAGACATACTCGGAGGACTGTGCAGTAGCATAATACTTTTGAACATCAGGTCAACTATTCAGAAGATCAAAATTTGAATTGTATGGTGATTCACTAAAACCCCCATAGTAAAATTTTTAAATTCAACTGTTGATTTTACTATTTTTTTTTTACAATTTCGCTTAGATTTAATTAAAATTCAGAAAATAATAAAACCCCGCATAGTAAAAATTTTACTAATAATTTTTTTTTAAATATTTGTTCCTATTTATATTTAATTAAAATTCAGGAAAAAAATAATACTTACCTTAAACCCTTGCTTATTCTTGCTTATGTGATAGGAAAATTTCACCATAGGGTTTAAATCCCTCTACCACTTCACAATTAGGGCTTTTCATTTTAGGAATTTTATATTTAAGGTGTTTGTGTATTACTATACATAAAGTGTTTCACATGTAAAGCACGTGGACGAGTTGTTGAATGGGATCCAAACCCTATCGACCCTTTTTGTTTTTTTAAAAAACAACTTCCTTTTACCCATGCATTGTGTTTTATAAAACACACCGGTGCTTCATGTTTTATATAACGCACTAGGGCACCTATGAAAAATAACACCGTCAAGTAAAAAAAGGGGCTTTGTTTTTTTGTTTTCGTTTTTGACTGTGATGACGATGCTTTTATTGTTACATATAGCACCGTAAAAATTTAGAGTTAAAAAAATATATTTTTCTCTATCAGTGGTCAATAATTAAATGCCCGATGTGTTTATTAAAGTATAATGCACTAGTGCCCCATGTTTTATATAACACACTGGAACTCCTATGAAAAATAACATTGTTAACTAAAAAGACATGTGTTTATTTTTTTGTTTTCGTTTTTTCACTGTGATGGCGGAGCTTTTATCATTACATATCACACCACCATGATTTAAAGTTCTAAAAAAATTAATTTTTGTTGTCGGTACTCAATAATTAAACGTCCGGTGCGTTTACTAAAGTATAACACACCGATGCCCCATTTTTATATAACACACTGGGGTACCTACGACATATAACATTGTTAAATAAAAAAACATGTGTTTATTTACTTGTTTTCATTTTTCACTATGATGGCGGTGTTTTTATTGTTACATATCGCACAGTCATAATTTAAAGTTTTTAAAAAAAATATTTTTTCGTTGTTAGTGCTTAATTATTAAACGTTTGGTTCATTTACTAAAATAAATGCATCTGTGCATTTATTCACATAGGTACACTAGTTCCTAGAGCCCTTTTTAGATAAAATTATGTGATTTATTTATAAAATATATTTCATGGCTTCTGTATTAAATGGTACTAGTTATATATTCATAAAAAAATGTATGAGAAGTGGTAAAGTAGCAAAAACACTGATCGACATAATGATAGCACATAAAAAAAAACAGAATGACGAGTTCTTTGTAAATTCTTTACAAAATTAATATGTTTGAACTATATGTAAATTTAACTAATATGTATTAGTCAGTGTGTGTCATGCAGAGCCACAAAATGAGGAAGCTCGATAAGATTATTTTTGATCTAAGTGTAGAAGAGCGTAAAACCCTTATGGAGAAATTGCAGAAGGATGAAGTTGGTGAATGAAAAAATGCTATTCAATGTGAGTTTTTTTTTTTTTTTTTTGAATGTTCATTAATAATATACTTAAGAATATGAGATAACATCTCTCAAAGAATCTATTAATTCCTATATGTTTAATGTTCTATAATAACTAATAACGAAGGAAAATAATGTCGTTTTAAGTTTTTTTTTTTTTTATAGAATATGTAAATCACGATGAATTTCTCCATAGCTCATCTGGAGTGGTGCTAGAGGTTAATGAAAGGGGAGAAATTCTTTTGTAGAACTATGAGGGATATAGTGGACTGAACATATAGTCATACTTTCCACTTATAATACAAAAATCAATCCAATGACTCCAAGAACCAAGTTATATTAAAACTACATGAAGTGTTTCCAAAGCAATGGTCAATGGGGTTTGTCAGACTTGTAAATAGAAAAAACATACAACAACAAAAAAAACATTCAAAAAACAATATTCCTAATTAAAGTACTTTTTCTAGAATTATATGTATATATATATATATATATATATATATATATATATATTTGTCTATGTAAAACTGATCTATTAATAAAAACATAATGTACAAAGAGGCACCGACCGCTGCGGTACTAGCTCAGCTATGTGACCAAATTAAACAGCAAGTCTTGACATCGCGACTGCCCCAGTTGGGGAAACTAGTCTGAGAACGAGATAAGAAAAGTTCATTTTACCCATGCAGGGGCTATAGTTCCAGAATTCAAAATTTTTAACCAAAAGACTATAAAATTCAGAAAGACAGCCACAGTAAAACCCACAGTATAGTTCAAAATTAACCACAGTAAAACAGTCCAAGAGAACCAAAACTTGGAACCCGAGCTGGACACGAGACTCAAAAATGAACAAAGTAAAACGAAAACGAACAAAACCGAACTCAGAACCCGACATGTGACCTGGCATGTAGCGGCTAGGTGGCTTATGTTGGTGGCTTCTCCTCCACGATCGGACACCAGCCATATTCTTCTGAACCAGTTTCCACTGATTGCCCTCCACCTGTAGTTTCTTGTGGCTCACGGTCCTCCATGTGAATTCCTTTGTCTTTATGGGTGGTGTTGCCTCCCAGAGTCTACTGACGGCTACTAGACGAATGGTCCATGTCTCTAGGCGGGTGGCTAGAGCTTGGCTTCCCCTGAAAGTTGATGAGAAATGGAGGAGCCTGGTTCATTTTTGGGCTGAGCTTAGGTTCAAGGCATGAGTTAGTTACCTCTCTGAAATCCACCGTGACAGTGGCAATGATGATTGACCTAACCATGGAGTAGTGAAACTGGAATTGTGCTTGTTGGGAAGAAGCAGTGGAAGTGGTGTGCTGGTCGTTTCCGCCTGAACGCCGAATTTCGTGAGTGCCCATTCTACCTCGGCCGGTGCGGGTGTCCGAGTATCTGCTAAGGAAGCGGGAATTGGAAGGGCTAGGGGGAGGGGAGGCGGACGGGGAGGTGGAGACAGGAGGGGGCAGAGACGAAGGGCGAGTGGCACCACCCCAACTACCACCTCGCCTGCACCTCATTCTATGGCGATGGCGCATGATTCTCCAACTAGAAAGTTGCAGCAAGCGATGAATTTCAGGGTTAGGAGGTGGGGCAAGAACGACGGAGGGGTTGATGAGAGGAACAGGGGAATTCAAATCCGGGCCGAAGAGAGGGGCTGAGACCTCAGAATGCAGGTTGCAGAGAAAGGACTGAGAAAAATGATGACCATTGCCCAGGTCGATGCACCAGAGGAGTCTTGCAACATCTTCCCGTAGTGGTGCGAAGGCTCTACATTGCTGCAGAGGGGTGGCAAGAGCAACTGAGAGGCTGAATGGGTGATTGCAGGGAGCTGTGCTCCATATTTCTGAATTGTAGAGAATTTTTTAGTTTTCACAATTGGTTAATGGCACCGCCCGAGGAGCTAGGACCTGCCTTAATTTCCCACAGGGGAAGACACAGTTTGCCATAAGGATCAGCCATCTGCTTGTCCGGCGGCCGATGTGCATTAATTGCTCATATAACACCAGCATTCGGGGAATTATATGTATATATTACTACAAAGCATTCATTTATTAATATCAATTTTGTTATATTTAAGTTATATATATATATATATATATTAGGAAGATTATGAAAATCCCAAAGGATCAATGAGATGATATCTGAAACATGGCAGTAGGAATGTCCAAAAAAGTGTACAAGGAGATGGTAAAAGAAATGAACATAATCGCATCACAGGAGTAACCATCTAAACAACAACATGCTTCAAATGTATGTAACCATAGAAATTTTCTATTATGTACATATAAACAAATAATTTAGTGTTAAATATTAATTTTCAAGTATTTTCTTATAGAAAAGAAAGCAAAATGGAACCCATTCAACACATAAAATAGGACGACAAGGAAGAAAATGGTTGATATCAAAGTTTGTGAGTAATTGTTAATATTTCCTTATAAGAACTTAAGATTTCAATTTTGTATATTTTAATTTGTTTTACAACAACCATCCTTTAATGTCTTCAAATAGGTGCTAACATAAAATGAAGAGCCATCGAAAGAGTTGATCGACGTTGGGTTAAATATGGGTTGTGAGTATGTGGTCGCATATCAAAAATTATTTCTGGATTTTGTAAGTATATATGTTGTTCTACTTCTCTGAGTTTACAATTAATAGAACAAAATAATCCTTTATATTAAATATATGATTTATTATGGGGTATAAAACTTGCAAGAAACAAAGTATGGAACCACGCAACCAGAAGAGTTGTTGCAACAAGGCATGAGACTTAGTTTTGAAACCATGTGAAAAATTCATGATTCACTTCTTGATATGGTACATTGCTATTCGATTTACATTGATGCATGTTATTTATTTCAATTTTCATTATTCTCACCAATGTAGATACACTTATTACACTTTATTTTTATGTTTTCAAATGGAACAAGAAGAAGACGAAGACAATCAATGCAATCAACAAAACATCCATCCAAATAACCCAAGTCATGGAAGTAGCTCGAGCAGTGCTGACAACAATTCCAACAAAGAATGATGATCTATTTGGATATCTATGCAGGCTGTTGTATTTTTTGAAATAATTGTATGTGAAAATCATAAATTTTGTTTAATGTAATGGAGATAATGTCCCAATTTAAAGACAAGGGGTTACTGTTGAGGTATAAAAGGTGTCTTTTTAATTCCTAATTATCTTCACATTAATTGTCAACCTAGGGACGATTTTTTGTTTCAAGAGTGTACTTAGTCTAAGGCGGTCACTTGCTCAAGAGTAATGTTTTGTAGTATAGTGCTTAAAATGAAAAAGTAAATGAATGCTGGAAACAAAATCTAATCGGAACAACGAGAAACTGAAATGTTCTGTAACTAAATAATTTACTCAAACAATCATCAGTTGACGACTCAGTAATGATAACTCTCTCCCCTGTAAACTGATGCAAATGAAAATCAATCATAAGCAAGATCTCCAATATGAGAACTTAGACATCGGTAGTCAGTGTCCTTTATAGTTGTTGATCTTTCAATCCACACTAAAGCAAATAACTGGAAATGGCAACTCAATTGGAAATGCTCACTAAAACACACTTGCTGCAATATCAATTAAAAGATGAAATAAAATCCTTGCAGAAAAGAACAACAACTAAGTCTATTGAAAAATTGAACAGCAAAGCTTAACTTTAGCTGAAATGAATTGAACAACAAAGCTCATCTTACAGAAATGAAATATTAATGGAAAGGAACAGTAATACTAAATTATTGAAAATGAACAACAACGCTAAATGGAAATGAGTCGCAAAGCTAAATGAACAACAATACTAAATGGAAATGAACAACACTACGAAATTAATAGAAATGAGCAACAATACTAAATAAGCAGCAACGTGTAATGCACAGCAGAATCTGAAGTGAACAGCGAAGCTTTATAACCAAAATGAACAACATAACAATTTAAGTTGTAATGAGTAGCAATCTTTGCTATGGTGGAAGAAAATAGCAACGTGATTCAATTGCAAAAGGTAATCATTAAACAAACCACACTTGCAGAAATCAGAAAGATATAATACAAAGCAGCAGCTTAATCCACCAGAGGCTGGGCCCTTATCCACCAGCAAATGCTGCTAGGCTACTTTAGATAAGGCAAATGAACAACAACTTCCAAATTATTTATTAATCATTGAACTTGAGTGACATTACAATATGATCGCGTTCTCTTGGCACCACAAGTCTGTAAATCAGAATTACAATTTGAAATAATAGAGATCCATCCCCTTTCCTCCTATCCAATCCTATCCTATCTCTAATCATTGATCGATTTAATTCTCTCTCTAATCATCCATCATGAATCCTCTTAATTCCCTTCTCTGATCTCTGTTCTCATTTAAATACGCAGAGAGCAGAGAGAAGTTACAACATATATGATTACAATATGATTTCTAATACAAAATTGGATTGTTCTCAACAAATTGATAAGCAAGATCCTATCTGGAATATCTCTTCATTAATCATTCAACAGGAACAGGTCGAATTTGGCATTGTAGCTGAGATATTTTGGAAAACGGCCACAACAACAAATCTGAGAAAAACGTCTTCAGAGAACCTTCTGTTTCTCTTAGTACGGGCCGAATTTGGGAAAAATGCTCATTGTAAAACTAATTTGGTCCGTTCTGAACAAAACCCATATTTTTGATTTTCCAGATTCTTCTCCATTTGCCTGAAGCGTTCAATACAAAATTGTCACTTATTATTCTAGCGAATTTCTGAGTTGGCACATTTAATGATCAAATCTTCAATCTGGAAAATATATTGGAGGCTAAAATGGTGAACAAATTTATTAATAAACCATCATTGGTAAATCATGCATAATAATCAATTTATTAAAAATAAATGAGAAGAAATAATATTTATCCATAAGAGCATAAATAATTATAAAATAGAATTATATGATAAATCATGATAAATGACATGAGTAGAAATGGATGAAATAGGTGTCAAAAAGTGATAATAATAATGACATATTAGCAACCCAACATACCCCCAAATTGAATATATTGCATGTACTCATGCAACCTAAAACTGAATATATTGCATGTCTTCATGCAACCCAAAGACTCTGTGTTAACCAAGCAATAATACAGTTGTTCGTCCCAACTCATAAAATGGATGGAACAAATGAATTCTTCCTCAAATAATGAATATTCAATTTTAGCAATCTTGATGAAGGTGTAACAATTTTTACATTGACGTTCAAGTTATGTGTATATGAAGTTGCAGCAAAATATGATATAAGTAACAACAACTTCATTAACCATTTTCTCAAAAACTACAAACTAGATTTTGTTGAAATTTTGCAAGTAGATTTATAATATATTAATGCTTCTATGATCCAAAAATCAGATCATTTTGATGCACGGATCATGAGATATAAGAAAAATGGTTGTAGGTGAGAGTGCATGATTTCCAAAATTGTATGAACTAATTTAACATGAAATTATCTGGGTTTGTGTATTTTAATGATACGTCTGTGTTATCCAGAAATCACAAGAATTGAGTTCATAGTTTTAAAAATATATGGAAATCAATTTTTGCACTGTATAAAAATGAAATTGTATGCCTTAAATGAGAAAGAAAGTAGAAAAAATCTATCATGCGTAGCAATGCCTCCCCCAAACTGAAGAATTAGCATGCCCTCATGCAATGTTAGAAAACAAATTGAGGTGATCGCTACCATCTGTTGAATTCTATGCTTGGTGTAAAAAAACATGGAATAAGGGAGGTGTTGAGAATAAGAATATCAATGGATGATAAAGAATATTAATGTCATGGTCATAAGAAAGAAATGAATGAAAGCAACACTCCCCCAAACTGAAAGATGATATGTCTATGAAAAATGGGAAGTGGTAAAGATGTGGAATGAATGAAGATAAATAATGCTCAATGGATTTTCATGAAATTCTCCTAAATTCATAATAAATCAAAAAATTATGTTATTTTACCTCAAGTTTTACCTCTGAAAAAAATCTAGAATGACATGTATGGACTCGCATTTGTTGAAGCTGATGTAGGTAGAGTTGGTGCTGAAAATGATGCAAAAGGTGGAATCCAGGCAAGCACATCATGTCTAAACAATTGTTCACGTTTGCGAGCTGCTCCAGCCTCTTCTATTAGTTGCAATAGCGTGGTCATGCTGCGAATAGAGTTCCCCCCCATACTTGTTGTTCTCCTGTAAACAAATCATTATTTTGCATACAATGTTCTTGAATCCACACTGTTAGTTTTGAATAGCAACAGATAAGATGCATGCAAAAATTTCAATCAGAAAAACTTTTGTATACATGCAATACTAATATTTTGTCAAATCAACAAGTTATGGCAGAGTGCAGTAATCATATTGCATGCTATCCCATAATGCATACATTCCCCCCTCCAATTGGAAAAGGGATTCCATGACCATAAATTCTATGAAAGGTGTTATGCTGACGGCAAGGTAAGGGAATGAACAATACGACAGTAAATGAAGCAGAGTACACATATCAATGTTAGGACGGCAAAAGTTATGGTTATAATGAGAGCAGAGTGTGTAAAGATAGTTATGAATAAGAGATAGGACGCTTTGGATTGATGATAAGTTATGAGAAAAAGAAAAAGGACAGCAATATGCCAAAAATATGCTTTGCTGATGGTATTCTAGCTGAGAATGATGCGATTGATCTGAAAACAATTTCTCATGCGTAAAAGTTCAAAACAGGGAAAAAAATAAGGAAATAACTTCTCTGATAAAAAGAGAAAATAATAAAAGGGTATTATAGTAATAATTGACGATAAGATATAACTTCAATACCATAAGCAGAGCCTCTGCTGCCAGTAGGCGTCCATAGCCTCGACATGGTTGCTTTTTAACCCGTATGAGCCAGGATCTTCAATTTATAAATGGAGAGTTCCAGTGCTGTTCTATAGAAGAGATCAATGTGCTGGCGTGATAACCAGATAACCACACTGCCATTCACTGGGATGTAGCAAAAGTGATTAGGCCAGCTCGTGATGAGACCTCCTGTTCCAAGGATATTTTGGCTATCCAATGGATCATAACTCTGGTGTGGTGGCCATAGTGGGAATGTCACTTTGTTACAGCCTTATGAACATGGTAGGCAGGTTCGTAATGAGACCCCCTATCCTCCATCTATGAATTTTTTTTTTTGTGTTATTACACATTTTTATGATAAAAATAGGGAGGCTCAGTACTCCTTAAGAGCAGGGATGGTGGAAGAAGTTGAACATGTCGATAGAAAAAAAATATACCCATAATCTCATTTAGTACAGACAGAGAAGATTATAACCAGGAAGGGTGGAACCAACATGGTATTAAGATGATCAATCAGCATCATGTACAAAAAAAAACAATGCAGTGAAATAGTATATAAATAATTGTGTCCCTTTTGAAAATAATCTAACATCAAGGAGCTGTCTTGTTAAAGATCATAACGTGAATGATATTAACTCACATCAATAGAATCCATAATTCTTATCCTCATAAAAGTAGTGTACTTCATGCCATGAAAGGGAATCAGTAAAATGTAGTTGAGATGAACTAGGAATAATCCCACAAGAGGAAGGAAGGGTTGTTCTCGAAAATACTCCCAAAGTGTTGCTCCTTTGAAGGAACAACAAAAACACTCAAAAAAGTGTTGTTCCTTGTAGGGAACAACAAAGGAAAATACATATAGAAGTGTTGTTCAGATATATCTGAGTAGAGAAGGTATGATGGATATTAGAAGTTATGAGGCCATTTCATATCATCAAACATTAGGTCTCCATCATTTGTCGAGAAGTCATTCTAAGGAACAAGCCATTCACCACACATAAGGGACAATTTTCTTCAAACTGTGTTTCTGGGCAAGAAAAGATGAATTTGAGAAAAGTGAGAGAGGTTTTTGTCCATAATTTACTTACAAAGAAAAACATTTTACTATTTTTTACACAGGTTTCATGGTTTGGGAGAAATGTCGCAAACATAATTTGCCTCAGGAGGGTTAGTGCACCTTTGGAGTGACTTTGGTAAGATAAATTTTTCTCCTATATGAGATGCCCAAATGACTTTCTTGATGAGTCAACTGATAAGTAGACACAAATATCTTTCCAATGAGCTATCATGAGCTCAATTTGGATTTGAGGAAGGCCTTAAAAAGTTGACTGCAACATCACTATGCATTTTGGCAGCCTCATTCTGCTCATTTTGACTAGTATTGGGAGATTGGACCTTTGACAGAGCAAATGAACTCCAAATTGAAAAATTCAAGATGTTCTGGAAAGTAGACTCGACAAGATTTCCAATGAGCTATTGTGCACTCAATTTGGCTAAGGGGAAGGCCTCCAAAAGTAGGTGGAAAGTGGCATTGCATTTTTGACTAGTTTGCCCAAAAAGTGCTGTTCCTATGAAAGGAACAACAAAAATGCGAAAGTTCTATTCCTTTGAAAGGAACAACAAAAGTGAAAAAGTTCCGTTCCTTTGAAAGGAACAACAGAAATGTGAAAGTGCTGTTCCTTTGAAAGGAACAACAAAAATGCGAAAGTGTTGTTCCTTTGAAAGGAACAATAGAAATATGAAAGTGTTGTTCCTTTGAAAGGAACTGCGAAAGTGCTGTTCCTTCGGAAAGGAACAGCAAAAATGCACAATCATAAAATGCAGGCACGCAAAAAATGAATTAGTTGTTCACTGCATTGATGCTGAGGATGGGTTACAATTTGAAGGAAGCAACACCTGAAACAAAAAAATATAAGAGAAATCAGAAAAGAAACAACATTTTATTTAAAAATAGTATGTAAATAAATAAATTAAGTTACAACAACTATGATGTTATTTCTTAAGGTAAGGAAAAAAATGATCTCTTTGGAAAAATGTATTGGTAGCAGTGACATGACATGAATTTTCAACTAGGAATCAATTATTCATTTCTTGTGTTATGAATCCATTTGGTAATGAGTTGGATGAAATTTCCTTGTTTCATTAAAATTTATTTCAAGAATCGCTCGTCCATAAATTGACCTTCTTTATTCTCCTAGGACCTGCAAAAAAACGAGTGTCTACCTGCAATAAAACATTAAATCATGGAGAAAGAGAGGTGATCGGGCTCCCCTAATCCAAGAATTATGCAAAAAAACAACAAGTAGTTACTTTGTATAACAAATCCACGGAGAAAATAACAAAGTAAAATTTATTTGTCACTTGCGGGAGAGCAGTGGCCAATCATGCTAACCTGCAGTGTTTTAATCACAACTTCTTTGTTTTTCGTCCAAATTGAGTGATTCCAAAGCCAGATGAGAGCTAATTCAAAGGTATATCTCCAATAGAAACAGGTTTTAAAAATTCAATGATATGATATGTCAATTTTACTTAGAACAACCTGCATAACAGAGTCATTTTTGATTACCCCACTTAGAACAACAATGGATATTTTAAGCATAGATTCTTCATTTGATGTCAGATTCGAATGATTCAAATTGGAAATGAAAGTAGATTCATTTATTTATCTCCAATAGAAACATGTTTTGAAGACAAGAAGAATTGATAGGTCAAATACTCTAAGGAACAACCAGAAAGACAGAGTTTTAAGAGTGCTGATTTATGATAGACATAGTTTTAAGAGTGCCGATTTATTGAAGATGAACAACAATGCTAAATGGAAATGAGCCACAAAGATAAATGAACAACACTACGAAATTAATAGAAATGAGCAGCAATACTAAATAAGCAGCAACTTGTAATGCACGACAGAATCTGAAGTGAACAGCGAAGCTTTATAACCAAAATGAATAGCATAACAATTTAAGTTGTAATGAATAGAAATCTTTGTTATGGTGGAAGAAAATAGAAACGTGATTCAATTGTAGAAGGTAATCATTAAACAAACCACACTTGCAGAAATGAGAAAGATATAATACAGAGCAGCAGCTTAATCCACCAGAGGCTGGGCCCTTAGCTGCTAGCAAATGTTGCTAGGCTACTTCAGGTAAGGCGAATGAACAACAACCTCCAAATTATATATTAATCATTGAACTTGAGTGACATTACAATATGATCGCGTTCTCTTGGCACCACAAGTCTGTAAATTAGAATTACAATTTGAAATAATAGAGATCCATCCCCTTTCCTCCTATCCTATCCTATCCTATCTCTAATCTACTGACCCATTTAATTCTCTCTCTAATCATCCATCATGAATCCTCTTAATCCCCTTCTCTGATCTCTGTTCTCATTTAAATACACAGAAAGCAGAGAGAAGTTACAACAAATATGATTACAATATGATTTCTATTACAAAATTGGATTGCTCTCAACAAATTGATAAGCAAGATCCTATTTGGAATATCTCTTCATCAATCATTCAATAGGAACAGGTCGAGTTTGGCATTATAGCTGAGATATTTTGGAAAACGGCCACAACAACGAATCTGAGAAAAACGTCTTCAGAGAACCTTCTGTTTCTCTTAGTACGGGCCGAATTTGGGAAAACTGCTCATTACAAAACTAATTTGGTCCGTTCTGAACAAAACTCATGTTTCGGATTTTCTAGATTCTTCTCCATTTGCCCAAACCGTTCAATACAAAATTGTCACTTATTATTCCAACGAGTTTCTGAGTTGGCACATTTAATGATCAAATATTCAATATGGAAAATATCTTGGAGGCTAAAATGGTGAACAAATTTATTAATAAACCATCATTGATAAAATCATGCATAATAATCAATTTATTAAAAATAAAGGAGAAGATATATATATATATATATATATATATATATATATATATATATATATATATATATATATATAGATATATATATATAGTTTTTGCTGAAGCAAGAGACTGTCCTTCTATTCCATTAAACCAAAAGTAATGATACAATATGTACAAAAAAACCGGAATTTGTCATGGACTGCGGAAACATCAAGGGCATACTGCCGTAGATGTGACCCTTAGAACAAACTAAAGGACAAGCTAACCTTTTAAATGGTCCCCATGGGTAAACACTAACCCAAAGTTGAACTCCGCGATCCCTTCCATCATTAACTTGCAAAGTTTGATAATACTAGTGGCCCCACAAAATTGCACGGTCCAATCTGACCGTCGAAACCCACTACAAAAATGAACAGCTCAGAAAGAAATCGGAAAGCCAAGATGCACGATCCATAAGGCGTGATGGAGGGTGGTATTACGAACCCCACCCATGCCACGTGTTGAGAGCCTAGTGGAATCGCTCTCACCAATCCTAAACCACTTACCATTCGAAAGCCTTGCGATCACCTTGAAACCACTCAAAGCCTAGTTTTCTGTTCCGTAGGAGGAATGCAGGAGAATTTCCCACGCGGGATCGATCCGGCTGTTCATCCCACGAAATTTGACAATGGAACTCGTAGCAGAAACATCCGCTGACTATAAATTAAACCCTTCTAGCCAAATACTTAAAAATTTCTCTGTTCTCTACCGCTTGCTCATTGCATAGAGCTTTTAACCTGCTTAGAGGTGTCCCTTGCCACTTCATCTCTATCCTGCATTCTGTATTAACCACTCCTTGGTTGGCCAGTAAATCTACAAGTTTATTGGGTTTTCATCGAACATGATTGAAGCTAACAGTTCGAAGACTTAGGAGATGTTTTTGAACTCTCTGGTGCACTTGTATTAGTCTCCAATGTTTTGAGACCTTTTCTGGCACTGTACCACAACTGATCTTCTTGACTGCATTTATAGAGATCTCTGAGTCTGCTTCAATAATGACATTTGAGATGTGACTTAGTTTAAGAAGCTCAAGACATTGTTCCAATACCATTAATTCAGCCATGTTGTTGGTGGCTATGCCTAAATGACAGTGGAATGTAAAAATTATTTTACCTTCTTCGTCTCTTAACAACCCTCCATAACCTGCTATCCCTGGGTTGCTTTTTGAAGCTCCATCAATATTGCATTTCAGATAACCTTTCGGTGGAGGATGCCAGAACTCTTTTTCCATTTCCCACCCTCTTTCCTTTCTATTAAGGCCATGGTGAATGATCTCATGCATTCCCAAATGCTTGAGAAATCTCAAATCATTTGCTGTGGGAGGATTCTTGGGAAGACTGTGCACTGCGGTGGAAACTAACTCCTTAATCTGCTTTAGGATCAGATCCATCAGGTGAAGAGGAGTAGTTTTTTCTTCCTTGAAAATTCTTTTATTCCTTTCTTTCCAAACATTCCAAATAATGAAGCTTGGCACAAAGGTCCAGGCCAAATTAAGGATTTCATACTCCGAAAAGTTTTTTCTCCACTTTTTCAGGGTATTAATGATAATACCCTTGTCTCTGTCTATCTGTTGAAAAATGGTATCAAAAGAATCCCACAACCAGGTGGTGTAGGTGCAACTATTGAGAATATGCTCCATTGTCTCCTCTTGAGCTTCACATAATTGACATCTAGAGGGCCCCATAACCCCCCTCTTCTGAATGTTTTCCCAAGTTAATATTTTCTTGTGATGAACTAACCACATAAAAAGCTTGATCTTCATCCATCCATGGTGGCTCCAAAGTTTTTGCCAGGACTTCACTGAAACACATGGATCTAGGTTAAGAATAATTCTTTTTGCTTCCTTAATATTGAAGATACCTTCTTTATTGTGGCCCCATCTTAGCTGATCCTTCCCATCTGTTACCAAGATCTTCCTTTGTTTTAACATGCTCAAGAGTTATTATGTTTTTCCTTTTATGGTTCTATCCCCTATGCAGTATATTTTTCTCTAGTTTCTCCACTTTCCGGAGTCATGAGGAAGATTCCAGAAATATTTAACTTTTATTAATCCTTGGGAATCGGTTTCCTGCTTGAGGCTTATAAAGTCCTCTCTTAACAACATTGGTTCTTGTTGCCATTTTTTTTCCCAGAAGAGAGCTAGGTCTCCTGCTCTGATTTCCTAGAAACTGTTGTTTTATACTAGGCTTCTACTTTCCCAGGCTTTATTCCAGATGTAAGATCCTTTTATGTTTCCAGACATTCTTATAAGATCACTTGTTTGCCAGGAGCTTGCATATTTTTCTTTCTAGGTTTTAGCCCATTGAGCTCCTGGCTCTTTAACCCATCTCCACCAGAGCTTGTCTCCTAAAACGTTACTCAAAATCTCTTGAGCATCTAAGCCTAGGCCTCCATGACTTTTCGGTTTACAGACTTTATCCCAAGAAACTAGGGCCCATTTATTCCTAGTTTCCTCCTTACCCCAAAGGAAGTCTCTCTGGATATTCCTAAATTGCTGTAAGACCCCTTTGGGAGCTGGAAGGGTTGATAAAAATAAAACAAGGATAGCTTGTAGAACGACCTTCTTCAGAATTAACCTGCTAGCAAGATTCAGCGATCTGAAAGTCCATTTTTTGATCTTGTCTTGCGTCTTGTTAAGTACCGGTTCACATATACTTTTGTGCAATGGTTTAGCTGTAAGGGGAATTCCAAAATATTTTGAAGGGAGGGAATCCCTTTGGAAGCCCAGAATTCTGGAAATATTCCTCTGAGTAGCAATGTTAGTATTTAAGAATTTTTTTTTTTTTTGATTTGAAGAGATTAACTTCCATACCTGAAGCTAAGGCAAAGTCATTTAGGATTTGTTTGTACGCTAAAGCTTCTTTTACTACGGGGATACCCTGTAGCATGGTGTCATCCACAAATTGTTGATGGGTCATTGCTTGACCATTCTTCGTTAATTGGAGGCCCTTGATCTTTCCTAAGACTTTGGCATGTTTAATGGACCGGCCCAGTCCTTCCATCATGAGGATAAAGAGAAAGGGAGAGAGTGGGTCTCCTTGCCTGAGGCCTCTAGAAGGAGTAAAGATCTCTGAGGGCGAGCCATTCACCAGAATTGAAAAGCTGGAAGAAGTAACCATAGACATAACCCATCTGACCCAGATGTGATCAAACCCAAAAGTAGTAAGGACCTTCTTGATGTAAATCCAGTTCACCTTGTCATACGATTTTGCAATGTCTAATTGCATGATCATTCCAGCTTGCCTTTTGTTGGTGAGCGTATGAACTACCTCGTGGGCCTAAATAATGTTGTCCAGGATTTTCCTTCCTTCGACATAACCAGACTGTTCCCCTGAAATTAAAGAAGGGAGAAGAGGTTTGAGTCTGCTAGAAAAAATCTTGGAAATAATTTTGTACACCACATTGCATAAAACAATGGGTTTGAACTTCTCAAGAGTCAGGGCTGAATCCTGTTTGGGGATCAGGGAGATGAAGGAGGTGTTGAGGGCTTTCAGAATGGTCCTGCTTCTTCTAGAGTCCTCTACAACATCCCAAATATCTTGTTTGACAACATTCCAGCAGGCTTTGAAAAGTATACATTAAAACCATCTGGACCTGGAACTTTGCCATTCTGCATATCTTTGATTACCTCGCTGACTTCTTCTTCGGTTATTGGTTTATTCAGGTTAAAATTATCTTCTCTGGACACCATTTTGGGGATATTTTTTTGTAATTTCCTTAATGTGTTGCTCTCTGTTCAAATTATTTTCCTTTGTGATGCCTTTGAAATGCTGAACCATCACAGCTTCAATATTCTTATGAGAGGTCTGAAGCTCTCCATTCTCATTCAATATTGAAGAGATTTTGCATTCTATTTTCTATGGTGGATCTGTGGAAAAATATGGTATTTCGTTCATCTTCTTTGAGCCATTGAACTCTAGAATTTTGTCTCCAAAAGATTTCCTCTTGTTTGCATAAATTCTCCCATTCTTGGTTGTATTTTTCAGCTTCCTCTTTTTTGAATTTATCAAAACCATCTATGATCAATGCTTGGTTTAGTTCCTGTACTTTAATTTCCACTGATTTTTTGTCTACGAAAATGTTACCAAAATCCTTCTTGTTCCATTCTTTGAGTTTGAGTTTTATGTGCTTTAGTCTTTTATGAAGGAGGAACATTTTGGTGCCCTGAATTTGTAGATCTTCAGACCACCATTTTTCAATGTTGCTGATGAAATCTGGGTGGGAGAGCCAGATATTCTCAAATATGAAGGGTCTATTCCTGGGAGAATCAATCCCCTTGATTTCTAAATGAATCGGCCAGTGATCAGAACTTCCAAAGGGGAGAACACCTGCAGATATTTCTTTATTTATGAGCATCAACTCCTCGGAGATAAAAAATTTGTCTAACTTGGAGGCGACCTGGGCATCCCCACCTCTTTTGTTATTCCAAGTAAACAATCCGTTGTGCATTTCAGAGTCAACCATTTTCATGGTACCTCTTCTGTGAAGGATTGGAATGCTACTGAATCTTTACTTAGCATTCTGGTACCTCTTTTTTTTTTTTTCGAAAGAGATTTTACCATGTTAAAGTCTCCTCCAATGACCCAAGGGATTTCTGCATGTCTGCTTCTAAGATCTACCAGGGAATCAAGAAATCTGAGTTTCTCATCTATTCTTTGAGGACCATAAACATTTGTAACCAGGAAGGTGTCCAATACCCCCACTGGTTGAATGATAACTGATAAATAATTTCTTGATGCCTCCGCATCTATTATGCTGACGTTTTGGGGGTTCCATAGAGTGAGAATGCCCCCAGCTGTGTTCTCTACTTTAACTTCTAGAAACTCAAATTTACTAAGCCATTTGCTATGGATTTGTTTTAATTTCTGAATGGAGCATTTTGTTTCTTGAATGAAGATTATGTCCGGCGTTGCTAGTTTCATTTTGTTACTTAGCATTCTCTGTTTTCTTTTACTACCTAGACCTCTGATATTCCAAGATATGAACTTCATAATTAAAGATTTGTAAAGGAGTAACTGGTTAGATCTTTCATCTTACCCGAATCTATCATTAGCTTTCCACACTCCATCAAGAGCTCATTTTGCCTTTTTCTGCCCCTCTTCTTTCCTGGATTTCTAGTAGCTAATCCTAGAGTTGATTTCATTGTTTTCACCCCTCTATGCTCCTGGTTTTGGATGTTTTTACCTTTTTCCAGCCCTCGTTCCTGAGTTTTCCATAAAAACAATTGTTGTATTCTGTTGCATTCTTCTTGAGGCAGTGAATCTATTCCTCCTTTGGTTCCCTGCATCAAGAATCCTTCCAAATCCAGGTTTTCCTTGTCGATAATTTCTTGTAGTTCATGATCTTCTAGATCTGTTTCACTTTGGGTCATTTCCTGGTCCATCTCCATTTCTGTTTCACTTCTCATCGCCTCTTTTTGAGAATCCATATCTTGAGATTGGTTTTTGTCCTCTTCTTTTTCTTTTTCTTTAGTACCTTCCTCCTGATATTGGTTCTCTCGTGTAATTTCTTCAGTCTCTTCTAGCACTTGAAACTTGTTCTGACTGCCCTTCTGCCCCTCGTTATGTTGTTTCTTTGACCCCTTTTTTCCTCCCTTTCCTCTACTTGCCACTTTCTGAAAGCTTTCTGTGTCCTTCGTTGTATTAAGTTTTTCTTTGTTATCTGCTTTACTGAGAGGGCAGTCTCTTAACAGATGTCCATGTTCATGGCATCTTCGGCATTTGAAAGGGATATGCTCGTAGTCCACTGTCTGCACCCGTTCCTCATCAAAAAATTCCAGGATTACTTCATCCGGAAGCGCTCCTGAAAGGTCCATTTCCACACATATCCTTGTAAAGGAGGTATATTTTCCCCTTCTTGTGGCTTCCGAAGCTTTGACAAAGCGTCCTAGTTTATTTCCAATGGCAGCAGGCAATTTAGATTGCCAATAATCTAGAGGTAGAGAATAAAGCCTTACCCACACTGGAACAGAAGAGAAATTTTCCCGCTCTGGGACAAAGTTCAACCTCCAAGGCCTCATATAGAGATCGACTATTGCAAAAAAGTAGGGTCCTCCTTTGAATATTCTGTCTTTATCTTCGATGTTAGAGAACACCACTCTGAAGAATCCTTTTGACCCAAGATGTAGGTCAATGCTTCCTTTGGGTTTCCAATGATACTTGATCCACGCCTGTAAAGCCTTTTTGGTGGGCCATAGTCCCATGAATTTACAGATAATGGCGTAGGTCCCCACGTGTTCCCTGTGCGCCTGCATAGCAGGATCATTTAATATTACTCTAGGAGTGATTTCTGCTTTCGGTTTGCAAGGTCCTTTTTGTTTTTTGTCCCTTGAACCCAAATTTTTGTCTTCTTCATCTTTGTCCTTGGTGTTGCTATTTTCCTTGGTTCTGGTCCTGTCTATTTCCTTTCATTATTCCTGTTCCTGTCATCCGAACAGCCTTTACTGTTTCCAGTCGGTGATTTGCTTATGCTGGCCACAACGTCTTTGTAGGAGGGAGCCGAGCTCCCTCCCCTGCCACTCTCCATTAGATACGAACTCTGTTGTTTACTGTAACCCTAGTTGCTTCGGCTCTCCTGCGTAGTCTCCAAAAAAATCGTTCAGAAATAATATTTATCCATAAGAGCATAAATAATTATAAAATAGAACTATATGGTAAATCATGATAAATGACATGAGTAGAAATGGATGAAATAGGTGTTAAAAAGTGATAATAATAATGACATATTAGCGGCCAACAGTTACCAATAACTATCCCATTTTGTATGAAAAAGAGCCTCTTATTCATATATAATAAAATACATTTTAATTCGTTCTATTGTGTTGTTTGATGTCGTTGTGAAATGTTACACCACTAATTAAATATATGGGTGATTAAATATTACAATGAAAATATGTGAAATCTGATGATATAAAAAATTAATCCAATCATATACAAATGCATTAATAAAAAATTAATTTACATGAAATTTGAATATTGTTATGTCAACTTTTTTTATCAATAATGGATTTACAAAATCACAATAATTGCACTATCACAGGTTGATGTTTCTAAAAAAGAGAAAATGGATATCGGGACATCGTATATTAATGCACATTACTCTGAATACAAAATTTTCAGCAACAATTTATATAATAATAAAAAATGGTATCATCTATAAAAAATGGTATAATAATAAAAAAATCTGTGTATAAAAAAATATGCACCAATGCATTATACTATGTAAAAGCATCAGTGGGGCAAGACTTTTTTTGCATGGCCTAGTGCCTTTCTTGAACATTACAACGCCGGGGCATTCGTAAACAAATGAGCATCGGGACGTTATACTCTTCAAGCATCGATATTCTTTGCATTTAACGCTCCGATGCATTGTAATTCTTAAAGCACCGATGCTTTGATAAAACCAATGCCCGGTGCTCCAAAATATTGTTTCTAGCCCTAGTGTGTTATTCAAATTAACAAATTGGTTCTTTTTTTTAGTAACATACCTTTACGTTTGTACAATACATAAGCATCGACACTATAAATTTAAATAAAAGCACCAACATTTTTTTTGCCTTCCCCGGTAATGTTCCTGAAAAGTAATTCTCGGGGTGTTTGTTTAATACACAAGCATCAGGAAAGTATAGTTTTCAGGCATCGATGTTGTTTTCATTCAACACCCCAGTGATTTTATTTAAATTTACAACAATGATGCTTTTATAGTCTTAGCGCACCAATGCTTTTATCATCTTAACGCACTGATGCTTTTATCATCTTAATACACGGATGGTTTTTTTTTCCATTAAGCGCATCGCTAAAAAAACATCCGCTAAAATCTCCGACCCCCCATATTTTTTTAGTTGTGAAGAAGTTTTGTTATCAACCCCACTAAAACATCCACTACCACAAACAAATGTCGTAATAGAGGTTTTTTTTGACAATTTTTGCCAATTTTATAACACTAAAAACCTCTGTAATAACCTCTACTAGAAGGTATTTTCCTTGTAGCATAATCTCTAGAGAAGCTTGGCCCCCAATGAAAGGTTCATCATCCCTTGATCTTTGATTCCAAGACCCCCATGTGATATGTGCTGAAGGAAATGTAGCTAGGTTCGGTCTTCATAAATGTACTTTTGATATTTGTACTTATTCAAGAAAATAAATATTATTTTTACAATATATGACAATGAGTTTCTTGCTCATTGAAATAGATCTAGCACATGTTAAGTGCTATAGGTGAGTCAAATAGTCAAAAGGAAATGTTGAAGGCCTTAAGGGCATGTTACACAATGTATGATTATGTATTAAAGTCAAGAGAATACGTCCAAGCAAAGTCAAGTCTCCTCCTATGCAAAGGCATCATCAAAGAAGCTCCTTCAAGCATGTTACACCACTATAGAAACCATCTGAAGTCTGCTCAACAAGTCGACCTACAAACCGTTAACATGTCGGCCTAAAAGGAGGGAAAATCCTCTATAAATAGAGGTTGTCCACTCCATTACAACACAATCAAGATCTCTGAAATATGAGGGAAGAAGAGGCTAAGAAAAATGACGAAAAGGAGGTCTTCTAGGGCAGCAAAGGAAGAGAAAAACAAGCCAAAGATTAAGGACTGTCTCTAGGGTGAACACACAACCACACATGCGAAAGGGGAAGGGTCTGCCTACAGCCATAGCAATAGAAACTCACTGTTGGCATATCTATCTAATTGGACTAGGAAACTAGACCTATAAGGTCTCCCAATCAAGCGAAGGAGAAGGACACTCAAGCGAAGGAAGAAAAGAGCTTACCATATAAAGGAAGTCACCACACGTGCAGAAATCTAGGGATGCAAGAAATTCATATCAACTCTACACCTACACCTTGAAGGAAGAGCTCATTTGGTCAAGTAGAAGGAAGGGATCATCACAATAGAAGGGATTTATCAAAATGTGTCTCTTCTAGAGAAAGTGCAACAAGGCCTATCAACAATTGAGAGAAGAACAAAGTGCCGGAAGAAGGAGGTTGAAGTGCCGGAAGGAGGAAGCGCCGAGGAGATAAAGTGCTAGAAGGTGACTTGTGCTTGGAGGATATTCAAGTCAGGGGTGTAGGGTTTGGCATTGATCAATAAGAAGCTTCAATAAGATAAACTTACTAAAGGGTTTTCCTCTCAAGAGAAGAGAAGTTTTGGCCCTGGCAGAGAGCCAACATCTTGTGTTCTTGTTCTTATGTTTTGGTAGTAGTTTGATGAAGTACACACACATGCATTAATAATAATAAGAAGAAAATTAGGCTAACTAGATTCTTTAACATGGAGTCAGGGCTAAGATGACACATCAAGGAAAGGGCAACTCAAGAACACTCATCAAGGAAAGACATCTACAAGGTTGAAGCATCAAGCCAAATATACTCAAGGAAAAGAAGGCCTATCACCTATCATTCATCAAGGAAGACTACATAGCAAGAAGAAGAGTCTTACATAAAGACATCTACAAAGAAGAACAAATTGAAGCAGGACCTACATCAAGCTACAAGTCATCAAGCAAATCTCATCATCAAGAAATTCCACTTGGAGAAGCAACTTGAAGAACATCAAGATCTAAGGAAGGAAAGCCATCAAGTCTTCAAGGAGGAAGCAAAATCCATTACATGTCAAAAATATATCAAGTAAGTATATTTCCCCTTCTGAATATACATCAATGTATTTTTGCAAGGAAAGTAATAAATTGGTAGGTACAAATAGCTTTCTTGCATGGAAGAAGAGGACTGATCTACTTCTCAAGGAGAATGAAATTCTAGAACATATCAAAGGGAATATCACTATCCCTACTAAGGAACAAACTCAAGCCTTAGCTAAGTACAATAAGGATGAGACAAGAGCACAAAGGATTCTAATAGAATCAATCAAAGACTCTCTCATTCCTTATGTCTCCAAATTTGAAACATCAAAATAAATTTATGATAAGCTAGTAGAGTTATTCTCGGTATCCACAACCGGAGAAGTAATATCTCTAAGGAATGAATTGTACAAGATGAAGATAAAAAAGGAAGGAATAGCTCCCTACTTCATGAAAATCTCTGAAATGAGAGATCAAATTCAAGAGCTTGGGGAAGTCATGTCTGACAGATAAATGACAACTGTAGTACTAAATGCTCTACCCAAGGATTGGGGAAACTTCACATCTAAAATATATGCCAAGAAGGAAGCAACCACACTCAGTGAAATGTGGTCTCTATGCAGGACAAAGGAAACCAGACTTAAAGCAAAAGAAGATGTGGGATCAAAGGAGCAAGCATTTGATACCATGGCCAAGAGAAAGGGAAAATTTGGCAAATTTGGTCCACGAAGAACAAAAAACAAAGACATGTCCAAAATCTAATGTTTTGGATGCCAAGAATATGGACATTACAAAAGGAATTTCCCTAAGCTTAAGAAGGACAAAAACAAAAAAAGAAAGAGGGAAGAAGCTCACATGACTCAAGAGGTGAAAGAAGAAAAGAAGAAAAAGAAGGAAGATCCTCCAGATCTCTACTATGACTAGGTCAAACTCTTTACGACAAGTCTTCTTTCAAAGTTTTGGGTAGGATAGGAGCATGTAGGAATAAAATAAAATTGCATGACTAGAAACATCTTCTAGAATCTAGAAGCATGAAGTACATAGAGTTCTAAATACTCATGAAGATGTCGCACTTATAATGAGAATAAAAATGCATGGGTAGAAATATCTTCTAGAATATAGGAGCATGGTAGATATAGCTCAAGATATTCATATAGAAGGAGCATACCTAGTATAGGACCTCATCCATGATTAAAGAAGATTGATCATGATTAAGAATCTTAGAAGACCTCCATCATCAAAAGAAAAGAAAAATTTGCAAGGAAAGGGTCTTTAAGATCCTATAATGGAATCTTCAAAATAAGGTTCATGAACAAAAGCATATGTCCCATTGGGAATCCCATTCATGGGATTCAAGAAAAGGATTATATGCAGGCAAGCTAAGATGAAGCAATAAGGGCCACACCAAGGACAACCAAATGAAGCTAAGATGATCAAAGGAGAATCAAGATGAGGTATGTATGCATCAAATTTTAGTCATGCTATCATTTGTATATTATTGAGTCATGGGAATAGTTCTATAACATGATCAAGTATGAAAGAATCTCTTTCACCAAGGACATGCTTGAAGGCATGTACTACAATGCAATGAAGATCAACAAAATAATATGCTCACATAAGGAGTATAAGATTGCTAACTACGAAGCAAGAAGAAATGCTGACTGGTTTAGGAAGCAAGCAACAAATAAATGCTCTCACAAGAAGCATAAGATGGTTTACCTATCTATATAAGAAGAAGAAAATGAAGAAAGAGATCAAGCATGTGAAGACCACCATGATCACCAAGAATAACTATCTGACAAGATACTTTGAAGATATCTCCCAAAAGAAGGCAGGACAACTCTTACAAAGGAAGAAAGGACCCTTGACACCTATGAAGGCCTTGGAGATATGAAATATGCAGATAACTGATTCTAATCTACAAAGATGTCGTGATGAAGAAGTCATCCAACAAAATAAAAAGCAGTGTTGAATAAATATTAGGATAAAGTCATGATGGGCTACTAGGTCGAAGCATGTAAACAAGAAAATACAACGAAGCATCCATGAGAAGAGTATTCCGAAGCATGTACAGATGAAAAAGGAGTAGCTAGATGACAAGAAAACCTAATGTATAACAAGAAGGCCACTTTCCACGAAGGAAGCAATGACATGACAAACCAGGAAGGAAAGTGATCGATGGATGGTGCCCTACCTAGAAGAAGTTCAAAAAAGTACTTCATGACATCAAAGAAAGGAAGGAGATTAAGAAGCTGAAGGACCCATGAAGAAGAAGTTGTTGATTAATGAAAGAGTCCCTAGTTAAGAGGGAGCTCTGACAAGGCCCTAATCAAGAGGGAGTTTTGGATCACCCCTAATTACAAAGGAGTGACAATTGTGTTTTTCCATCTCATGGGTCATGCACTAGACCAGGACTAAAATTTGTAAGTCTAGATGAAGGCCATGAATGGAAATGTAGACACAAGATAGACACAAAATTCTTGTCTTCACTTGGGAAGAAAGAATGGGAGGATTGGGTAATTATATGGCATCCGATACTCTTTGAGGATGTGTAGGGCATCCAAGACAAGAGTAGGCAAGAGGACCGATATTCTTTGAGGGTTGGGAACCCAAGATAAGAATAGTCCTAGAAGGTCATACTCAGAGAACACACAGGTGGGTATTTACCTTGAGAGACAATGATGAAGGTGTCTATAAATCATTGGTCTCGCTAACATTGTAGCTCATGATCTCATGAAGAGACAGAGTTGTTAGTCAAGGCCTTGCACTATGACAATTCTGATTGATATGATGCTATAATAGATGGATTTCAAATCTGGTTTCTCTTATGTGAATTGTTCAGAAATTGATAATAGACAAACTCCTTGTAATATTGCATGAATACCTCCCTAGTTAAGAGGGAGTGTTGAAGGAAATGTAACTAGGTTCGGTCTTCATAAATGTACTTTTAATATTTGTACTTTTTTTTTCACTTCTGGTTCACGGATACCCGGGTCAATGGGTAACCGCTACATCCAGGGTTGTTCAACACTGAGTGGACGCACCCGAAGGCATCAACACCCATCGGCCTATTTACTGACCTAACCCCAAGAGCTTTTGGGATTCGACCCTGTGACCTCCCATTGGTGAGGCAGTTGATTTGACCGATTGAGCTAACTCTTGGGGCTTTTTAATATTTGTACTTATTTAAGAAAATAAATATTATTTTTATAATATATGACAATGAGTTTCTTACTCATCGAAATAGGTCTAGCATATGTTAAGTGCTATAGGTGAGTCAAATAGTCAAAGTGAAATGTTGAAGGCCTTGAGGGCATGTTACACCATGTATGATTATGTATTAAAGTCAAGAGAATACCTCCAAGCAAAGTCAAGTCTCCTCCTATGCAAATGCACCATCAAAGAAGCTCCTTCAAGTATGTTACACCACCATAGAAACCATGGGAAGTTTGCTAAACAAGTTTACCTACAAACAATTAACATGTCAGCCTTCTAGTCGACCTAAAAGGAGGGACAATCCTCTATAAATAGAGGTTGTCCACTCCATTACAACACAATCAAGAGATCTGAAATCCGAGGGAAGAAGAGGCTAAGAAAAAGGACGAAAAGGAGGTCTTCTAGGGTAGCGAAGGAAGAGAGAAAGAAGATGAATATTAAGGACTGTCTCTAAGGTAAATACACAACCACACATGCGAAATGGGAAGAGTCTCCCTGCAACCATAGCAGCAGAAACTCATTGTTGGCATATATGTATATTTGGACTAGGAAACTAGACCTATAAGTTCTCCCAATCAAGTGAAGGAGAATTACACTCAAGTGAAGGAAGAAAATAGCTTACCATATAAAGGAAGTCACCACATATGTAGAAATCTAGGGCTGCAGGATAGTCATGTCAAGTCTGCACCTACACCTTGAAGAAATAGCTCATTTGGACAAGTAGAAGGAAGGGATCATCACAAGAAAAGGGACTTATCAAAAGGTGTCTCTTCTAGAGCAAGTGCGATAAGGTCTATCAACAATTGAGAGAAGAATGGAGTGCCAGAAGGAGGAAGTATCGAGGAAACAAAGTGCCTGAAGGACTTGACTTGTGCTTGAAGGATATTCAAGTCAGGGGTCTAAGGTTTGGAATTGATCAATAAGAAGCTTCAATAAGAGAAACTTACTAAAGGGTTTTCCTCTCAAGAGAAGAGAGGTTTTGGCCCTGGTAGAGAGCCAACATCTTGTGTTCTTGTTCTTATGTTTTGGTAGCAGTTTGATGAAGTACACATACATGCATTAATAATAAGAAGAAGAATATTAAGCTAACTATATTCTTCAACAATATGGGGGCTCATGCAATGTACCAACTAAGTGATACCTCATGTTACTAGATTTATTACCTTGTCATAATAATTTTTGCATCTCCTTTTCCACCCGTTGCTTTATTCTTGCTAGAGCCAATAGAGCTGAGCATTGGAAAATAGGTATGGATGAAATCACTTCCTTAATAAGAATGAATATCCTTGATAGATTTAACTAGTGATATCACTATTGAATAAAATTGGTTTTTACTTTGTTTATGATTTGTTAACATAGGTTAGAAGCAAGGGAGCAAAGAAAAATAAACAATCCCAAATATCTAAAATAATTCCATGTTGCTTTATAAGGAAATTGAAAGATATTAGAAATAATTATTAATGAGCTTTAACTTACATTCCAAGCATATAATTGACTTTTGTCATTATTTACCATCTCACCATCCCTCCATAATCTTGAGTGAATATGTCCAATTTTTCCTTAAATATTTTTGCAATGTTAATTTAATCTCCCTTTAATAGAAAAGTGTCATAAAAAAACTAGGAGTGGGTTATGATTTAACTCCCGTAAACATCCTAATCCCTATAAGTGAACCATTTGCCCAGTTAAATTCTAGTCTCAGGTTGATGGATTCCACCACAATTATAGAGAGTAAAGGGGACAAGGGTTAAAAATCAAGGAAAGGTTTATATCTTGATGGATTTTATCCATACCAACGCATAATAGATAATAAGTTAAGATGGATAATTATGAAAGGCTATATATATATATATATATATATATATATCATTTTCCTCAAAATTCTCCAAGTCTTTTGAAGTGTTATTCCTCCCTCCCTTCCTTACTCATCACATCATAACATTTTTCCTTTCTATATGTGTCACACAAAATTTTTTGCATATTCAAAAAATATTCCCTTGTGATATCGTTCTCCTTTTCCCTTTATCACATTGAAAATTTTTCTTTCTTTTCAATGTATTGCACCTTCAGAAAATCTTTCCTTGCAATGTTGTTCGTATCCTCTTTAATCACATCTTAATTGTTTGTTTGTGAAGTATCACACCATAAAATTACCTTGCTGCTATTCATCTCACTACAAGGAAAAAAAAGAAAAAAAAAAAGAAAAAAAGAAAAAGAAAAAAGAGAGTGCAATACGCCAAAGATCTCTAAGTTCTCTTAAAAATTGACTAAGTCTCAATTATTTTATCCCTAGTGAAAAACACCCATATCACATGGAATAATTTCTCCATACATTGATACATTTTATTACAACATTAATTTATCTTGCGATACCAATGATAGTGCATGAAATTTTATTCATATGATACACCAAAATTGACTAGGGTTGCCGAAAAAATCCGGAGTATTTGGACAATGATTGTTCATGCATACCATGAAAATCCATGCCAACTACACTATGACATTTTGGGTCAATTTCAATTTATCTAATGTTGCTTCCTAAGGACTGAACCTATAGATTCTTCAAAGGAAAGTATCAAATTTGAGGGACACAAGACTTTATAATTCATTGTCTATTTATTGAGCATGAGCTCGTATTGCTAAATAGAGGATTGTTTAAACACTTGAGATTCCCCTTTTTCCAATGTCCATTAAATTTATTACATGGGGAAAACTTCCCTATTATAAATGCTAGGTTAATTATCTACCTCTAATTTTAATGAATTCAACAATCTTAGATTTCTTTCTCAACATTTAAACATTGAAAATCTTAACATTCTTACCATTAAATTTGTTGCAACCTATGTTGAAAGCGAGAAAACCAACATTAAAATTAATTGTTTACATAGAGTTTACAAAGAATAATTTCTCTTAGGTCTTTATAAATACAGTCGCTGAATATCAATTTCAATTATCATTTTTATAGTAGAAGACCATTTGTCTTCATTCCATATACCAACACTCTAATTCTACTAGCAATCAACCTTATATCATCTAGGAATAAACCCATATTATCCTTGCTTCATTATCAAGATAAAAACATAAATCTTCTACAATAGTTATCAATCCAAACAAGGATAAGCACATGTAGTCTATAAAATCATACTTTCAATAATTTTATAGGATACCCATAGAATTCTATAATCATCTAAGTCCATATATCTTCTCGAATTACACAAGGAAGGTAGAAATCCCATGTCATTATTTTAAGCAAATTCATATCTACATATAAGAATTTTCAAGAATAAGTATAAGAGACTTATCTGTTCACAATTGTTGTCCATCCAATTCACTGAGGGAAAACACTTTCCACCCATTTGTAGGTGCTATTGCACATTTTCTTTCTACAACAAGCCACCCACTGGCCAGGTCATTATACCGCTAGGGTGAATGGACACTCTCACCAATTTATAGATAGTCTCTTTACTTCACAAGAATTATTTTGCCTTGAAGACTTATTTTCTATGGTGTATCACACCTTGGAAACATTCTCAGTGTGGCATATTGCATTTCTTGTTTTATTTGTTTGTGATAAATGTCTATTTTGCTACTTTTTTTTATCGTGCCACAATTTTTCCTTTCATGTGGTGTATCACAACAAGAAATTTTCTTGGTGCAATACATTGCATCTCTCATTTTTCCTTCTATGCAACAACGAACCTTTTCTTGTGCTTTCCACAAAATTCTCTATCTTTTTAATATTTATTCCTCCCTCCCTTCCTTACTCATTGCATCATAATATATTTATGTAGTGTGTCACACCAATTTTCTTCTAATGCAACATATCACATCTTTGAACAATATTCCCTTATGACATTACTTACCTTTTCCCTTATCGCATCACAAGATTTTATTTTTGTGCAATGTATTGCACCTTTAGAAAATCTTTCCTTGCAATATCATTTGTCTCCTTCCTTTATCACATATTAAGATTTATTTTCTTGTGGTGTATTGCACCAAAAAAATATTTTAGTGTGATGCAATGCACAACAAGAATTTTTTTTCATGTGTACATGAATAATCCATGGATTTTCTAAAAAACTTATTAAATTTCAAGTCCTTTATCCTAGCTATAAACAATATATTGTATGGAACAATTTTTCCATGCAATTTATAACATTTAGTTATAATGGCATTGATGAGGTTCACGAAGACCAACAACAATGGATTTTAGTCATTTGATGGTGTTTACTCAAGTGCGTATAATGCCATGGGGTTGTGGGAATCAAAAGAATTAGAGCCATGACACCCGTGAGTTGAACAATAGGAAACAACACTAATTATTGGCAATGACACATAGAATAAATGTGACTAGTGTGGATACTTGACCATAAAAAATGGGTTATTGAACTATGGATTATACATAAGGTCAAGACAAGTAGAGGAATCATGTTTCAAGTCAAGGCAAAGAAACTTGATGGTCGTCTAACCAAAATCAACAGGCAAGCAACAAAAAATATCTCATTTGAAGACATCCACTTCTATAAGAGAATAGTTTTACGTGATGATTAACTAGAAGTAACTTGAAGGTCTTATAACATGATCAATAACAACAACACAATCAAAGGTCACATCAAGAGATTGATTACATGGTGGAAATTCCTTACAATGTAATCATGTTTCTACAACTTGATCCCTTCCCAAAAAAAATCTAAATATAAGATTTACTTCCATATAGACTTAAGCACATGGAAACATGTCATATTTCAAATTTTTCATTAACCTTGTTTATAATTTTTCATAATTGATTGTTTACTACTTTACAAGGCTCCCCTAGTGTTAATCACTTCCAAACTAATATTCGTGAATACTAAAGTTTAAAATCATTTATTAAGATATAAGTCACATAATTTTAAAAACGTTTTTTTTCAAAATAGGATAAAAGAATTTGCATTATTTCTTATTTCGTGATTGTTGTGTTTAAAGCACTGGTTTGATAGTTCATTAGATTTCTTGAAAATTCAGTCAATGTTTATTCTAGGGTTCATGGAATCCCTAGTTATATTCCTAATAGATTTCTAGTGCCCCATAAGAGTTTTGGTACCTTAACTATAGTTAGCCAACTAGAAGCAATTTATAGAATTACTCCAGGTCCAAGGTTGGTTTTCGTCCAATCTCACTCTTGGAACTCTCCAATCCTCCCTAACTAGGTCATCAACGACACTACCTAATTTTGAATCACGTGTAAGTTCCAATTCAGCCAAGCTTGTTGCCATAGATTATAGTAAGAGGCATAATATTCATCATAACTTAAAAAAAAATGAGTAGGATATTTATTAAAAGATTCTATACTTGAACTTTCAATAAGATAATACACATTTGAGATATTTAATGAGTTCAAAAAACATCTTTTCCATCTTATCGGTTGATTTATAAAATTTACATAACGTGGACAACTACAAACTTAGTAAAAACAAATATTTTCTCATAACATCACCTTGGGCCTGATTGGAATGATGGGATTCTTTCTTGTCCAATTCCATTGTCTCTATCATTTTATGCATTGTTTCTTTTCCATCTATTCCGTAGGAGCTAAACTGATTAAAACATTCATATTAGAAGTTATGGATGTAAAACCTTTATTGAGATTGATGACCATTGTTAGAAGCATGACATATTATTCCTTTAGTGATTACATATATTTATTTTGTTGTATTATATGGTCCATTATAATTGTATTATAAGAAACCTATTGAGGTTCCAAATCATGAGCTTTAAAAGTGAAGTAAAATGGATTTCTTACTCCCATGTGATGTCCTCCGGGTGTTGAATAACTTTTCGTATTTCTTGAATGTATCTCTAACAAGTGGGTTGATGATTGAGATTTTCCATGTTTCCAATATGCATGAATTGATGGTTCAAATCCAAATCTAAACTTAGCATATGGCCTTCCAACCACACTACACCATTTCTATAGAGGAGACTAGTATTGTTCCTACTAGAAAGCATGAAAGCCCAAGTTGACAAGGGAAATCCCCTATGTAAGTAACATTTCTAAATAATAGATCAAACACTAGAAATGTTTTGAACCGGGAGGGGGGCGGGGAACAAAATTTATGTGTAATAAAAAAGTTTCACCAAACCAAACAAGATAAAAAAATCAAAACATTTGGGATACACTGAAAGATTGAAATTCCACAATAATCTTTACCAGAAAATGAAATAGAGTTGGAGATTTTCCCAAAATACAAGAAACCAATAAATAAAAGCCTCCATTCCCTAAAGGAATAGACATGTAATCCAAAATCCAAGACAAGTTTGAAGCTCAATTACAACTGCACCATAAACACTGATGATGACATACCTGATTTCACTAAGTTGAGTTCACAATCAAAGGAAATTTGTTGTTAGCTTACCAACCAACTTTATTACCCAACCATGATGTTTTCCCATTTTCCCAAATACATTAGAGAAATAACTCTATATGGCTTCAAAGCTATTTAATTCCAATAACACAAGGACGTGAGGAGGAAGGAATTGATTATATGCCTCATTCCTCATCTTTTTGAAACCACAAATCTTGATTCGATGTGTCTTCATCGTAGGCTTGGTTTTCATGAAATGAATTTGGAAGAGATTAATCCTAGGGGATGACGTGACATTCCAAAACACCATTTTTCTTAACATTTATTCCTCCAACATAAAGGTGTCATTAGCCTTTGAATCCACTTTCTGATTGAGGTTCCTCAAGATGAAAAGAAAGGATTTCCTTGAATATATATAATTCTTTCTTGATTCTTGCAATGGTTCAAGAAAATGTGTTATCAATTGGATGTTTGGAACTATTAATGCATTGAATGATGATATAGGAATCCTTGAAGACATTCAAAACTCTCATATTAAGGATATAACAACCTTGATTCCCTAAAGGAGAGTAGAATCATCTAACTATTATTGTTGTAATGTACCCCAATTTACTTAACATTTTTTTGAGTCATTGTTAATTTAAAATTCTAGTGGAAGACCTCACCACTGGTGATACATATCCTCACTTATGTTGATCACATAGACAAATTTATTCTTAACACCAGTTTATTGGGTGATTATAATCATATCTTCTCTCGGTCACTCACCATTTATGTCTTGAAACATCAATTTCCTATTGATACCCTTATAATTCCCTCTGTACTTTTACATGTACACAAATTAACTGTAATGGTGTTTCCTCAACACCATTTTTATACATCCCATCAATGCTACTGGTCTAGGCGAAGTCCTTACCTTATCTTTTTCCTCATACTCTATATATATTTCAGCCAAAACCCTTAAGTTTTCCCATGGTTCTTTTTGTAAGTCATATTATGTCCATGGTTTGAGCATCTAAATCTTTTTGTGTGTAACCAATTGTTAGTTATATACAAATCGCATGCACCCTTGGTCTCTTTTAAATTCGATGCTATGTAAAACCTTGGTTTGACTTGTAACATTAATCTCATTCTCATATGTGTTTATATATATAAACACATGATATAGTACTCCACCCTCCTTCTTGATATAAATATATATGGTTAGGACAACTCATAAACACAAATATGGACCCTTGAAACCACCAGAATGATCTTTTACACTTGATGCGACAACCCACATGCGAAAATATGACATTTTTCCTAAGTAACAAACGAGACCAAAACACTCCAAAAAGATACATGAAATGAGTCTTAGTGTTTGCGACAACAATGTAAAAGACCAAGGAAGGCTCCAAAATTAAGCATAGGCCAAAATTTTGGAGGGTGTTGCAACCGCTACAACACAATCTAGATCCATCTTAACCCCTTATCTAATAAGTACCAAGAGGGATCAAATCTCTTGAGGTGTAAATATTTCCTCTAACTTTACACCATAAAAAATTTACATATGGAAATATTTGATCTCATTTGACACTTGATAAATTTGAGATTAAAATAAATATAACATAATAATAACAAAAAATTGTGAATGAAAATGATCATAACTTTGCTTGTGAAAGGGTTTCGGGACGACGACTTTGGAGAAAATGCAACTGGGATGAATATATGAGAGGCCAAAAGGCCATAACCTACATAGTAATATGAATTGGAAGGTTTTTTGAAAAATGAATACCAAATGGAAGTAGATCTGGAGGAACTATTTGACTACGAGCTGAGTCCCTAATGTGGAAGGATTCTACAATGGTAATCAAAATACCAACAAGATTGGGTTTTTTTTCTAGACATGTTTTCTGATGATAGCACTAACACAGTCCCTCGCTCACAATAGGTGGTAGGAGGTGGTTCCTATGCAAACTACATGGCTCCTCCCTCTCTTCATATGGCTGCCTCAACCTCAACTTTGACACCCTCTCTTGTTGCTCATACTTTCTATCCCTTACCTCACTCATTGTCAATAGTCAATGGTGTAATGTTCTCTCAGCTTTAGACCATCCCCTACGCCATTGTAGAAAAATTAGGTGTATTAGACAATGGAAAGAAGTGGTTAGTATATTAGTGGGGAAGGAAATTTCCCTTCCATGTTTGATGGAGTATGAAGGGAAAACTATGGTGGGATGGTTTTGTGAAAGAGTCTATTTTGTTTCATATCTTAAACAATGTGTATACTCTTCATGGAATCCACTCTTAAACTATGATGATGTTGTACATACACTAGCTCACAAATGGTTGGAATTTGTCTTCAGAGTAGAGGCAAATTGTGCCCTTATCATGGAACACAATTGGACTTGAGGAATGGAGGGTCTATTATTAAAGCCATGAAAAATTGCTTTTGACCCTGAGAAGGATCTAATGGAAAAACTAAGGGTTTGGGCAATGCTTCCTAGCCTGCCTCTCCACTTTTGTGGTATGGAGTCCTTCACAACCATCGAAAACAAGTTGGGTTCTTTTGTTGGAGTGGAGGATGGATGGTAGGACAAAGAGGACATGCATATAGCGGGGATTCACATCGATATTGATCTTAGGGCCAGACTATTAGTAGAGGTGAAATTGCAAATGGAAGGGAGGGCATGTCACCAAATGCTAGATTATTGGAAGTTTCCCTTTAGATGTCATCGATGTCGTGAAAGTAGAGATTTACTAAAACATTATTCTAGGCATGGCCCCCTTTTCCCTCATAAGGAAACATCTAGGTTCAAGAAGAAATCTGTAGACACGACAAAATCTAAAGTTCACTTAGAATACCTTGCTGAAGAATGTGTGGAGCTTCTTTCTTCTGTTGGAGCTAAGATTGACATCCCTCCCTCTGGTAAGAACTACCCCCTTCCATGCCTTTCTAATTTAAATCCCTTGTCCCCTCTACATGATCAATGTCCTCCCTTGACTGAGGGGCCTCCTAAAATTTCTCCACTTGTTACCCCAACCTTTCCCTAACTCTCTTTCTCCCCCTATTAAGGCTTCCCATCCCCCTATGGTCCTTGTGTCTTAGGTTGGTATCAAAATATATGATCTTAGGCCTAGGAAAATTTCACCTGATATCCCGTTGTCTTGAAGTGGCCTCACCTTGGATGTTCCTACGAAAAACCTAGTAGGCAATAAGTCCAATTTACACAAGGCTAAGGAGAAAGCAAGGTGGGAAATTAAAAAAGGAAAGAAAGCATCGATTGCTAGGGATATTATAAAAAATGAATCCCTTCCCAAAGCGGTCCCATGATAATCTGCTCCTTCAATGCAAGGGGGTTAAAGGTAACCCCCAAAAATATTTCCCTAAAATGTCTATTGGACATATATTTCTTGAATTTCCTAATGATTCAAGAAACTATTTGTGCTAGTTCTAAATCCCATAAAATTTTGGGAAGCATCCAAAAAGGTTAGACGTACTGTCACTCAAATATGGACGAAATGCTGAGAGGTTTAATAAATGGATGGAATAGGGATTACGAAGCCCTCACCTCCTCTCTCCTCCCTTCTATAATTTTGGTGAAACTATCATTCAAAGATCAAGTCAATTATTTTTCTTTTCTTAATGTTTATAGTCCTTACTCTGATAGAGAGGTGTATTAGGAAGGACTGTTTTATTCGGGTGCCTTTGTAGATAGTTACACAATTTTTGGTGGTGACCTGAAATTTTATTATGGGGTTGAGGGAATTTTTGGGACATCACCCTCACCTGGGTCTAGTTCATCATTTATTTTTTATTTTTTGCTGACTATTTATTTATTTATTTTTATAATTTTTTGTTTTATTTTATTTGTTTATTATTATTATTATTTTTTGACTTCATCACCAATAATCACTTAGTGGCTGTGGAACCAACCAATATCTCTCTAACCTAGCCAAATGAGTGTTTAGAAGGTTCAAATGTATCTAAGCGCTTGGACCATTTTTTAATCTTGTAACATTTTCTAGACTCGAGGTTTTTTTCAAATATCTAGTGGGAATTGGTGGAGTAATCAACCATCAACCAATTATATTACAATTTTAGGATAAGGAAACCCCTAAAAGGATTCCTTTTTGTTTTCTTCCCACTTGGCTAGAGGAGGAAGAGTACCAATATTTGGCTGGCACCATATTCGTCCATCATACTCATTAACCTATATGCACCAATTTTCTAGCAATGTGGTCTTTGTAAAACAAGCATATCAGAAATGGGCCAAGTGATACCATTGGAGGAAAAAGACAAGGTAGCTCAAAATCAAGCATAAAATAGAAGAAATATTCTCAATGATGGACCCAAATGTCATATTTGGAAAGAAATGGGAAAGGATGAAAGCCTTAGAAACAAAGAGGAACTATTTATTACTAGAAGAAGAAGAATGATGGATATTAAAAAGTCAGGTAGTATGGTTGTCTTCTGGGGAAAACAACACTGGATTTTTTCATAACTACACTAATGGTAGAAAATAGGTCAATACTATATGGAGCATTAAGGTTACCTCGAGGGACCCAAAGGTACCCTTGAGGGGAAAAGCAGAGGAGTGAGTAAGATACTTTTATTTACTCAAAGCCTCTGAGAAGGCCAATTCAAGAAATCTTGCAGGTGGTTGCAAAATTTCTCAAAATTGTGAATGAGGAGATGAATGCTCACCAATTAAGGATGTTTTTGAGTAAGAAATTTAGGCAGTTCTATCTGCTATGCATAGGGGTAAGAGTCCTATCCTTTACAGTTTTCTTATGGAGTTTTATATAGGATTTTATGAATCATTAACGGATTATCTTATTAAGATAGTCCAATAATCACAAGCTTCAAGAAAAATTCTTTCCTCCAATTTGACATTCCTCTGCCTGATTCTGAAGACATAGGATGTCTAGACTTTCGGGGACTACAAGCCCATTTCTTGTTGTAATCTAATTTACAAGTTAATCTGAAAGTTCATAGCAGGCACAATCAATTTGATACTGATTACTTTTATATCGGAGGAAACCACCATAGAAACATACATGATGTTATTGATGTTGATCATGAGGTATTTCATTAAGTAAAAAAGGCTAATCTAAAAGAAGTAATCATGAAACTTGATTTGTCCAAAGTTTATGATAAGGTAAATTGAACTTTTCTTAAGTTGGTTCTTATTTAGTTGGATTTTGGCATTAATATTGTTTATTCGATCATGGGATGTGACGAAAGTACATCCTTTATGGTTTTGATCAATGTCTTTCCATCCCCATTCTTCTCTGCATCTAGGGGTTTGCGACAAGGATGTCCCCTATCACCCCTCTTCTTTTTGAATATTACCTATATGTTTAATTGAATGATGGTTGAGTCTCAGGAAAAGGGGCATTTTGGAGGAATTAAAATTTATGCTTCTTCACTATCTATCATCTTATGTTCATTGATGATTTGTTGGCCTGCTCCTCACGGTACTTGTAGGGATCTTATTTCCTTGAAAAACTCTCTAGATTTACACTACAAAGCAACAAGTATGGAAATTAATGGTCTTAAATCTTTAATTATCTTTAATGGATGGTTAGAGGAGGGTATGATATGGGATCATGAAATATTTCCCTTTCATATAGAAGTGTTGTAAGAAGGATTCAAATACCTGGGGTTCCATTTAAAACCATACAAATGTTGTAAAGATGATTGGTCATGACTTATTAAGAAAATTGAGGGGTGTATATATGGATGTTCAAATCACTTTATATCATGTGGAGGGAATTTGGTATTAGTCAAATAAGTTCTAGAAAGCATTCCAATATACTGGAACTCTATTGTTGTCATCCCCAAATGAATTCTTAATTAAATATAGAAAGTTGACTTAAGATTCCTATGGATAGGCTCTGGTGATTACAAAGCTATTGTTTTGGTATAAGGGTCTCATAGTTTGGCTCCAAAGAATCTTGGAGGTTGGGGACCCAAGGAGATCCACCTATTCGCCAAGGCATTAACATGTGAGAACCAGTGGTAACAAATTACAGAGATGTCCCTTTGGTACAAAGTCATGTAGACCAATTATTTCCTAGGTATGTCAATAATCGACTGGTTTAGAACCGTTGATAAATCTTCTGTAGGTTCGATAGTTTGGAAATCCTTAGTTAAGAATTTTCCTTTGGTCGACCAATGGTTGGTATGGCGGGTGGGGAACAAAAGACCTATCATAATAGGCTTCGATCCTTGTTAAGACAACAAAATATTATGAGTTTGGCTTATGTAGCTGCACAACACCCTTAGGTCATAGGGAAGGAAGGTTGGATAACAACTATTTTGCAACATGAATGGGACAATTATGTGGATATGTTAGGTGAATCACAGGTTTTCCTTCATTAAAATGTAGCAAAATCTCTTTGTTATACCAAGAATTCTCAAAATGGATATTTTATATTGAAGATGTGATGCAACTCCCAGTTTGAATAATATTTCATTGGATCAAGATACTAGTGGTGGAAGGTGCTTTAGAGGGTCAATGCACCACTTAGATCTAAAATATGTTTGTGAGATTTTTTAGTGCTCAGAACTGATCCCATAGTAGCCATTTATGAGTCAAAGTTTTGAGTCTATAACAAGACTCATCATCAAAAAAATACCTACAAAGAAGAACGTGAAATGAAGGAGATTAATATGGAAATCTCAAGATGCCCTCCACAGAAATATTCAAACAATAATATTTTTGTGGTTGGATTTCAATAATAAACTCCTAACCTGGGACATGCTACAAAGAAGGGGTTGGTATGCTCTAAATAGATGCACATTGTGCAAGCTATAGGAGGACTCTCATGAACACCTTTTTTTACATTTTGTTTACACTAAGCGGATAATTAGATTCCTGTGAGTTGAGTTGAAGTCGAATTACTGCTAGATGGGTCCCTCATTATTTGATGTCTAGATAATGTGGTGATAGGATAAAGTAGTAGGGGCTCTCATTGGTTTTCTTTGTTTTCTAATATCACATATATGCTGGTCTTGGAACCAAAGTATTTTACAAGAGAAGCCCATTCCCTCAAAGATATGTGTAGCTAAGATAATGGCGATGGCACAAGAATATAAATTAGATCCAAAACATACTCGTCCCAGGAATCCTATCATGCCAATGTATGACTTTGGATATCCATGGTGGTTCTTTGATGGGGTCAATCAAGTCCATTTACCTCTGTGTGGAGTGAGAGTGTTCCTCTATCTTAGGCAAAACCATTTCATTAAATGCATATATGCACAAGTAAGAGGACCAAACAACAAGGCATAGTTTGTAACCAAGTGGATGTTGTTGGAGTTGGCTAAAGAAAAAGGGGTATCAGGCTTACAAGTGTTGTGAGACTCAAGATGATAACAAAATGGGACAACCAAAAGGCAAAGGTAAGAATCCTGGTTATGGAGTGGTTGTTATCTGACATTCGTGAAGTTGCAAATTCCTTTGAACACATTTCATTTTGTCACATTCTTCGTGAATTGAATACGAAATTTGATACTCTATCTAGAGAATCTCTAAGTTTCTTGTTGGCTAGTTAACTATCATGTCTTTATTGATGGGAAAGAGGTTGAGTCCATGGGGACCAAGCTATCCTACTAGTCAGTATAGTATATGCACTTTTTGTTTTAGCTTCTAGATTTCTGGGACATATTTGGATGGTAGAGTTATGTATGAGATCTTCCAAGGCCAATAGATTCAATCAAAATGAAGTCAAACATGAGGTTAAAATATGGTAAAGTCAGTACAATCAACATATGTATATATTTGTCTATATAAATATATATGATTTTTTTTTAAACAAAACAAAAATTACAAATCATAATACTTTTAATAAATATTTTATCCTTTTATTAGAATAAAAATAAACCATATATATAATTAATATATATATTTTTAATATATATATATATATATATTATTTTTCAATTTTATTTTTAAATTCATAAAAAAAATCATATATTTTTGTAGTTTATGAAAATTTGTATTTAGTAAGAGGCATTATGCTATAAGTAACTATTGGATTTGGATGAATATGATCAATTTTACTTTTTAAGTATATAAATAAATTGAATTAACCAACCTAGATCCATTTTAACTCCAAATCTATCAAGCGTCTAAAGGGATCAGATCAAATCTCTTGAGGTGCAAACCTCTTATTTGAGAGAAAATTTTGAGAAAGGTTTGCACCTTAAGAGATTTGATCCCTCTTGATGCTTTACAGATCCATAATTAAGATGGATCTAAGTGGTATTAATTTCTATAAATAAAGTGTAAAGTTTTTTTTTTTTGGTAGGTAAGCACCCACGGGGGATTTGAACCAGTGACCTATCGCAAGGAGTGCCTTAACAGTGCACCCATTCACTGTCAATCCAAAGCCCCATGGGCTATAAATAAAGTGTAAAGTTAAAATGATATAATTTTCATATTTAAATATATGATATGGGATAAATTATTATAGAAATCTTGAGAATATTACCAACCAAAACACAAAACAATAGTTACAAATTTTGATTTTTCACCCAGCTTCACCAAATGACACATTTATTTGGAGTCTTTCCCCCTTTAAATAGGCTATATTATTCTGCATGAATACCATGGGTTCTCATAAACCTAGAGCTCAAAAACTACCAGTGACTTGAACAAGTTAAGTTTACCTAAACTACCCACAAAAACTAATACAAATTCATATAAATTCAAAAGTGATATAAAATACAAAGTAACAAAATTGAGCTAATATAGATTTAAATAAAATGAAGCTAGTTATTATTTTAATTTATAATTTTACTTATTGAGGAACCATTAATAATTATTAATTATAAATATTAATTTTATTTTTATAACTTTAATTATTTGATACATAACATAACAATACATTACTAACATAACGACCATATCTTGATATGATGGCGATTTCAAACTGGAGCTCCCGCGCGGCCGACCCCTGACTAGTTCCCCGCCTCCTCCAGGCCCCCGCCTAGCAGCTCTGCTGCTGGGTCTGTCTCTGCCCCTGCAGGCCCTCCTGGGCTCCTTTCTCCTGCTCCGCGGTTTCTCTCGGGCCTCCTGCCCGGCCCCAGCTTTGGGGCCCCCTTCCCTTTTTTTTCCGCCTCCGCTTTCTTCCTCTGTCAGCTTTGTGCTGGCCCTCCTCCGCCGCCATGACTGGGACTGATCCTTCCTCGTCCCCAGACCTTGAAGACAATGAAAAACTCTTCGCATCTCTCATCCCTGAGAACGCCTCCTCAAGAATCCGCCCCTCTGCATCCAAGTTTGTCAAGAAACTAGATGAAATTCCTGAAGTTTCTCTTCCTCCCAGTCTCCCGAGGAAGGCTGCGATCACTTTAGCTGAGAGGGGTCTCATTGGCCAGTTTACTGGCCTCTGGCCTTCGCCCAGAGCAGTCCAAAAATGGGTGGAACGTAACTGGAATGCGATAATACAAGGGAAAATAGCTATCAGATTCTGTGGAAGGGGCTTCTATACTTTCTTTTCGAAACAAAAGAGGATCGGAACCTCATCTTTAGAAACTGACCCTACTTCATGGATTCAAGAGGTCTCTACCTAAACAGATGGTCTCCTGATTTTGATCCAGAAATGGACATCCCAAATGCAGTCCTGGTTTGGGTCCGTCTGCCTCACCTCCCTCTCCGCTGCTGGGGAGACGAATCTGTAAAGGCCATTGGGAACGCGGTTCGAAAATACATTGAAAGATGTGAACCAAAGGAGAATATCCACGTCTGTGTGAGTATCTGCGTTGAAGTCGACCTAGGGAAAGGCCTGCCGAAAACCATCAAGATCAAAGTAGATCAATGGACACATATCCAACAGTTAGACTACGAGCAACCACCTTTCAAATGCAAGGTATGTCACGAATATGGACATTTTGTAAATAGATGTAGTAAGTTAAAAACAAATGAGTTTAATGAAAATGCTGAAACCTCTGAAGGCTCATGGGAGCAAGTAAAAAAGAAGAAATCAAACCCCCATCAAGGCCCAAGCTCCAAGCCTCCTCCAGAATCCCAAGATGCCCCTCCTCCTCCCCCTTCTTTCTCAACCCAGCCTTTCCCCTCATCCTCCAACGCTTTTGAATCCCTGTCAGTCGAAGAACCCCTTTCCCCCCCTCCCTCTCCCCGGGCCACTGCACTCGCAGTCATCCCCTCTCCCTCGCTGCCCCCGTCCTCCCCCCCTCCAACTATAGAATGCATCCTCACTAGAAACAAAATGAAAGAAGCAAGTCTCACCTCTGATCCTCCGAGAAAAGCAGGTAGGAAGTCAAACAAAGAAATAAGAGATGAAACAGCAGCAAAAGAAATGGCCACTGGAACTCAGCAGCCGATGGATTCATTCCTAGACAAACAAAAAGGAAGTGGGGAAAAGCCAAAGGAGAGGAGCGGGGCTCATCAAAAAATCAGTAAATAATGATATTGGTCTCTTGGAATTGCAGGGGGTTGGGCTCCTCCCTAAAATCAAATGCAGTCCGGGATCTAATCAATCAAGAGCAGCCAGATCTCTTCCTCATCCAGGAGACCAAAATGTCTGATCAAGACTTTCAAAACCTCACAAAAAGATACAAAAATTTCACAGGTACAGCTATAGATGCAGTAGGTGCCTCAGGAGGAATAGGAACACTTTGGAACAAGAGCAAATGGGACCTCACCAACCAAAAATCTTGCAACTGGTGGGTCAGAACAGATCTTAAAAATAAAGTCTCAAAAGAAGAATACACCATCTTTAACATCTACGCCCCGAATCACTACAGGGATAAAGCTTACTGCTGGGAATCCATAAACTCAGAATTGCAGGCCTCTCAAGACAGGAACATATTTATGGGTGGAGATCTGAACCTAATAAGGAACATCGAGGAAAAAATAGGTGGGAATTTCCTCGCTGATCCCTCAAGAGACTCACTGGAAGCGATAATCCAAACCCACAACCTCATTGATATTCCCCCTTATAATGGCAAATTCACGTGGAGCAACAAGAGAGCTGGAATTCACAATATCAAAGAGAGACTGGATAGAATTTTAATTCGTGAAAGAATTGTTTCAGGCTTCTCCTCAGTCAAAAGCAAAATAGTCCACGCCTCAGCTTCAGACCATAATCCTGTGGTTCTGATCCTCGACAAGGGAAGAAATATTGGGCCCCTTCCCTTCAAATATAATAAATCTTGGGACTCTAAGGAGGACTTTCAAAAACTCATCAAAGACCATTGGGTGAAGGAAGTCATTGGTTCGCCCCACTACATTTGGGAAACAAAATTAAAATCCTTAAGAGCAGCAATAAAACAGTGGGCCAAAGAGAACACAGCAATGGAAAATAAAAAAAGAGCAGAACTACACAGGCAAATGGAACAGTGGAATCAGGAGAAAGAGGATAACCAACTCACAAAGGAAGACCAATCCCAAGAAAACGAAATGTTCAGGGAACTCTACAGGCAAAATAGAGTGGAGGAAGAAGAACAGAGACAGAAATCGAGGTGTCTTTGGCTCAGAGCTGGAGACAAAAACACCTCCTTCTTTCACAACAACATAAAGATCAGACGAGCCGGAAATCAAATCGATAAAATCATTGCAGAGGGGAAAGAAATCAGTGAACAAGAGGAAATTAAAGCAGCAGCACACAACCACTTCAAATCCCTTTTATCAGCAGTCCCCCAGACTTTGAATAGCACAGATTTTCTCAGACCAGTTGAGAGCAAAATTTCTGAACTACAAAATAGAGAACTGGATCAGGATGTTTCAGAGGAGGAAATAAGGTTGGCCACCTTCAGCATGCAACCGGACAAGGCCCCGGGACCCGATGGTTTCACCGTTGCCTTCTACAGGAATCACTGGGACACAATAAAAAAAGATTATGTCAGGATGGTTAAAAATATCTTTAAAAAATATAAGATGGGGGAAAACACTAAATCCTCCCACCTTGCTCTTATCCCCAAGGACCTCAATCCCCTCTCCTTTGACCGTTTTAGACCTATTTCTCTTTGCAACGTTTCATACAAGATAGTAACCAAAATTCTGGCTAACAGGCTAAAAAAGCTTCTTCCCTACCTTATATCAGAGAATCAAGGCGGATTTGTCCCCCAAAGACAAATAACGGACAACGTCATATTGATTCAAGAAGCAATTCATAGTAGCATCAACAGAAAGGAAAGAGGTATGATTATAAAATTGGACATGGCAAACGCCTTTGACAGGGTCAACCACCACTTCCTGGCAGATGTTCTCAGGAAATTCGGGATCTCCAACAAATTCATAAGCATCATCATGGAGTGCATCTCAAACCCTTGGACCGCCCCCCTCATAAATGGTAGACCCAACAGCTACTTTAGAAGCACTAGGGGACTGAGGCAAGGCTGCCCCCTCTCTCCCTTCTTATATATCATTATGGCTGAAACCTTGAGCATTCATCTGGAAAATCTTCGTAAGCAAAAGGAGATCACAGGGATCAGCATAGAGAGAGGGATAAAAGAAATTAATCACTCGCTCTTTGCGGATGACACCCTTTTAATAGGGGGAGCCTCAAGCTTAATGGCAAAAAGATTCAAGAAAACTCTGGACTCCTTCCTGGCAGCTTCAGGGGGAATGCTAAACAACAAAAAGTGTAAAATATACACGTGGAATGTCCCTCTTCAAATCATGCAAAGAATCTCCTTGATCATGGACATCCCAGTTCAAAGAAATTGGAGTCACTTCTCTTATTTGGGTCTGCCCTTAGCAAAAGAAATCGTTAAGTCTGAAATTTGGATTAAGCAAATAGAAAAAATGAGAGGACTGCTCCAAAGTTGGGGGCTGTCCTGGCTAAATTTGGCAGGTAGAACAACTCTCATTAAGGCACTCCTCTCCGCTCTCCCCATATACCAATATGCAGTAACTTTGGCCCCTGCTAGTGCCCACAAGCACATGGAGTTAATTATGAGAAGTTTCCTCTGGCAGGGAGGGAAGCAAGACTCGAAAAAATTTAGCCTAGTCAGATGGGACCAAGTTACCCTCCCTTTCGAAAAAGGGGGCTTAGCTATCAAAATTCCAAGCCTCTCTAACAAAGCAATGGGATTTAAACTGATCTGGAGAATGCTCATAGGAAAAGGCTCCTGGTGGGTGGAGGCTATGAAAAGGAAATACCTCAATGGGATGAACTCTAATGTCCTCTCTGAAGTAATTGCAGAAAGACCTTGCACTCCAGTCTAGAAACTCATCAAAAAAGTCCTCCCCCAATTCAAAAATCACATCTCAAAATCGTCGGGCAATGGAAAAGAAATAAATATATGGACGGACAGAATTATGGGAACGAAGCCAAGAAATCTTCTTCAGCAGTTCAGCACCCTGAAAACTTGGATGGAGGCAAAAAACTTGAACTCTCTATATGACATCTCCCTATGGGATCAAAATAGTTGGCTTGCATGGAAGGATCTACCTCTCCCAAATAACCTCAGGGATCAATGGGCAGACCTCAAGATCTCCCTTTCGGGATCAGCTCCCATAAACAAAGAGGCTCGTGACAGGTTCATATGGGATCCTAGCGGAGGAAACTTCACTGTAAAAGATGGGTACAAACTTCTTCAGGCAAGCTCTACTCTTGGTAACTGGAATCTTTGTACAACGGTGTGGAAAACAGAATGCCTTCCAAAGGTCAAATTCTTCAACTGGACTCTTCTCAAAGGCAAGATCCTCACGGCTGAGAATCTCAAAAAAAGAGGAATACATGGTCCCTCAATCTGCTGTCTCTGCCGTGCTGAGGAGGAAAGTAGTCAACACCTCTTTTTAGATTGCCCTTATGCCCAAAGCTGTTGGAATCAAATTATCAGTCCATTGAGAATAAGAGAGACCTTCGACCAGCTTCCTACCCTACACAAAAACTGGGAGAAATGTTACCCTCACTCTAGGAAAAGCAAGGCCATCATCACCCGCTTGTGGAAATGTATACCCTCAACGCTCAGCTGGAAAATTTGGCTCACCAGGAATAATTGCATCTTCAACAACCAGAAGCCAAACCCAGCTCGCACCTTGGCAAAAACTATGGGCCTTGTCTCCGAGATAATAAGCGCCAACTCTGTCTCTCAACCGGACCGATCCAGCTGGCAGAAAGATGAGGAAGACTGGTTCAATAAATTTTGCTTAAGTTATGACAAAAATAAGCAACCTCCTTCCACAGCTGGCAAGAGGGGGACCATCTGGAAACTCAGGGGCACTAAGGAAGACATAAACCAATGGATACATGAGCAAAAGAGAACCACCCTCCAGTTTGATGGAGCTTCAAAAAACAACCCGGGGAAAGCAGGTGTTTAGTCAATTTAGTGTTCCTAAATTGATGTCATTAATTGTCAACCCGGGGCTCGTAAGCTGATGAAGTGAAGGTGTACTATATGTACTTAAGCAACCTCTTAGAGCTTTTTGTCGTTTGGGGTGTTGTTTGTGGTTAATTTATCTTCCTAAGATGGAGTGATGATTTTATAAATAGATGAGTGATAGTGTGTGTAAGGTGAATTCTAGATGAGTGAGGGTGTGTGATTGGTGGTTTCTAACTACTTGTTGAAAAGGAAAAGCTTGAAGGAAATAAATAACTTGAAATGAGCTGAAAGCAAAGAACCACTTTCTAATGGCATTAGTCACTACTCATGTTGCTGCAAATAAAAAGATAAGAAAATCACTTCAAAGACCAATGATAATGTTTATCTCTTCCTAACTCTCTGCTTCTAACACATAGTACTGTGTAAAACACGATTAGGAAGTAGCTAAAGATAAGTCTAAGAAATGATAAAGCTCTAAATGACAAATTATAACACCACTATGCCTTTCTCCATCATTCTGCTTCCAACATACATGGTTATGTGTAACAAGTGGAAAAAGAGATTCAGTGATATAAGCCAAGACTACTTCAAAACAAGCTGTAATTCATTAGTATTCTGCTCTCTTAAAGATAAACAGTGTATGATAAAGAGACCATTAATCAGTTAGCATACAACTTGAGAAACTAAACTAAAAGCTAAACTAGAAAACAGAGTAAAAGGCAGCACTATGAATAAGACAACTGAAACTACCACTAGATATAAAGCAAATACACAAACACACACACAATCCCGGGTTTAAAAACCTGCAGAAAAACAAATCTGATCAGTCAAAGTGAATGCTGCAAATGAAATGACAATGAAAGTGAATCAAGCTGTACATGTTTCAAAGAAAAGGAAATGCTGAATGGAAAATAAGGAAATAGCAAGAATATGAGCATAAAATACTATACAAGGGCTGTCATGAACGGGGGCCCTCCATTCATAAGACCCAAAGAAGACTCAAGGATTTGAAAACGTCAGAACAGCACTGCCTTCTATTACTCCATATGCAGAAAATTACAGTCAAGAGTGCTAGAACAACACTATCAAAACAGAGTCTTGAAATGCACTAAAATTATAACAAGTTCATAAAACACAGCAACTAAAAAGTAACATTAAGCGTACACAGACGCTAGTTTTTATAGGCATCTAAACGATTGCCTAATGCGTAAAGCTAGAAACTGAAAATTAACTAATCTGTCATGCGTAATAAAGGTTCAGCAACATGTCATAAGCCTCGTGGATGAGCTGGAGGTTCTGGTCGTCATGGGAATTGAATCCAGAGTTGGATTATGTTTCCCACAACCTACGTAACACGGACAAATCACCAGTTGCATTGACGTGACCCAACAGCTTACGCAACACCGTTTAAGCTGCCTTTGTTGACCGTGGCTTGACCCTCGTTGACCGGAGGTGTAGATGATGTGGCTGACCGAACCAATAGCACAGGAACCTTGAGCACCTTTATTGCCACGTGCCCATGTGGTTCATTTTGCAAAATGACACGTGGAACCTTGAGATTAACAAAAAGGCTGCGGAATCATCAGATGGCTGCGGAATCGCTGAATGGCTGCGGAATTGCCAGACAGCTGCGGAATCTCTGTAAATATGTCAAAATCTAAACAAAACAGTCACACATTAGCAAATTTCACTTGATCATGCTTAAAGACATTTAATGTAATGATCTGGGTTGGTTTACAAGGAAAATGAGGCAAAAGAGAGAGATGAGTGAGGGAAAACTGTAGGTAATGATGGATAATCAAGTGCAAGTTAGAGGCTCTACAGCAGGGGCAGGGGGAATTATAAAAGATCAGTATTGCAAAATCCTCACAACCTATGAATGGGGCCTGGGACAAATGTCGAATAATATGGTAGAGGCATACAACCTTCTTTTAGGCACAAGCATTATGAAGCAGATGCAAGTTCAGAACCCAATCATTTTGGGTGACTCGGCAATTGTGATCGCTGCATTGGCTACAGGGGGAGAATTCAAAAAAAGGCTCTCAGTAACATCAAACTAAGGATCATGAATAATATAAGTCATCTGGGAGACACCAGCTTCAAACATATTTTGAGGAACAACAACACGGAGGCGGACTCACTTGCCAACAGGGCAGTCAACAGAATTACTGGACAGGTCCGAGAGAATGATCATATCTATGACAAGCCAATTCCTTAACTCGACCCATCCTTCAACAACTCCTCTGAACTTCGATCATTTCAGTCATCCCATAATCTCGTCTGCCCTTCCTCCCAAAATCGATAAGCTGTCCGCTGACTCCACCCTTTCTGACATTGGCATCCTCTTCATCATGAATGCTGCAAAGGAAATCTACACTGACAAAATAATCAGGTACGGGAATATGCTCAGTCAGAGTTCTCGTGACAATTCCAAGCAGAGGTTAGGCACCAGTCCCTTCAAAATCTATATTGACTGCATAAGCGATCCAAGACATGATCACATGATCAGTAAAATCTCTGAGTCGCATGCCTCAGATTTGGATGCCCAGACTCTCGACCTTCTATATATTCATCAGGGAACCTCACTCTCCCTTCAGTTCAGAGCTTCAGTTCTTCAAGATCATAAGAGTAAAGGCTCGATTCTCTTCAGAAAGCCTCAGGTGTTCCTCAGTTCTCGTCTGGGCTTTGTGACCAGCACCGGAAGAAAGCTGTCTCCCTCCGTCCTCAGTGGTAATCACAATGTTTTTTGTGCTCTTTTTTGCTTTCTCGCTAACAGTCTCTCTGGTTGTCTGAAACAGCTCCCTCCTTCCTCTACGCTCTCTTCCTCCCAGGTCTCTTCCTCCCCCCTTTTCTATCCCCTCCCTTTCATTTTTCTCTCTGTCAAAGGCAGTTTCTCCTCAGCGTTTCTTTTTCAGGCCCGCGCTATCTGCCAGATCACTCCTTCTTCCCTCTCTCATTATTCCACTCCCTTCTGCTACCCTCAGTATCTTCCTCTGCTCCAAGTTCTTCAAGCTATCTCTAAGAGCAAAATTGATATGGCAGAGAATCCAGCGGAGCGAGAAATGGCAGAGAACCCTTTGGAGCGAGTTATCACCAACAGCAGCTGCACACTGTGCAAAGCCCATTGTTTCATGATCGCCCGTTTCGTAAAACACTTTAACGACCTCAAGGAAGAATTTCAGGCTGATAGTAAATCAAAAAGGAAAAAGCTGGAGAAACAGAGAGCGGAGATTGAAGGTCTTAAAGAAAAATGCAACCACCTGGAAGAAGCAATAACTCACATAAAAGCAATGACTCAAAGCATGCACGGAGAGGCCTCGACAAAGATCAGTGAGAAAAAGGAGCCTCAGCTCGATGATTCAGTAAACCAGCAACTGTAACTCGTTCTATGTCTTGTAAATTTTTCTTTCTAGTAGGCCTGTTTGTACAGCAATATAGTCGTTATCTTTTCCAAATCTCAATCTACAAGTCCTCTGACAGGGATCAAGGGTCTGCGTACCCATTTTGGATCCTCCCCTCATTGTTCTTTCCATCTTATGTAATAGGACTTGCTCCTTGAAGTTTTATAATATATCAGTAAATGACCTTGTTAAAAAAAAAAAAAATACATTACTAACATAAGATTATATTACATAAGATAATAAGACATTACAAGTCTCTTCCTTACTAGGTTGGAGAGTGCATCTCGATGAAATAAAAATATGTAAATTTTTTTATTTAAAAAAAATGTTATTATGTATATTTGCATTTAGTTTTGATTTATATAATACTAATAATTTAATTTTTAAATTATAGTCAACCAAGATATCAAATCAGTGTATGAGACTTGCTTGTTTATGGAATAAGGGACCCACTCTGATGATGAGCCCCAAATTTGGTAACATTTTGGGCTCATTTGGCCTAACTACCCTTGCTCAATCCTTCATTTTTCATAACTTCTGCATCATTTTTTAGTATGTTTATGTCATTTGTACGAATAAGGGTAGTCACTATTCCTAGGTGGCTGACACGTGCTCATTTCAGGATTTTTTGACACATGTTGGAGCAAAACCGAGCAGACAAGGGCTAGGAGACAACCAAGCTTGGGTTGAGGATTCATAGGGGGGTTGTCTATGGCATTAAATAGCCTCCCTCGGGATCTTCACCCCCAAATCCAAGCTCCAAAGGCCACCAAAACCGGATCTAGAAGGCAGCCAAACAGATTTTGTGGAAGCAGCTGTTCACTCCCAGTTTGGTCAGCCAAGTCCCATAGATTTAGGAGGCCAGCTAGGGCCTCGTGGTGTATAAATGTGAAGGCTTCAGCCTTCGAGAGGAACTTTTGAAAAACTTTTGCACATTCTACACTACAAGCTGCTAGCTTTGTTTTGTTCTTTTGTAGCCATTATTGGCATGACCCTTGACTTATGATTATTATTTTTTAATGGGAAGCAGTCAGATTTGATATTAGTTCTGAGTTTTTTTTGAGGAGCCATAGCTCTCGGGGTTGGGCCCAACCTAAGAGCCTAGGGCCTCCTTCTTTGTATTGATATCTTTCCTTTCAGCATTATGATTTTCCTTGTATGCATTTGAAACACAGTTTGTTGAGCTAGATTTCGTTGTGTGGTTAAGTAGGTCATTGTTGAAGAATAGAGTTGCTTCGGATGTCTAGAATAGATTAACGAGATAAGAATTGATAAAAGCTTCAGAAAAGGGTTGCCTGCACTCTCATTTTCACCTCTTTCTAGGGGCTGGAATTGCAGACAGTACTGCCCAACAAAAACACTAGTTTGCTTACCCATGCAATCTTTGGTGCAATGTTTTCATTTGTAGGAGTTAGTCATGCGTTCAGATATTTTGGAATGTTTCTTTGCTTAAGTGTTGTACATGGTTCTCTTTAGAAATAACGCTGTTGTTCATTGGTTTCGTTGACAGTTAGGATAGACTGGTTAATATTTTGATTGTGTGCGGGATGTGGTTGATTTGGTTAAGTATACACTGTGTGGTGCATCTCCATCACTCTCTCATCCATCTAAGCTTCGTCCAGGCCAACTACTCATCTCCAAGTTAGGTCCCTCGTCTCACAACTACTTTTCTGCCCACGTAACCCTACCTTCTTGCTCTTCCATTGCCTCAACCTTTTTTAAGACAAGTTAGCTTCCCACACCCTCTCATCACTTCATCCCTCGGTCATTGAGTCATTTCAGACCCCTACCCTACCTCCCTATCCATTCATGAATCCTCTTTCACTCACCCATCATCCAAAATCCAACCTTAGAACATCCTGTAGAAATTCTGAACGTCCTGTAGAACCCCTGCAGACTTCCTGTAGAAGCTCACAAATGAGGTTTCTTGGTAGCCAAACTTTGTGAAACTCTCCGGAAGGGTGTTAGGGACTCCTTAGACACCTGCTGAACCTTCCCAACCTTTTCCAAGCCTTTCGCCTCCTTGATTCGCCCTTGCACAGTAAAAAGCCAGTTAAAAGCATCTGCATGATAACTCAAATAACTTATTCAAAAATACAAAAAGATGTGTTCTTCAGATAGAGACAGCATAGGCATGTGCATTTTACCTTTGTAGGAGTAATGGCATCTTTTTCAATAGTTCGCATCTTCTCCTTTGCATCAGTAGGACTAGCTGGTAACATTAGGGTTTGCTAGGGTTTTTGCTACTTTTTGGCTTTTAGTTTCTTTCTGCAAGTAGATCAGTTTCTTTTGAGTTAGCTTCCATCTATCAGTTAAAAAGCTTCTTCTAAGAGCCCATAGAAGTTGGCTTAAGCCCCTAGCGGACTTGTGCCAGCTGACCAAGTGACAGTTGCGGCAAGAGCTAGTACTTGTGCATACAGCACCGTCGCTTCCAAGTTTGTTACGAACTACCGGGTTGATAAAAGTAAAGAAGGGAGTCCCAGGAGTTGCAGCATTATTGCTGCAATACTGGAGCCCACCACCTTTTTGGCGCCGTTGCCGGGGAAGCGTCAGAGTATTGGTGATTGTTGCTTTTCTTCTATTTTCCTACTCTCGCCTTCTGCTAAATAGTTTATTTCATTTCCATTCTGCAATTTCATTTCTGCAAAAGTAAAGTAGACCTTTCCTGCTTTCATAGATTAGACTTTCAATTCTGCAAGCGTAAAATAGAATTTCAATGTTGCAAGCGTAGACTAGTATTTACTTCCTGCAATTTCATTTGAGAAAAATAGATTAGTCCTTTCATGCTTTCATTTCAATTCCGCATTTCCATTTCAACAAGATAGTTAGTTGCAGTTCAATTTATTTTAGTTTTGCAGGTACCAGAGAAAAATAAAACAAAAGCAATCAAAAGTCTTTCCATTTCATGCCTCGTAGAAACCGAGATAAAACAGGCAAATTCTTACCCAACACCCCCACCACTTCATTGAGTCACCCTTCTCTCTTCTTTGGTGACAGTGATCCAGAAGAACCTATAGGCGAGCCTCCTGAGATATACGAAGATCCTATAACAGAAGAAGAGTTAGAGAACACTCCATCAGAAGCCATGGCTGACAATAGAAGAGAAGATGAGAGAATAGAAGGTGCCTTTCTCATCCGAGAGACCAATGGAGACATGAAAATGAAAAACATAAGCCCCTCCGCTTTACCTCACTTCCATGGACTGACTACTGAAGACCCTGATACCTTCCTGTTTGAGTTTGTTGTCCTTTGTCGAACCTATGACTATACCGAAGATGAGCAAAAACTGAAACTCTTTCCCTCTACCCTTAAGGATGCAACATTACGCTGGTTCATGGGCTTACCTGGGAACAGTATCACCACTTGGGGGCTCAGATGCAACAAGCTTTCAATACCAAATACCGGGACTACTGTAGGTCCAAGGAAGCCAAGGGAGAAATCTTTCGGATGACCATGGGAAACGATGAGTCTTTAGAAGATTATGAGGAAAGGTTCCAACTTAGCTATAAACGGGCCAGGTGCACACTTGACCCTGAATCTCTCAAGTTGGTCCTACTCCGAGGAGTCCCTGAAGACCTTCTACATACCCTTCACATGCTACCTGGAGGAGATATTTACCAACTACCTTATGAGGATATAAAGACTATGTTTAGAAACCACTCTAGGGCAACCCAGAAAAGAGGTAGAGGAAACCCCCTTTCAGCTAGTACTACTTTCTCCAAGCATGAGTTTGCAAATCAGCTGGAGGACCTCAAAAGTGAGGTGAGACAGACCATTGCCATGCAACTTGATACATTCTGAATCCAGCAAAAGAAAGAGGAAGCTGAGAGGGCTTTGGCCATCTTCTGCCCCAGGTGTACAAGGAAGCACCCTAAGAACGAGTGCCCATTACATTCAGTAGAGGTATGTTTCGTTTGTGAGGAGGACCACCCCATAAACCAATGCCCAACCTTACCTGGGCTTAAAGCCATGTACCAAGGAACGGAGGCACCCACTGAACCTCTCTACTTCCTCAACCAAAGGAGGCCACATGGACCTAGACCTTACCAGTAGGGGATGCAAGGGACATCCCAAGCTTATTATAGCCCCAACCAATCTGCTCCTATGCCTTCCTGGGGTCCCCCTGCTCATCCTTCCTGGTCTGTGCCTCCTCCATGGTCTTACCCACCTCAATACCATACTCAGCCCACTACTCATTCGTTTCACCCACATGTCCAGCCACAACCTCAGTGGAATGCACCTCAACCGGGGTGGAGGCCCCAGTACAACACTCCTCCCGCCATTTTGCCTCCACCACCAGCTCAGTCACAACCATTACCTCCTTCTCCTCCAAGACAAACCCAAATGCCTGCTCAACCGAACTCGAACCCCAACAACCGACAGGCCCAACAGGTATATACTGGGGAAGCAACATGCCCTACCTATGCTGTGGAGATCCAGGAGATCAACCTGCGATCTGGAAAGACTCTTCCTGATCGCCAACCTCCTCCCCCAGAGGACGAGGAATACAAGCAGGAAAGTGAACCAAAAGCCATTCCACCCTTTCCTGAGAGACTAACAGCAACCACACAACCCAACCCAGAAGAGAATGAGCTTTTGGGGGAACTCAAGCAGTTGTGTGTGAAAATACCACTTCTCAAAGCCATCAAAGATGTACCGATATACAACAAATTGGTTAAGGAAAAGCGTTTCAGGCACCCAGGCAGGCGAAAAAGGGATGCCTCAACCATCAATGTCATAGGACAACTGTCTGATCTTATGTTGGGGCAAGTTATCTGTCCAAAGTATCTGGATCTTGGGAGTCTTGTAGTTGATGTCCAAATCAATGGCACCATCATACCCCACACTTTGATTGATTTAGGGGCTGCCATTAATGTGATGACCAGGGATACCATGCTCAAACTCAACCTTCAGGGTTCCTTAAGAAAGACCTCGACAGTCCTGCAGCTAGCAGATCGCTCCACCATGACTCCCGAAGGGATTGTGGAGGATGTCTTGGTCTCTGTTGACTCTTGGGAGTACCCTGCGGACTTCTTGGTTCTTCAACCAAAGGAAAAGCTTACTGGATTACCCCTTATTTTGGGAAGGCCTTGGTTAGCCACTGCGGATGCTTACATAAGCTGCTGAGCAGGAAACATGACCATCAAAAATGGTCCTATGTCCAAGCAGCTAGTCCTATACCCTCCTGCCCAACCTCTATTAGAGCATGACTTACCACTTTGGTTGGAAGAAGGAGAAGAGGATGAGGTGTACTCTGCACCCTTGTGCACCCTAGAAACCACCAGGGGAGGTCCTCAAACCGAGGATGATTTGATTGAGACCTTGATTCAGAATCCACCTCCCAATGCATTGTCCTTAGAGAAATTGGTGGAGGATACCCAAGTCAGCACCTTAGTGGACCTTTGTGTGACCAATCCAATCAATCCCAGAGTAAAAAATGTGGAGTTTGGCCCTGAGAGAACGTTAAAGATCAGCTCCTCCCTATCTCCTTCCCAGGAAAAGGATCTATGTAGTCTGTTGGCCAGTCATCTAGATGCTTTTTCTTGGAGCTATAAGGAGATGAAAGGAGTCCATCCTTTGGCCTGTACCCATCACATCTACATCAAAGAATATTGTAAACTGGTCAGGAAACCTCAAAGGAGAATGAATCCAGCCCTTAAGGACATTGTCAAAGAAGAATTGCAAAAACTGTTGGATGCAGGATTCATCTACCCCATCTCGGATAGCGAGTGGATGTCCCCTCTGGTGTTGGTTCCCAAGAAAAATGGGAAGTGGAGAATCTGTGTGGACTACCGAGAACTAAACAAAGCCACCAAGAAAGACCACTTTCCTCTACCCTTCATAGATCAAGTGTTGGATGGACTGGCAGGGAAGAAGTTTTTCTCTTTCCTAGATGGGTTTAGGGGGTATAATTAGATCCAAATCAGCCCGGAAGACCAAGATAAGACCACCTTCACTTGTCCTTGGGGTACCTTTGCTTACCGAGTTCTTCCCTTTGGGCTATGCAACGCTCTTGCCACCTTCCAGAGAGCCATCTTGAGCATCTTTTCTGAGCTGGTCCATGATTCGGTGGAGATCTATATGGATGACTTCACTCCTTATGGGTCCAACTTCCAAGAAGCATTGTCCAATATGGGAAAAGTCCTAACCAAGTGCATTGAGATGAACCTGTCCCTTAGTCCTGAAAAATGTGAATTCTTGATGACTGAAGGGACCGTGCTAGGACATACCATTTCTCGCCAAGGGTTACAGGTGGATCCTAACAAAATTGCTCTCATCAAAAAGGTTCCACCCCCTCATAAGGTAAGAGATGTTCGAAGTTTCTTAGGCTTGGCAGGATACTATAGAAGATTCATTAAAGACTTCAGCAAGCTAGCCTCGCCATTGTTTGGCCTCTTAGCAAAAGATGTTGAGTTTAAATGGACTGACGATTGTCAGAGGGCTCTGAATGAATTAAAGGATAAGTTGGTGTCTGCCCCAATCTTGAGAGGTCCAAATTGGGCCCTACCTTTCCACATCCACACTGATGCCTCGAACAAAGCCATAGGGGCAGCCTTAGGACAAGTTGAACAAAAAATTCCATACGCCATATACTTTGTCAACAAAAACTTATCCAAGGCAGAACTGAAATATACCGTAACTGAGAAAGAATTCTTGGCCGTGGTCCATGCCCTGAACAAGTTCCGACACTACATCACTGGCTATCAAACATTTGTACATATTGATCATGCTGCAATTAGATATTTAATGAATAAACCAGATGTGAATGATCGTATTATTAGATGGTTACTTTTGTTGCAGCAGTTTGATTTGACTATCGTTGACAAACTAGGTAAAGAAAATGTTGTTGCTGACTTCTTGTCTAGATTGGATTTGCCTGCAGGTGAGGATGGAACAGTGGATGACCAGATGCTAGATGAACATCTGTTTGCTATCTCAGTACTCTCTCCATGGTTTACTGATATAGCAAACTACCTTGTCTCAGCACAGTTCCCTCTGCACCTATCCTCAAAAGAGAAGAGCAGAATCGTAAGGAAGAGTGCCTCATTCACTTGGATCGGGGGCAACCTGTTCAAGCTTGGCCCTGATCAGATCTTAAGGCGTTGTGTAAGGGAGGAGGAAGTCTTTGACATCCTCCTAACCTTTCATGACGGGCCTTGTGGAGGAAATTTTGCAGCCAAGAGGACTGCCTTCAAAATTCTACAGGCAGGCTACTATTGGCCCATGCTTCATCAAGATGTCAGAAGATATATCAGCCAATGTGACCGATGCCAAAGGATGGGGAAACCGACTCCAAGGGACGAAATGCCTCTCCAACCTCAAGTGACTCTTGAGCCATTTGAGAAGTGGGGTATGGATTTTGTGGGTCCTATCAATCCTCCTTCAAGGCAAAGGTCTTACAGCATTGTGTGCACAGACTATCTGACAAAGTGGGTAGAAGCCAAGGCAATCAAAGCAGCGGCAGAAGAAAAGGTGGCTGAGTTTTTAAGAGAAAACATCTTCTACAAATTTGGCTACCCAAGAGAGCTAGTCACCGATCAAGGAAGCCAGTTCACCTCCAACTTAATTGAAGACCTACTCGCTCATCACAAGATCAAGCATAGGACTTCCACCCCCTATCATCCTCAAGAAAATGGGCAGGTGGAAGTCACCAATAGAGCATTAGAAGGGATCTTGACTAAGGTGGTGAGCAGCAGTAGAAAAGATTGGGCAGATCGCCTGGTTGAGGCCACTTTGGATTACAACACCACTTGGAAGACCACAACCGGCTTCACACCTTATGAGCTGGTCTATGGGAAGAGAGCTTTGCTGTCAATTGAGTTCGAATACAACACATTAAGGATGGCAGCTCAGCTGGACCTAGATCTCAGCCATGCCCAACAAGAAAGGTTATTGCAGCTGAATGGGTTAGACGAGCACCGAATGCAGGCCCTTCTCCACTCAGAAGTGGTTCAACTTCAGAGGAAGGTATGGCATGACCGGCACCTCAATGACAAGCAATTCCAGCCGGGAGATTGGGCGCTGTTGTACGATTCCAGACATAAGGATTTTAAGGGGAAGCTGAGAACAAGATGGTTGGGACCATATGCAGTAGAGAAGTGTAATGACAATGGGTCTATTCTTATTCGGACCATTGATGAGGAAGCCATCCCCATGCTCGTCAATGGGCATCGACTAAAGATCTACAGGAAACCTCTTTCGAGGCAAGAATTCATCAAAACTGTGGAAAAATCAGTGCTGGTCATAGAGAAGGGTTCTGCCTCTGTTTTGGGCATACCCTGAGCATCAAAATAAATAAATAAATAAATAAAGATCCTTGGTTGAAAACCTTTCTGAGGCTCCCAAGGCAGATGGTAGGGGTGAAAACCTCATTGAGGCGCCCCTGCTGTCTCTCTGAAAATTTTTGAATAAAAAAGACCCTTGGGTGAAAACCTCTCTGAGGCGCTCAAGGCAGATGGTAGGGGTGAAAACCTCACTGAGGCGCCCCTGCTGTCTCCCAAAAAAAAAAAAAAAAAAAACAAACAAACAAACAAACAAAGAAAAAGAAAACAGAAAAGAAGGAGGCAGAAACAGGAAAACAGGCTCAAGATTTGACAATTCATGCAGGTTGTAGGTATTCCATACAGAAAAGGAGGTCTCTCAACTCAAGGACAAGGGTCCCTACCACGCTACCAGGTGACCTCACCAGCACTCCCTCCAGAAACATTCATCTCTTCCAAGGTCTGGGCACGATTTGGTCACAGTTTAGCCTTCTACAGGAAGCTACAGGACTTTCTACAGGAAGTTCTGTATTTCTACAGGAAACTTCCTGTAGAATCTTTGGACGACCCATAACCGACTGTGTAGAAGAATGTGAAGCCCAAGGTCCAATCACGAGGCATGCAACCAATGTTTTTCTCCATCACCCACTGATGTCGCCTCCTTCTACCACCCCTGCTGCCATACAATTGAAATACCTGCACAGTCAAATCAGAACGTTGGATTCTCAGAAGAAACAATTCTCAAATGGAATAAAGCATGCAGAGGCCCAATGCGCTACTTATCAAGGCAATCCGAGGACCCTGCAACCGTGACCGTGATTCCACCATTTCGGCATGCACCCTAGGAGGGGAAACGGCTACAGGATATCCTACCGGAATCCTGTAGCAGTTGATCCAGCTAGAGCATACACCATGAAGAAACCTGCAACTCATAAAGCTGGCGCATGCACCATCCACAGCCAGGCAACTGGTCTCGTAACCAGCAGCAGTCAGCAAGAAGGAGCTCCCGTGCCTGTGCGTGAAGCAGCAGCAAGTGGATCCGTCACCCTCGTCCTGAAGCATGAAAATAACGTCGCGGCCGCACAGGTAAGTGCCTCACCCTGTTTTGTCAAATTAGATGAACAATGCTCTAAAATGTGCGTGAATATGAAAATGAATGGGTTGAGCAAGTCGGGTAGCCATTCAACTGGCCACCACAACCAATCCGACGGTCTCGTCCGATCCGAAAAGCGTTGGTTGTGTCAAACAAGACAGGAAATGGACACGTGGGAAGCGTCCAGTCGGAGAGAAGCAGCGATCTAACAGAAATGGCGGCGGTAGATATGCAGGGAATGATTCGGCAGTCAGGCAGACTTACAGTGGAATGATAGCAGGTGACGTCGTCCAACGGGTTGGCGGGGACAGCTCACCCCTGCGCCACGAATTCCGCAGGGATTCAAATCCACCAGCTGGATCGCGTATGGCACTCCACTCATTTATCCTCAACCGGTTTGCAGTCGAGTACGCATCCGAAATTTCCTGAAGGCTGTTACTCCGAGTCCTCGGCCTGTTCAAACGTTCTGTGGTTGCACAGAAGGCCCAGAACCACTGAAGCACTCTCCAGAACCCGTGCATGACCTCTACAGGAAGCTGCGCTACAGGAAGCTCAACGCTACGGAGGAAATTAAACTGTTCACGTCAAAGGTGGCAAGTTTGGAACGAGGTAAGCCTGAACATAGTCCTCCCATGCAATTGGTTCGAAGGGTGGTGAAGTCGACGTCTTAAAAGGGTAGAATTACAGTCTGTGCATGAATTTGCAAGCGTCGTCTTACTTCTGCATGAGAATTGTCGTCGTAGTGTGTATGCGGGGTTTTCTACAGGGTTTGGTTCATGATTGAGCCACTGTCAAGGCTCACCTGTAGACAGTCGTGAATTTATCAACTGTGTGCATGATAGAGGCGTAACTCTGCGCTCTGTCTAAGGAAATCCCAAAGGTCCATCTTTTTATACGCGCCAGCCAGCTCAGACCAACACAGCAAGCTTTTACCATGCTGGGTGGGTTCATTAGGAAAGAGCCTACAGACTCAAAGAAGCTACGGGAAACCCCTGAGGTGGTAGAACTGTTCTCTCGTGCCCGGTGGATGTCATTCTGTGACAAACTTCAAGGTTACAATGACGAGGTTGCAGAAGAATTCCTGCGAGCTTTGCAGCCAAAGTCAAAAACGCTGGCCGTTGTCAATTTCAGAGGTTTTACCCTCAGACTCACCCCACAGTTCATTAGCAGGGTCATTGATCTCCCGATGGGGGTACCTTGGGATAAGGAGGAGAGAAAACTGGGCCAGAAGGCTAAGAAGGAGTTCTTTCTGCCGGAGGAACAATTCTCAGAGGACAAGAAAAGAGTTCGAAGAGCCAGCCTACAGCCGCTCTTGAGTGAGGTCAGCCTCCAAATTATGAAGTATATCACGTGCGAGGGGCGATTCAGCATCGTGTATGGATACCATTTCCGGCTGCTCACAGAACTTAGGCACCAAATGGACCTACCCTCAGAAAAAAAGTTGAGCATTCCTTACTTCCTCCTGCAGTCCATGACTGAATGTGCCACCAAATTAAGAGAGGGAACGCCAGACCAGGTAGCCCATCATGGGCTCATTAAGCTCCTCGTGGAGGATGCACTCCACACGTACACCGTCCCTCTCTCCTGGGAAGCCTTTCGAAATTTGACTAAGGATGATGACATCCAAATTTTGGCTGAGGAGCTCACCTCCTCCAGCAGCGAGGAGAAGGAACCAATTCAAACAGAGAAGAAAGGAAAAGGCCAAGAAACCATGGCCAAAGCACCAAAGAAAGAGCACAAGGGGAAACAAGAGAAACACCAGGCTACCAAAACAGAGGATGACAAACCCACATTAACACCCAGGGAGAAAAGATTACAAAGCAGGGTGGCAAGGACTGAACAAGTCCACGTCAGTGAAGGCACCTCTAAGGCAGCCTCAGCAAAGTCAAAAGACAAAGCACCCTTAGCCAAGCAGGCTAAAACGGTGCCATCTGTGTCTACAGGAAAATTAAAAACGGCTTCTACAAGAAGCCAGAAATCAGCCGCTACAAGGCTTTCTACAGGAAGCCCTGAGAAAGGAAAACAGAAGGGGAAGACGGCCGAAATCCTTGCTAGGGAGGCAGTAGCTGTGCTGGCCACCCTAAGTACCCCTCCCAAGCCAAAGGAAAAATGAAAGAGGGAGACCCCTCTGTATTTCAAAGCAAGGAGAAGTGTAAGAATCAAAACAGGCAGGCCCCAACCTCCATCCAGCGACCCAATTACCATAGAAGACACCCCTACCTTGCCAAGGGAGAGGTACCCCTCAAAAATATCAGTCACTTATGAGCGGGGGAGCCCGAAGACAACTGCCTGGAAGGAGAGAATGGAAAGGTTAGGTTCAAAAACCCCTCTACAGGATGCTGAGGCCGTTCTACAGGAAACATTGGCCAGGCTCAAGGAGACCGAAAGAATGGAGGGAGAGGCAGCCACATCACCACCAAGGGAAGAAGGGGTAGAGCCACGAAGGGAAGAAGAGGTAGAGCATATTCCGGAACCTAGTCCCCAGCCAAGCTTGAGCTCTTATTATAACTTTTTGGAGGCTGGAAAAATTATGCCATAGAAATTCACGGTGCCGCTTTTCTTTGCGTTGGAGGAAGAAAGATTGAGAACCCACACATGGATGAGGATAGCTAAATCTAAAGGAGTAGCAGATATAGGCCCCTTGGAGGAACAACTCAAGGAGGCAAGAAGAGAATTAGCTATGGAAAAACACGTGGGAAACTGCCAGCGGGTATTTCTACAGGAAGAGAATGAGAAACTCAAACTGCAGCTACAGGAACAGAGGAAAGAAAGGGGCACAGCATCAGAGGACACTATAGCAGAACCTCAAGGCAAAGAAGGAATGCAAGTTGGTCTTGGGGAACTAAACTAGCATCTACAGGAAAGGGAATTGCAAGCACAAATCGAGATACAAGCTCTCAAACAGCAGTTGCAACAAAAAGAGACACAACTGGCCTGCATGGCCAGTTGGGACATGGATGTTGTACAATGTAAACAACCGGCCAAATCTTATGGCCTATACGTATGGGACCAGTGGCTGCAATTCCAAATTAATGCATTGGCACAGAGGGGTATCTCCCAAATCCAAGACCCCTAGCAGTTCACAGATTTATGCAATAGCAGTTCAACAGAGGACAAGGCCAAGCTATCGGAGTTCTACCTCCATAATTTGGCCCTTCCTAATGTAACTTCATGGGATCCCAACACAGTCATGGGAGATATGCAGTTGATGGCATTTACCTCATGGTTGAACCATGAAGAAAAGAGAGCAGCAGAGGTCAAAGAGGTCATGAACCGAGAATTACATGAACCACTGCTGATTAGAGCAGAGCCAGGGGACCCCACTGCATTGATATCAGCCCACCAACACTTAGCAACAGACTCTCAGGCTTTATTAAAATACATGGATCAGCAGGCTCAGGCCATAGCACATTTCGAGGATATGGAGCGATTATTAGGGGACAATTGTGTTCATGCTTGCACCCGCCAGTGGAACACATTGTCCCACAGCCTCAAAATCAGGGAATATCACACTCCAACTCGAATGAGGGAAGCTCTAGTACGGGTGCCCCTCTAAAAGAAGTCCATACAAAACCTCTAAGCCAGCTGGATTGGCCTCAAGCTAAGCCCACCTTTGCTTTTGGGATTGATGGAAGGCAGCACAGAGAAAGAAGAGCATAAGCAGTGGGAAGAGGTGGAAAGGAAGGCTGGGTTCCATGACAGTGAGGAGGATACTACTTCAGAAGCCTGGGATGTGAGAGTGGCGGTGAAAGCAATGAAGGACGAGGAGATGGATTAGTTGCTCAGGGATGTGCAATCATTTTAGCAGGGGGGTGATGATGAGCCCCAAATTTGGTAACATTTTGGGCTCATTTGGCCTAACTACCCTTTCTCAATCCTTCATTTTTCATAACTTTTGCATCATTTTTTAGTATGTTTATGTCATTTGTACGAATAAGGGTAGTCACTATTCCTAGGTGGCTAACACGTGCTCATTTCAGGATTTTTTGACACATGTTGGAGCAAAACCGAGCAGACAAGGGCTAGGAGACAACCAAGGTTGGGTTGAGGATTCGTAGGGGGGTTGTCTATGGCATTAAATAGCCTCCCTCGGTATCTTCACCCCCAACTCCGAGCTCCAAAGGCCACCAAAACCAGATCTAGAAGGCAGCCAAACAGATTTTGTGGAAGCAGCTGTTCACTCCCAGTTTGGTCAGCCAAGTCCCATAGATTTAGGAGGCCAGCAAGGGCCTCGTGGTGTATAAATGTGAAAGCTTCAACCTTCGAGAGGAACTTTTGAAAAACTTTTGCACATTCTGCACTACAAGCTGCTAGCTCTGTTTTGTTCTTTTGTAGCCATTATTGGCATGACCCTTGACTTATGATTATTATTTTTTAATGGGAAGCAGTCATATTTGATATCAGCTCTGAGTTTTTTTATGAGCCATAGCTCTCGGGGTTGGGCCCAACCTGAGAGCCTAGGGCCTCCTTCTTTGTATTGATATCTTTCCTTTCAGCATTATGATTTTCCTTGTATGCATTTGAAACGCAGTTTGTTGAGCTAGATTTCGTTGTGTGGTTAAGTAGGTCATTGTTGAAGAATAGAGTTGCTTCAGATGTCTAGAATAGATTAACGAGATAAGAATTGATAAAATCTTCAGAAAAGGGTTGCCTGCACTCTCATTTTCACCTCTTTCTAGGGGCTGGAATTGCAGACAGTGCTGCCCAACAAAAACACTAGTTTGCTTACCCATGCAATCTTTGGTGCAATGTTTTCATTTGTAGGAGTTAGTCATGTGTTCAGATCTTTTGGAATGTTTCTTTGCTTAAGTGCTGTACATGGTTCTCTTTAGAAATAACGCTGTTGTTCATTGGTTTCGTTGACAGTTAGGATAGACTGGTTAATATTTTGATTGTGTGCAGGACGTGGTTGATTTGGTTAAGTATACACTGTGCGGTGCATCTCCATCACTCTCTCGTCCATCTAAGCTTCATCCATGCCAACTACTCCATCTCCAAGTTAGGTCCCTCGTCTCACAACTACTTTTCTGCCCACGTAACCCTACCTTCTTGCTCTTCCATTGCTTCAGCCTTCTTTAAGACAAGTTAGCTTCCCACACCCTCTCATCACTTCATCCCTCGGTCACTGAGTCATTTCAGACCCCTACCCTACCTCCCTATCCATTCATGCATCCTCTTTCACTCACCCATCATCCAAAATCCAACCTTAGAACATCCTGTAGAAATTCTGAACATCCGTTAGAACCCCTGCAGACTTCCTGTAGAAGCTCACAAATGAGGTTTCTTGGTAGCCAAACTTTGTGAAACTCTCCGGAAGGGTGTTAGGGACTCCTTAGACCCCTGCTGAACCTTCCCAACCTTTTCCAAGCCTTTCGCCTCCTTGATTCGCCCTTGCACAGTAAAAAGCTAGTTAAAAGCATCTGCATGATAACTCAAATAACTTATTCAAAAATACAAAAAGATGTGTTCTTCAGATAGAGACAACATAGGCATGTGAATTTTACCTTTGTAGGAGTAATGGCATCTTTTTCAATAGTTCGCATCTTCTCCTTTGCATCAGTAGGAGTAGCTGGTAACATTAGGGTTTGCTAGGGTTTTTGCTACTTTTTGGCTTTTAGTTTCTTTCTGCAAGTAGATCAGTTTCTTTTGAGTTAGCTTCCATCTATCAGTTAAAAAGCTTCTTCTAAGAGCCCATAGAAGTTGGCTTAAGCCCCTAGCGGACTTGTGCCAGCTGACCAAGTGACAGCTGCGACAAGAGCTAGTACTTGTGCATACATCACCGTCGCTTCCAAGTTTGTTACGAACTACCGGGTTGATAAAAGTAAAGAAGGGAGTCGCAAGAGTTGCATCATTTTTGGATTTATTTCAATCCAAAAATTGGAGAAAAAATTAAATACAAACATGCATTTACAATAACACAACATGTAAAATTGTTCTCACCAATTCATTCAACTAACATTACTTGCAAAACTAACATTACTTGGAAACCATGCATTGCAAGCTTTGTATAACCCAATATCAAAGTGTTGTGTAGTTAATGTGGAGTCCAAATGGCATTTCATTATGTACTTCATAAAAACATGAATCTAATTTAAGTGAGTGCAAAAAAAAATACATTGAAATTTCAATATAATGGTGCAATATAATGAATTCTTCACATAAAACAACATGAGAAGCTAATCTACAGAATTACTACGTTGCCCACAATTTTCTGCCACTTTGTGATGGATTGTCCACCGAGCAATGAGAGAACAAAATCTGTATGTATCATTTTAATATTGTTAAACAAAGTTGTATTTATTTGTTTAAAAAAAAAGAAAAGAAAATTCATTGGACTTTATGCTTTTAAATAGACTATATTAGAGAAGAATACTATAGGAAGAACCACGGGTTATCAAAACGTGGAGCCATTTGCATAACATGACAATATATTTTCTATAATTTTAATTTTTAATTTTATGTAATTCACTTAGTCAAAATGTTTTCATAACAATGAGAACAAAACATTACAACATCTCTTCTATACTAAAGTAGAAAAAATCTCTCAACACAATTATACTTTAAAATTTAAAAAATAATTCACAATCAATATTATATACTATCATTATTAAAATCATAGTATAAGAAACATCCACTTTCTTTAAACTATTTGCTTTAACACATATATAAAGCTAATAGACGAAACTAATTTAACCAAATAAATAAATAAATATTTTTTATTATTAAATAAAAATAAATATGTTTCACCCTTTTCATTATCATCAAAAACAAACTTAAAAAGCACAAAGACGCTGGATAAAGAGTATATCAAAAGGAATCATATTTAGACATGACACGACATCCTCATAAGTTTGAGGGAACCGAAGGGATTTAACTAAAACTCCAACCATGCACTTTACATGTCTACTTTGATTTACCAATAAAAAACTATTTACTTTTTAATGTTCCATGAACCTCCTTTAAAAAAGCATGTGTCCCCCACATGAAAGATTTATTTTCATATGCTCAAACATTATAAAAATATTTGTTTCATTTTAATGGTAAAGTATTTACCTTTTCAATTCTCTATAGCATTAACTTTTTGAGTTTGATAGTTTTTTAAGTGTCATATATTGGTAGAGTTTGATAGTTTTTTAGAGTGTCATATATTGGTAGAGTTAGATAGTTTTTTAGAGTGTCATATATGGGTAGAGTTGCATGTTTTATGGTGTTGGGTTCTTAAGTGTAAGTTGAAGGAAGAGAATATCTATATGTTTTTATTTTTATTTTTGGTTGGTTTTGACATAATTGTAAGGAGTTTGGGAGATAATTTGGTGTTTTTAAGTTTAGGTTGTTAAAATGGTGTGTCTCGCTTCCTCTCCTATTTTGTAGGTCAAAGTTATATTTAGCATCCTTTCACTTCTTCAATGATGCCTCTTAGACAACGAATGCATTGTAGAAGAGGATGAGGTAGTCATGTTTATAGGGGATAGAGGAGGGTCAGCCCCTTTCCGTATGACTCTGTAGCTTCATATTTCCATGTTGTTACTTTAGAATTACACAAGGAAATAAGTGAGATGGACCCTCTAGATGAGGAGGAACGACAATCTCATTCACATTCAAAGCTGCTTGATGTGGTTTCGAAGAGGAAACCTGACCATGGCTTTTGCATGTGCAGGAAGAAACAATTCCTTTCCTCAATAGCTTTGCATTAGTAAATGCTTGCCCTGTTAAGTCTCATTGTCAAAGATGAGCATGCAGAGAATTATAATGTTTTCTTCTCCTTGGAGGATGTCAAACGAATGCTTCATAATCAATTATTTTTCTTGGATAACTTGGATTCCCATATGGCTCGTGTAGAGGACTGTATTGTGAGTGAATCTGCGATTGGAGATCTTTCAGATCCCCTAGGTTCAAGTGCGCAAGAACTATGAATTATTTCTTCTTCAGAGAATAGTTATCATTGCAAAGTGTTGGGTGTGCTTGAAGGATTTTATTTATTTATTTTATTTTTTATATATATTTTTAAATTTACTTTCTTATGTCCATGTTGCCTGGCCTTCAATGCATGGTTATTGTTCAAGTTGGTGGATATTATAATTCTGGCGTTTTTTAGGATTAGTGTAGTGCTGCGATGCTAGTGGATTTTTCTGCTTCATGCTTTGATTTCCCTTTCTGGAGTTCTCGACTAATATATCGTTTTGGCATCCTATGTTAATTATGGGTTGTAATATGGTGAAATCATATCGAGTTCATGCTTTGTAACTGTGAGGCAGCGATGGTGTTTGGATCTCTTAATTTTGACTTAGTTCCGATGCCATTTTTCTCACTAAATTATTGGTTGAAATAGCGAGGTAGCAGAGTTTGTATCTGACACTTGGCATTTGTAATGGCATTTGTATTGACATTGTATGGAGTTTGTAATGACGTTGGTATGGGCACATGACTTTATTTGTCTAGGCTCTTTTGGTTTCTATATTAAACCTATGTTTGGTCTATGCTTTGTCTATAGTGGCTGCTACAATGAACTGCCTGAGGGAGCATTCTAAATTGACATTGTAAACACTATTCTTTTATTTAATATAAAATGCTTCAATTTATAATTTGTTTATTTTGTTTTGTGCAATTTCTTTATCACAATTTAATTTAGATGAAAATTATATTTCCACTCCTATTTATTGAGACCCTTCTTATTCTACCTCCAAAACTTTAAAAGTATTTTTCATATTAACCATGAAATTCTTCTTCTTCTTCTTTTCTTTTTCTTTTTCTTCTTCTTTTGTTTTTTTTTTTTTTTGCATAGGAAAATATGGGCAGATCAACCCCGAAGGGAATATTTTAAAGCCCGTCAGCCAGACTAGCAGGGCCTAACCCCAAGGGTGTTGAGGAGAATTGACCTTGTGACCTCCCAATCGACGAGGTACTTAACAACGAGGACTCGACCAGTGAGACTAACCCTTGGGAATTAATTCTTGTATTCTCTTAAATGCTAATTTTATTGTGAAGGATTGGTCAACTTACCTTTAAGAAATTCTTAGAATCCTTTTTCTCTTCTCCTTTATATATGTAACCACCTCTATTTTAAAAGGTTTGATACAGTGGTTAGTTGTGTTCATGACAACTATTATATATTTAAAAGTGAACTTTCATATTCGATCTTTTACACTGACTTAGTTATATATTTAGAACTAAATCATTATTAAAAAGAAATTTAAAAATATTTTGAATATATCAAAACATATTAGGTTTTACATTACATATGAGTATAACAAAATATTTTAGATTTTATAATATTTTTCATTTATTCTATTTTGCTTGAAATAACCACTTCATTTCAAATTGATATAGATGAAGAAATATGTTTACATAGATCAAAGTCCCAAAAAAGATTTATAAAAATTTAAATTATAAGATTTTAAAAATCATTATTAATTTTTAAAGGGAATATTTTATATTCTATGCTATTTAAATCAAAAGTAAAAATGATAAAAATCTTTATTTTTTTCCCAAAAAAAAAATGGTAATTTTATTAATATATAATAAAAATTACATATTTAGATGCACAAATATACATAAATTTGGAGTGAATGTCCTATTTGATGTTGTGAAAAGATGCATGCTCAATATTCATTGCCATATATATATAAATATCATTAATAAATATATGTGTTTTATCCCAAGCATACTGTTATAACCAAACTTCATAGCTAAAAAATTGTTTGTCATAAATCTAGAATGTGGCTATTTGAGATCGAAAATTGTTAAACCGATTCGCAAATAGTAGTATTTGGGTTACTTGCATGAGGATATTTTCCCATGAGGGGCGAATATACTCTGAACGGGTGCCCTCTTTATTTTCTTAAATGTGTCAGCTGCCTCTATCCAAGCCTAAACTCCTTTTGGAGAGACCATTTGTGGTTTTATTCTAAGACCTGTAAACATAGTTAAATGAAATGGAAGCAAAATATCAAACTATCTGGGAATTTTTTTTTTAGAGGTGAAAGTGTTGGTGATGCTGCAACCGAGAAATTCCTTTCATCCAATTACTGACTAGTAATGAGTCACCATATATACTTGGCTGATAAATTCTATGCTTTGTTGCCAAAAATAAAAGTTGAGTAGTTTTACATAGTTATTTGTTGCTTCCTTAGGACTTGTGAAAAATATAGATGGCGACTTTCAAAAAAGAAGATAATGCCTCCCGCCCCTACCTTTTTCGGATTTCCTTGGGATGCCGCATCAAAGAAGGCCTGGGGGTGCTCTTGTCAATTTGAGTTTCTTGCCGAGTGTGTGAGAAGACAGGTGAAATCAGTTGCGAGAGAAGGACATAAATATTATTTACTGCAACTCTAGTTGTGGAGGGAGGTTTGTGATAAAAAGGGTTGAATTGTGCTCAAGCCAAATACCCCAAGCAATGGAGAGGAAGGACCTTGTGGGATCTCTAGGAGAAAGAAAAGCTAGACCAAATCTAGAATGCTTCTTGAATCGACAATCCTTCCCAAGAAAAAGAGCACCTTGTTAGAGTTCTCACATCATTCCAAACCGAACAGGCAAAGGTGCAATAATTAAAGAGATGATGAACTGTCTTTGATTAATTTTTACACAAATAGTAGATGTTATGCTCATGCAAATTCCTCTTTTGAAGGTTTTCCCAAGTGGGGGATTTGTTCTTGATTAGTAACCACGCAGATATTTTCGAATTTGGAGGAGATTTAAATTTCCAGATCTAAGGGCCCCACCAAGGGGAGGGAGTGAAAAGAGCTTGGAATGAGAGGAAGATATATCCTTCTTTTGTAATGTACTCCCCAGACTTTGCTACTCCCCAAATTAATGATTCTAGTTTTGGTGATAGTTGGTTGAAAGAATAGTTTAATCTTTTTATATAATCGTTCCATAGAATGCAATTCTCATCTGGAAAGTGAAGGTCTTGAACTGATTTCCAAATAGTGGGCCCAAACACTGTGATATTCCAAGTTGTTTGATTCATAAAGAATATGTTATGATCATGAAGAAAATTCAAGAGATTGTCTAGGAGAAGATGATTATTATTACTGTCAATCCATGGGTCCTCCCAGATTACAACATTCAATTCGTTTCTTATTTTCTAGCATAGACCCTGAGCAATAATAGAGAAGGCTTGAGTAAGAGCATCCCAGATGAAAGAGCCACCTCTGTGTGTTTTGGAAGGATGCCTAATACAATCTAAAATGGGGGAGTCTACCAAATATTTATCTTTAATTTTGTGATCCAAAAGTCCTTCCACTTTGATGAAACATCAGGTTCTCTTGGCATCTAAGGCGGTGGAGAAATGAAGTAAAATTTTCATCCCCAGACTACCATATTTTTGGGATTGCAATGGATTTCCATGAGGGTATGACTAGCTGGAAAATTTCATTTTTACTTGACCATAAGAAGTGTCTTGCTATCTATTTTGTGTTGTGAAGTACCCCTTTTGGGATCCATACAAGAATTTACCAGTATACTAGAATTGCTTTAATTATCAATTTGATTAGGACCAAACATCCTGCTTTGGAGATCCACTTGTTACACCATATGTGAATTTGCTTTTCAATCTTGGCTAGGATCCAAGTCTGATATTTTTGCAGTATTTATTAGGTTTTAAGTAAAATCCAAGGTATTTGAAACCTACCTCTGGATTGGAAAATGGGATATGAAGTTTTTTTACAAACGATAGTGAATCTTCTTGATTTAATTCCCAAAAATATCTAGCTAAATTTTCTCTATTGATTACCATACTAGTGGTCATGTAGAAAGCGAAAAAGATGGAAGCTAAGGTGGAGACATTTTTCAAATATCCTTCACAAAAGATTTTACAAATAAAATATGAGAGATGAAAGAGCCTAACCCAATTCAAACACCTGAGAGTGATCATGGGTGGATAAAATTTGAAAGAAGCCAACTAAGAATTTCTACAACCAACAAGAAGAGGAGGGGTGAGAAAAGGAACCCATGTTTAAGACATTATTCAACATGAAAAAATGTTAAGGAAAAGCCATTGATAAAGATGATGAAAGAAGGCGAGTTGATACATTCTAAGATCAATAAAATCAAGGCAGGGGAAAACCCTAACTGTATCAACAACAAACTGATATAGAGCCAACTGAATCTGTCGAAAGCCTTAGAGAGGTCAATCTTACATATTACTACTTCCTGATTGGAGGCATGGATAGAATGAAAACCCTCTTAGGCCAGACTGATAACATCATGAGTGAGTCAATTATTTAAGAACTTGAATTTCTTAGAGGAAATATGGGCAGATAGAATAGGCTTGATTCTCACAACAATTATTTTGGAGATGATTTTGTAAATGGAGTTGCAAAGGAAATAGGCCTGAATTTTTCAAAGGAGCTGGGATTGCCAATTTTTTTGGGAATTAGTGCTAGAAAGCTGGAGTTGAATGGAGAAATGATTTGTCCTTATGTGTGAGAAAATTCTACCACCCGAAGAAGGTTATCCCTAATAAAATAAAAAAAATGCTTGTACAACTTAATAGAGAGGCTATCTAAACTAGGGATTTTATCATTTTGAAAGGATTTGATGAAAAATTAAAGTTCTTCCTTAGTAATTTCATCCATAAGCTGCTCATTATTTTCTGGCTCAACGAAGCTATGGAAAAGGAGGGAAAATTGGATGATGTGGTTGATGGTCTCTCTTTGGTTTTCTTTGTATAAGTCTTTAAAATGGGCAACCCTTGCATTTGCAATGTCATGGAAAGAGGTGGCTAGGGAACCTTCTGGATTTTGTATTGACTGTATGGAGTAGACATACATTTTATGGATGCTGAAATGATGAAAAAAATTGGTGTTTTCATCACCATCCTTGGCCACAAGGCCCTTCTCTTAAGTCTCCATTCTTATTCCTTGGCAAGGAGGAAGGGTTTTCACTTCTTTTCTAGCTCAATGGCCTGAGAATTTACCTATTTTGACAGACTATTAGAAAATTCATCCTCCATAATAGATTTTAGAGAAGATTCATATGAGAGTTCGTTGGAGTTTTAAGTTTTGCTGAAATTGAATTGTAGGGGAGCTTTGAAAATCAAGGTCAATGGGGATCCAGATAGATTTTATGACCTGTGTAAGGGAAGGATCCTTGAACCAACAAGGATTGAGATTAAAGGGCTAAGCAAATTTGCAAGGTTAGAAGTCATTTAGAGAAGGATGTGGCAGTGATTAGACCCCCCATCCATTTATGTCCATTGACAAATATTCAACGAGGCATCAAGAAACCATTTAGATACAAGGAAGCAGTCGAAATGCTTCCCTATGTAGGCAGGACATGCTCTATTGTTCTACCAGGTAGGGAGGAGATTTGTTGATTATATATCTACAAGACTCACCATATCCAAGAGGCCAATAAGGAATTTAGTAATTGGATCTCAAACATATTTTGTGCCTCAAACTTCATTCGCTCCAAGAGAGAAATTTAGTTCTCCACCAATAATCGATCTACCTTTCTGAAGGTGGCTTTATTTGAGAACAAAGGCCCAAAAATCCTTTTGATCATTATATGGCCTGAAAATGTTTTGCAGCAAAAGGGGATCATATAGTATGCAAGAGTGGAGGTCAGTGTTGTGTCTAGAAGGAAGGGACCACCAATTTAGACCTTGAATTTAGAGTCTTTTGAAGAACAACCAACTGCATCGTTTATAAGAAAGGATGAGCCAAGAAGGATACTAGATAGGGTTGATCAAACACGATCCACACCGATCATAGTTTCTTGAAGCATGAAAATAGAACGGGGATGTAGATCCTCCAAGTGCTTGATGGAGAATTTTGAGGCAAGATTAGCCAAACCCATGCAATTTAGGGAGAGAAATCTCATTTGGAAACCTTGTAGGGGGCTGCTATCTCAAGGGCCCCAAAAATCTATTTTTGTTTTCTACCTCTAATTTATTTGGAATCATTTGATTAAGCTTGTGAAAGGAAGGATTTTGTCCTCTAATAGAGGGATGGACTAAGTCAGGGTTGAAGAAACTGAGATCCCCGAACCCTTCAGGGATAAAGGGTGGAGCCAATGAAGGATTGGCTGATGAGGAGTCCTCAGAGTATAGGGAATGAATATTGTAGCATGGGGAGTTGATGGATAGGTCTGAGGGATAGGTAAAGGGGGGAATGATTGAATAGGGATTAGGGGGATTTAAAGGACGACAGGGGGGAAGAGTGAGGGGAAATGAGGGAAGGGGGAGGAGAGCTCAAGGGAAATCATGCATTCATTTGGTGGCTGTGGGTGAATAATGCCAAAAAAATGCAATTAGTAGAAATAAAATTTGAACCTAAGGTGGTAGGGGACGGAGAGATAGTTGTACCCTAAGGAGGAGGGTGCTTTAAGATGCCACAATCATTAGGTGTCACCAAAGAAAGAGCTTGAGTTTGATTCAAGACCTAATCTTGAGGGGGAGTCGGAGGACCTCGAGTCGATAGCACGTATTTTTGTCCTAGAATGGGAGGAGCTTCGAAAACAACAATGAGATTCTGGTCCTATTATCACTCCAGGAAGCTCTCCTAGGTTGTAGCTCAGAGATGCCTGGTAACATATAATCTTCAATATTTTTCTCTGAACTACTGGAATGGATGATGGTTTGGATCAAGTCAGATAACTGTTTCAACTCTATTTTCACTCAAGACATGCATGAACACCCTCAACTTTACAAGGCTTTAGACCACTAATGCTCAATAGTTTATAGATTCAATGGATAGATGCTGACTGTACCAGCATATGCATACATAAACACATATGAATGGCTAGCTACAAGAAGTAAATGAAGCTTGCAAATCTAATTTATCAATGCAGAGATAAGATGATAGTTATCTGGCATTAGACACATAAGAAAACATGAATAACCTATTCAAGTGCAAGCATAGAATATAAGAGAAAATGGGAATTGAACATGTAACAACAAAAGAAGCTTATATTGCTGGAATGAAGATGAGAAGCTAGAGGAGTAGAGTCTCCACAGTCTCCGAAAGTTGAATCCCTGTTACTCTCAACTTTATAATATTTATAGGCCTTTTACATTGCTCTCGAGCCTTCTGAGGCTCGAGAGGTCTTAATCTATCCTTTCTATCTTTTTAACTGTCTGATGCCATGACTAGGCACGCATGGGCTCAGAGGTTTCTTCTTCTAACAACTGAGTAACTGCATTCTGGTAGTTTGCTGCACTGTCACGGAGCTCACTCCTCCTAGGGATGCTCCGTGATCCCTTCTATTGGTTTTTCTGTGTTACGATGCTGCCTTTCTCCTTCTAGACTTCTGTCTCTGTCTCCCGACCTTTGTTATGTGATGGAATGGGTCTTCGAGCCTTTGAAATCCTTTCAATGGCCGCTTTTTGTTAACACAATGAAATGCTGCAATACTGTGAAATTATGCCCAAAACAATGCTCATATGGACTTCAAAAGTCCTTAAATATGATCTATTCTCCCATCGGGTCCACTTGTGATTACTTATCACAAGTCGCAATGTTGCTTCCGTGGCTTCCCTTTGGATTTAGAAAATACGTTAAAAACATTGAAAATATCACAAAAATGGCTTTATGCGGACTTGAAATATTATATATTTCCCTTCCAGAACCCTTTCGGGTCTGGGTCTTATCGCATAATGCAAGTCACTTCAATCTTGCTCCAAGGTTCGCCTTTGTATTTTAGAAATATGTTAAAACCGTGAAAATGCATTGAAAATAGCTTTTCTACGGATCTCAAATCCTATGAAATAATATTTAGAATGCCGTCAGGTCTGGTTCATCGGGTCGCACTTATACATGTGTATAGGCCCTGCTCCATGGTGTTGCTCTGATGCGATTTGTTGCAATCGCATATCGCCCAAGCCCGAGGTCTTTCCATATAACATGGCTTATGCTCCCACTGATTGCGATCCGCCGATATTGGAGATCACGATATGGCATCGGCCCGGTCCTATCGTGCGTCCGCCTTCGATATCCTCTAACTACCTTAGCTAATTGCGATCCTCCGATCAAATCTGGACCGTTTATCGGCTAGATCAGACGGCTACTGTGCATTTTAGTGTTTATGCCTCCGATACTTGGTTTTTTACTGTTTTTATGTGTTTTTTCCTCTTGATAGGGCTTTTCTGCCATTCCAAGGGTTCTTCTCCTGCGCTGGTTTTGGTCTTTGGCATGATTTTACTGGCCTTTGAAGACTTAAAGAGCATATTTGGACCCATTTGGAGATGCGAGAGTAATATTTGGAAGTCTGGCTTATGGACAAAGTGGAGCAAGAGGAGATGTGGCCGTCAGAGCTGAAACAGGGGATATTTTTGCTTAAAATAGCAGCACTGCACCTTAGGGGCTAACACTGGCTCCTTCTAGGGATGAAAGCCTCCCTGTGAGGTTTCAAGAACCACAGACCAATGCCTTTTCTGTAAAACCAAAATCAAATCTATCCCCTGGTGTTCCATTGGGCATGGAGTCTATTTTGCATAAAAAATAAAAACTAAAAAACATATTTACAATATCAAGGCTTTGAAGCCTTAAATGAAATAAAGTTTCAAGAACCGCCCATTGACTGGGCCGCCAAAAACATCTTCTCCTTCCAGACTCTGCAGAATAAAGGTATTTTTCTGCTGAATTTGAGTGATGACAAACGGACCTGTTCATAAGGAGTCAAACTTACCATGATTACTTTTCTTTTCCTTCAATGCATCCCATTTGAGAACCCAGTCACCAACTTGGAAATTGTCCACTTTTGCCTTCCTGTCAAAGGTTTCTTTGATCCTCTTTTGATAAAATTTTGACTTCTCAACCAACTGCTCTCTGATTTTCTGTAATTCAACTAGGTTATTCATTCTCCTTACCATGTCATTTGTTTCATCCTGTTCTTCTTGAAAGAATTTTGCCACAGGGAGAATCAGTTGGATAGGAAAAACAACATTAGCGCCATAAACCAGCTTAAATGGAGAATTTTCTATGGACTTCTTGTTGGTAACTCTGTTAGCCCACAATGCAAACTTCAACTTGGAATCTCAACTCTTTTTGTTGTCCTCCAATAGTTTTTTGATTATCCTTACAAGACTCTTGTTAGATGATTTTGCAAGGCCATTGCCTTGAGGATAATATGAGGTAGAATGCACCAATTTAATGCCCATGGATTCACACATGTCCACCAATTCTTTTGCCTTGAAAGCTGCTGCATTATCAGTGACTAGTTTGGTTGGGCAACCAACTCTAGTGAAAATATTCTCATTCAAGAACTTTATGACAACTTGATGATTAGCATTCTTAGTGGGTATAGCCTCAATCCACTTGGTGAAATAATCGGTGGCTACCAAGAGCCATTTGTGTTGGCCACTAGAATGTGGGTTAATCTCACCTATAAAGTCCAAGCCCCACTGCTGGAAGGGACCATTGACATGCACTGGATTCAAGGGCAAAGATTTTCGTTGTTGTCTTCCTGCAAACCTTTGACATTGGTCACAAGACCTCACAAAAGAACACACATCAGAGAACATAGCAAACCAATAATACCCAACTCTCAATATCTTGTGGGCTGTAGTTTTCCAATAATGATGCCCTCCACAGATGCTAGAATGGAACTGGTGCATGACTTCCACAGATTGTCCTTTATCTAGGCATCTCAAGAGGATTCCTAACGGGTCTCTCCAATAAAGCAGGTTTTCATTAATGTAGAATTTGGCTGATCTGAGCTTAATGGCCTGGGCTTCACTCGAGCTAAGCCCTGGAGGGACTTCTTGCTTCTGCAAAAAATGAACTACGATAGAATACCAATCACAGGTGGCTAGATTTCAGCCAAGGACTAATTTCGCTCTCGCTCTTCTGCGGCTTCCTCTGTCTATTCATCACCTGAATTTGAACCCATGTAATTGATGTCTAAAAAACTGCAATTTCCTTAGCCATAAGTTTAGCCAAGCCCTGGCCTTTGACAATATTAGTGGGCTTCACCTCTATGTTAAACTCTATGAATTTTGCAATCAATTTAGCTCTCTTTCCATCAATATCTGGCTGAGTTAAGACATCTTTTACTGAGGTTGAAGGTACGTATGCAACCATTTTGGAATGTAGAATATAAATTTTGAATGCATTTAAATATTTTATGAGAGCATAAGCTTGTTTTTCAATAAGGTCATACCTTAGTTCAGCATCCCTCAGAGTTTTGCTGAAAAAGGCCATAGGGTGCTCCATGCCTTCATCATTTTTCTGCAATAGAACTGCTGCAAGTGTATCATAAGAGGCAAAAGAGAAGATATAAAACTCCTTGGTGTAATCTGGGCTAATTAGAGTGGGAGATTCCATGATAGCTTGTTTGATGGCTTCAAAAGAGCTTCTTGCAACATCTGTCAATTTTATTTTTGATCCTTTCTTCAACATGGAAGTGATGTGCGTCACTAGTTCTGCAAAGTTTGGAATGAACCTCCTTACAAAGTTAATCTTACCTAGGAAGGATTGAATGTCCCTTTTTGATCTTGGGATGGACAATGTCTGAATTTCTTGAACTCTTGCTGGATCGATCTTCACACCTTCAGCAGAAACAATATGTCCCAGAAGTTTTCCTTCTTCTAGAGCAAACTATGACTTCTTTGGGTTCACCGAAATTCCAAACTGTCTGCACTTTAGAAAGACCTTCTTCAAATGCCGCAAATGGTCCTTGTGAGTGCTAGAAAAGACTGTTATGTCATCATGGTAAATAAGGACAAACTTGTCCTTCTCTCCCACAAAGGCTATGTCCATGGCCCTCTGAAAAGTAGCCCCATCATTCATCAATCCAAAAGGCATCTTGGAGTACATGAAAGTGCCCCAAGGAGTAGTGAAGGCGGTCTTTTCCTGATCTTCTGGATGTACAAAAATCTGATTGTAACATGAAAATCCATCTAAGAAAGACATGACTTTGGCCCCTGAAAATTTTTGCAGCAAGTGTTCCATCTTAGGCAGGGGGTAGTTGTCTTTTTTAGAACATTTGTACAGATTCCTGAAGTCAACACAAAGCCTGATTTCTCCATTCTTATTTCTTACTACACAAGGTTAGCTATCCACTTTGAATACCTCAGGGGAACTATGATCTTGGCATCCAACAGTTTCTTGATTTCCTTCTCAATCAAAGGCAATAAGAGAGGGCTGATAGGTCTTAATTTCTGCTTAAAAGGGAGGGTGTTCTTCTCTAGCGGAATCTTATGCTGAATGATGTTGGTGTCATAAGTCTTAAGATCACTGTATTCCCAAGCAAAAATATTAGCAAATTGTTTCATCAGGGTGCAATACTCAGAACTCTGGGCAAAAGACAAGTGAGTGGACAGATTTATGTATTTTGGATGGGCTGGACTCCCTACGTTATGTTTATGATCAACAGGCTTGTTTTCCTTTTTGGCAGGCTTATAAGGTACATCATTATGATCGAACAGCTTCTCTAGGGGCACCAATACTTTGGGTATATAGTTACTAGGCAGGTGGACAATGCTTTTGCGGCCAATCTCGTCCTTTAGCTTGGACTGGTTGCCTTCTTCCATGGTTTCATTTTCTTGGTCAATGTGCATTTTAGAAAATTCATCAACGACTTGTAAAAACCTATTAATTTCATCATCATCTTCAAAAACTTTCCAGTATTTGACATTGTGAGGCAGAGATGGTCTATATTTCACCTGAACTTCATAAGTCAATTGAGGAGGCAAAGGAGGAATAAACGTGCTAGCAGACACAACAAGGGAATCAACGAGCTGGTTCTTCATTCTTGGGATGTAAGAAATGTTGAAAATATTAGAAGAGTCCTTAAGCTTCCATACCTCATCTCTGTATGCTTTTAGCCTTGGATGCTTTGCTTGGAAAGTTTTATTGACCTGCTGAATGATAAGGTCTGTGTCCCCAAACACTTTCAGACCTTTGATGCCCATTTCTTTAGCATTTAAGCCCAATATCAAGGCTTTGTACTCTGCTATGTTATTTGTGACTTGAAAAGTTAATTTGAAAGATAAATGAATGCATTCCTGTGTGGCGGATACAAGCACTACACCTGCCCTTGTAGTTTCCTTAGAGAAAGCCCCATCAAAGAACATGTCCCAAATCTATGGGCCTTCTTCCTCTGCGATCTGGAAAACTGGTTTTTTAAGCTGCGTGGAGGCCAACTGGGATTCTTCAATTTGAAGAATACAGGCTCCAAAATCAGTGTCGACAGCATAGATGGGATGATTAGGGGGATTATTCTCATCACTGATGATATAAGCCAACTGAGCTTCCCTGTATAATCTCTTACTCTCACCTCCAAAAACTAGGACAGTAGCATAGGACATATCATTTTGCAATGTTCCACCTAATCTCTTGATCCAACCCCTGGAAAGTAACATGCCAAACTTTGGGGGTACATCTGCTACCACAATATCCATCATCGTGCTTTTCATGGGCAGCTAAGATAAAGTGATGGCTAGATCTTTGATTAATCCCAAACATTTCACCTTTCTAGAGTCAAAAGAAAACATGTCATGATAAGGCTTGGTAATGTCAAGACCCAATTCATCCATGACAGCCTTGGGCATTAGATTATGGCTGGCTCTAGTGTCCAGAAGGCAGTTATGAAGGATTTTGTCATGAATAGTCAGTGAGACATAGAATGATGGGGAGATGTCTTCACAATTTTCAATCATTGGGCTGAGAATAACAACTGGTTTGTCATCTTGCAGATTTACATAGTCAGTGGAGGCTTGGATGGCTTTAGGCTCAAGGGCCTCGAGGATGGATCTTTTGAAGGATTCATTCTTCACTAGTTCGATCAGAGGTATAGGTATTCTTAGCTTCTGAATTTCTGATTGAAAACTGAAAGGAGAAGGAGACTTGTCAAGATCTCTTACCTTGTGAGCTGGAGCTTTGAGTATGATGGGATCAACTTCCAGTCACTTCTGTTTATTAGCTTGTTGTACTGCAGGGACAACAGATCTTTGAACAGGAGTTTCCTTGGCATTATTCATCTTTGACCTCAGATCATATCTGTGCCGATCTTCAGTTTGCAAAACAACTTCATCATCCCATTCTTGGTTTATTTGGTCATTGAATAATGACTTTTCATAGGCAGCTGAGGTAAAAAAGGAGGCACTGCCTTTGTCTTCCAGACAATGGATGTCATCATCTTCTTCAAACTGCTCTTCTTCCATGACTACATTCTGGAAAGGGGTCTTCACCCTTTGATCTTCATTGGCATCTTTGCTCTTTGCAAAATCTGCAACTACTCGATAGTTCTTCTATATGGATTTGGATTTGGATTTCTAGGAGAAAAGGTATTAGGAACTCTTCCTTTCCCAGGGCGCTGCTCAACTTTTAATTTGGAGATTTCAGAGGCCAATGAATCTATCATCTTGGTCATTTTATCTATCTTTGGATCTGAAGATGATGAAGACTCGCCCCTCTGTCTCCTTCTATCAACATTTCCCTTAAGCTTCTCTGCAGCCATGATGTTTGATTCTACTTACAAGGCTGCATCTTGCATATCAGCCAAAGCAACACATTGCCTCTCCCTCAACAGTAGACAGAAGTCAGAATCAAAGGCACTAGCATAGGTGAGTTTAGCAGAGGTAGTGGTGGGTTTCACTTCAGCTGGTATTTTGATATACATGTGGTTAAACCTCTTATTAAAATCAGACAACAACTCACCATTTTCCCTCTTTAAGTTCCCAAACTCGGTGTGGTAGTAGATTAAATCCTTCTTATCCCCCCAATGCTTTAGGAATGCATCATCTAAAGCCTCAATATCTGCTATTGATCTTGGGTTCAGTTCTCTGAACCATTTTCTAGCCTCTCCATCTAGGCATTGGACAAAGACTCTCATCCACACATCATCTTCACTAATGTCCAGGTTATCAGCATAGCTATAGAATGATTCAAGATGTTCTTCAGCTGTAACACCTTCAGTCCCAATGAACTTAGGCCTATACTTCTGATATCCTCCAATAGGCATGGCATTTAAAGGAGTGGGCAGTACTAGAGGCCCATACTTAGCAGCTGTGATTCTTTCCATTTTGGTAGGTGCTTGTGGTTTAGCCATAGCTGTGGTGGCTATAAGGGTACTGGAAATCTGGATGACAAGGGGCTGAGGAGTGAGTGATAAGACTAAAGGAGTGTGATGGATAGGAGGATAGATTTCCTTTGGGCTTGCAATAAAAGGAGAACCTAAAGAATAAGGAGCTTTATGAATCTCTGAGATTTTTTCTTCACTACTAGTATTAGATGCTATACTCTCAACATGTATTTTCTCTATTACAGGATTTTCTTGAAGAGATATAGAATATTGTTTAGAGCTACCTGAACCTGATGCTCCTTTCTGTAATGCATTTCTTTCTTTGATTATTTTTTCAGGGTCAAATATTGGGTCAGCTTGTGGCTTCTGAGGATTCCTACGAGTATGCCTCACAAACTGAGCCAGAGCTATGAAATGGAGTCACCAAGAGGCTCATCCTTCAGTAGAGTCGCCAGATAGATGATTACAACCAAAAAAGTGCCTAGACTTTGTCTATCATCAAAGCTGGATCTGTGTCGTCTCCGAGGGAAGATGGGCTTTAGTTTCCTCTCCCCAGCAGCGACACCAATTATGTTATCACTCCAGGAAGCTCTCCTAGGTTGTAGCTCGGAGATACCTGGTAACATATAATCTACAATATTGTTCTCTGAACTATTGGAATGGATGATGGTTTGGATAAAGTCAGATAACTGTTTCAACTCTATTTTCAGTCAGGACATGCATGCACACCCTCAGCTTTACAAGGCTTTAGACCACTAATGCTCAATAGTTTATAGATTCAATGGATAGATGGAGAATACTGACTGTGCCAGCAGATGCATACATAAACACATATGAATGGCTAGCTACAAGAAGTAAATGAAGCTTGCAAATCTAATTTATCAATGCAAAGATAAGATGATAGTTATCTGGCATTAGACACATAAGAAAACATGAATAACCTATTCAAGTGCAAGCATAGAACAAAAGAGAAAATGGGAATTGAACATGTAACAACAAAAGAATCTTATATTGCTGGAATGAAGATGAGAAGTTAGAGGAGTAGAGTCTCCACAGTCTCCAAAAGTTGAACCCCTGTTACTCTCAAATTTCTAATATTTATAAGCCTTTTACATTACTCTTGAGCCTTCTGAGGCTCGAGAGGTCTTAATATATCCTTTGTGTCTTTTTAATTGTCTGATGCCATGACTAAGCACGCATGGGCTCAGAGGTTTCTTCTTCTAACAACCAAGTAACTACATTTTGGTAGTTTGCTGCGCTGTCAGGGAGCTCGCTCGTGCTAGCGATGCTCCATGATCCCTTCTATTGGTTTTGCCATGTTGTGCTGTAGCCTTTCTCCTTCTGGCCTTGTGTCTCTGTCTCCCGGCCTCTGTTATGTGATGGAATGGGTCTTCGGGCCTTTGAAATCCTTTCAATGGCCGCTTTTTGTTAACACGGTGAAATGTTGAAATACTGTAGATTTGTGCCCAAAATAGTGCTCATCCAGACTTCAAAAGTCCTTAAATATGATCTATTCTCCCATCGGGTCCGCCTGTGATCGCTTATCGCAAGTCGCAATGTCATTTCCGTGGCTTCCCTTTGGATTTAGAAAATACGTTAAAAACATTGAAAATATCACAAAAATGGCTTTATGCGGACTTGAAATATTATATATTTCCATTCTTGAACCCTTTCGGGTCTGGGTCTTATCACATATCGCAAGTCACTCTGGTCCTGCTCCAAGGTTCCCCTTTGTATTTTAGAAATACGTTAAAATCGCGAAAATGCATTGAAAATAGCTTTTCTGCGGATCTCAAATCCTATGAAATAATATTTAGAATGCCATCGGGTCCGGTTCATCGGGTCGCACATATACATGTGTATAGGCCCTACTCCATGGTGTTGCTCCGATGCGAATTGTCGCAATTGCATATCGCCCAAGCCCGAGGTCTTTCCATATAACATGGCCTATGCCCTCGCCGATTGTGATCCATCGATATTGGAGATCGCGATATCGCATTGGCCCAGTCCTACCATGTGTCCGCCTCCGATATCCTCCGACTGCCTTAGCCGATTGTGACCCACCGATCAGATCTAGACCATTGATCTGCCAGATCAGACTGCTACTATGCATTTTAGTGTTTATGCCTCCAATACTTGGTTTTTCACTGTTTTTATGTGTTTTTTCCTCCTGATCGTGCTTTTCCGCCATTCCAAGGGTTCTTCTCCTGCGCTGGTTTTAGTCTTTGGCATGATTTTACTAGCCTTTGAAGACTTAAAGGGCATATTTGGACCCATTTGGAGATGCGAGAGTAATATTTGGAAGTCTGGCTTATGGCCAAAGCGGAGCAAGAGGATATCTAGCCGTCAGAGCTGAAACAGGGGACATCTCTGCTTAAAATAGCAGCATTGCACCTTAGGGGCTAACAAGTCCAATGTAGGGTCATTGAGAGCTTCCTGGGGTTGGAATGGAAAATATTTCTAGTTGTCTTTGGCTATATGCTTCGGTGCCCACACAGATTTCATTTTATTTGATGTGTGTTTTTCTCCAATATGTCCATAAGTTCGACATTTCTCACATTTAAAGGGAACACCCTCATAATCGAGCGACTAAGAGTATGTGGTGGTATCCCATTTAATGGATATGCTATCCACTAAGTCAAACATGAGATTGAGCTCTTTAAAAATGCGTGCCATAGATGTTTAGGCAGTAGAATTTAAGTTGAAGTCCCCTTCATACTAAAACCCTAAATAATTCTCAATTTCACGAAAAAAATTTCTACATTCCACAAGTGGAGTGGAAGACCTGGTAATCTTACCCAGATCAGTAGGATTTCAAGCTTTTCAGACTTGGCGACAAAATCAACTCACCCATTATTTAGGAAGAGGGATTGGCAACCCCAAAACCATTGTTTCTCCAAAAAATCTTGAGCATCTTTGTAGGATGATGTGGTCGAAGTGAGCCAAACTTTCACCACAGTGAAGTAGCACAGAGAGTAACCGAGCATGGCCCCAATTTTTTTATCTATGTACGCCTTTAGGGATGATAGAGAAACCCTTCTGCTGGAAGATCTTCCAACGAGAGTATATTACTCCATTTATACAATGGATTCCAACTTAATCATCTCGTCAAGGGAGGTCAAGGTAGAATAGAAACTGTTTCACTGTAGCTGGAAAAGTCGTGGGTACTATTCCACACAACAACTGTCAGGAGTTATGAATTGTTTATTTAGAAGTAACAAATCCAAACGATTGTGATCTTAACCAATGTACCTGAAAAGCATTTGTATTTAGAAACATGTTATAACTATTTCTGTTTTTATGACTGGCATGAGAATCATGAGATTCTCATGACTGATCTTGATTCGTTAATGAAAAAGGTATTATAGACTATGTGTGAATTTGCTTATGTTACTTAATGCAACAGATCGAAAAGATTGCGAATAACATAAACACATAAACAATTTGAAAGAACATTCAAACACATCAACACAACAAAATTTAATAAAGGAGTTCACCAGACTTCCTGGCTATGTCTCCTAGTCCTTTCGCTTCCAATACTGACCTCCTTATTTTGTCTTCAAATTGTTGTTACAGGCATGAGCTCAAAAACAAAGTCTCAAATGATAAAATGGACATCACCACTGCATCCAACTCGAAATTTCGAGTCAAATGAGTTTAAACTCGACCATATTTGGCCACAGTGACTTCCAGACCCCCTGGAAAGTAAAAAACCACCATACACCTGCTAAAACCGCCTTTGCGCTGCACAAAACCACCTCTGCATGTAAAAATCACCTCTGAAAAGACTGCGCGCTCCTTGGGTGGATTACCTGCAATGAAATGATATTAAAGGTTTGGGACAACTTGTTTAACAAGTCCGTCATTTGGCATATTGGCCATAGCTTTGGTGTGAAGGCGTATATATGGTGGGAGGTCGGCGGGTCGAAACCCCCACCCGACACTTCCACTGTTTTACAATGGATAACATATGATATGTATATCGCATATTTGATATTACGATATATTATGTATATCGTGTATGGATTATAACATTACCATGTGTTTAACATTGTTCCACTTCCCGACGGTTAGTTTGGCAATTACAGTTAAGAGACTGATGGTCTGGGGTTGACCCCGACAGTCCGGCTCTTTTTCCGGCGAAACCAAACTGAAACGTTAAATACCCTATCATCGCCTTCATGAAAAAGCAGTGTTGTAGCTCATCTGGTGAGCGGAATCTGGTGAGATCTTAGGAATCCAGGAGGTCAGGGGTTTGATCCTCCCTGATCCCCAAATTTTGGGATTCGCATGCCAATTTTGGGCAAATATGGGCTGCCACGTGTTAGCACTGGATTGGCCCATGTGAACCAATCACAAACTGCCACGTCACCTTCCTTGCTGACGTCATAAAAAACATGTGGTGAATTCCTGGGATGACATGTGTCCTGCTGACGTAAGCGTTGACTATTTGACTGTTGACCAGTTTGACTTTGACTTTTTGACATTTTTTCCCTAGTCTGCCTAAAACTTTGACTAGCCTAACTTCTTCATCCGAACTTGGATTTTTGCACCGTTCACACCGTTGGAATCTTCGCATTGAGCACTTCGACTTGATCCCACTTTCAAATGAGTTTGAAGACTCTGATCTTGAGGCAAAATTGGATCCATTTTGGATCACTCCTCCCCACTGGAAGCTTTTGGACCACTAAAAGTTGGTTTTAGTTATCGAGTAAGTGAGGATAAAATTCCTTCACTTTTCGAATCTCTATCCATCGTGCTTTACTTGGATTTCTACCTTTGAGTCCAACTCGAAGATACTCAACATTTTCCCATCGTGAAGTCCTTATCCTCCTGTCAATAACTGTGCCCTCCTGTAGCTCATTGAGATACTCGGGCAAAAGATATTCGATGGAAGGTAGCTGACCTTTCTCTTTGGGATCTTCAATCAACGAAGGCTCATACAATCTCAAGCTTTCAACATTTACGAAGGAATAGAACTGCATATAAGCTGGTAGATCTAGGCGGAAAGCATTTTCACCAATTTTATCAAGTATTTTGAAAGGACCATATCTAATTGGTTTCAAATTTTTAACTTCCTTGATGTACAACCATAATTGATCACCAACTTGAAAACTATGCTCAACTCGATTCTTGTCATGCTGCGATTTATACTTTGCTTGGCTCCTTTCTAGCTGTTCCTATACTGCTTGATGAATTTCCTAGATTTTTTCAATGAACTTGGTCGCTTTGTCCACATCACTATGTCCATCAACTACTATGTCTTTACCAAAGACAAAATCCAAGGGATACTTTGGTGTAAAACCAAAACAAGTCTCAAAAGGAGATCTCTGAATAGAAGAATGTTTCGCATGGTTGTAAGCATGCTGCACATAACACAAATGCTCATCCCAAAGTTTGGGATGCTTGCTGCAATATCCTCGAAGCAACTGTATCAATGTCTTGTTGACCACTTTTGTCTGACCATCTGTTTGCGGATGCAATGCCGTGCTCTTCTTTAACTTTGTGTCCATTAACTCCCATAGACTTGACCAAAATTTCCCGACAAATCAAGAATCTCGATCTAATACAATAGAAGTGGGTAACCCAAAATGAACCCATACATTTTGAAAGAACAACTTTGTAGTTTGTTCAACTGTGACCTATTTATTACATGCTGTCAAAATACACATTTTGTTGAATCTATCGACAACTACATACAAATAATCATGACCCTTTCTAGACTTACGCAATCCCCCAACAAAATCCATGGAAACACTTTCCCAAGGACGAGAAGGAATTGGCAATGGAGTATACAAGCCTAATTTTCTATTACTTGGCTTGCTTGTAGCGCACATAGTACATCCTTTAATATATCTAGAAACTGTCTCATTCATTCGTGGCCAATAGCAGAAGCTTTGTAATTGTGAAACTATTTTACTTACACCAAAATGATCTGATATGAGAGAAGTATGTGCTTCTCGAATTATATTAACTCTTTCAGTTTGTGGAATGCATAACTTTCCCAAATGATATAAGAGTTTGTCCTTTATGTAATAATCCAATTCTTCTACCTACTTGCCATGACTTAAAGTTGCATATACATCCTTAAAATTTGTGTCTTGAGCATATTGTTCAATGTAACTTTCATGAATTACTGAATTATGCTTAAGTATTGTGGATGCATTTATGATTGGCCTTGATAACATATCTGCAACCTTATTATGTATGCCCTTCTTATATATGATAACAAAATGAAATTGTTGTAGGAAACCCATCCACTTGTAATGTCGTGATTGTTGCAATTTAGTTTGTGAGTGTAAATATTGAAGTGGTTGATGATCTGTATGTATGATTGTTTCTTTATCCATTATGTAACGTTTCCATTTTTTAACACTCTGAACTAATGCATATAATTCTTTATCATATGTAGGATAGTTAACTACTACTGATGTAAATGTCTCAAAATGAAAGCATATAGGCTTTCCGTGCTGCATCAACACTGCCCCCATGGCATATTCACTTGCATCTGTTTTGATCTCCAATGGATGCTGAAGATCTGGCAGTGTTAGTATTGGCGCCGTATTGATCCTTTCTTTCAATGGGTCGAAGGCTTTTTGCTGTTTGCCTCCCCACTGAAACACATATTTCACACTTGTCAAAGCATGTAAAGGAGCTGCAATCAAATAAAAGTTAGTAATAAACTTTCTCCAATATTGCGCTGCCCCTAAGAAACTTTTAACTTCTGTAGCAATATTGGGCTTAGGCAAATTTACAATGACTTCGACCTTAGAGGGATCTATCTTCAATTCACCACCCCCTACAATATAACCCAGATAATTCAAAGATGTTCCACCAAATTCACATTTTGACAGTTTTACATAGATATTTTCTCTTTTCAAAACATTTAAAATCTACTTTACATGCTTAACATGTTCATCCCATGTTCTACTGAAAAAAAAGAATATCATCTAAATAGACTATTACAAAATCATCAATGAATGGTCTAAATACATCATTCATGGCTCGCATGAATGTGACTAGAGCATTAGTTAAGCCGAAAGGCATAACCATCCATTCATAGTGTCCTTGCTTCATTTTGAAAGCAGTCTTCCATACATCCTGTTCTGCAACTCTGATATGATGGTAGCCGCTTCGTAAGTCCAATTTAGAGAAGTAAACTGCATCTTTTAACTGATCTAACAAATCATCAATACGAGGAAGAGGATAACGATTCTTTATTGTGATTTTATTTAATGCTCTAAAATCAATTCACATTCTCCACGAACCGTCTTTCTTTTGCACTAACACAATAGGTGATCCACACGGTGATGTGCTTGGTCGAATAAACCCTTGATTGAGCAACTCCTGTACCTGCTTCCTTATTTCTGCATTCTCTAGAGCTGATAACCTGTACATTCCAATGTTAGGTAGTGGAGCATCTTGCTGCAAATAAATCTCATGTTTTATCTCTCGCTTGGGTGGAAGCCCTTTAGGCTCTTGAAACATAATATCATAGTCGGAAACAACTTTAACTAGATCTGCTTTCTGTTTAGGATTACAACCTTTGAATGCATCGGATTTATCAATATCCTTTACTTTTACAATCATGAGTAAAAATTGTTTACTTGCATTTACAATTCTTTTCATCTGTTCAGAATTTATGAGAGAAAAGTTATCTTTAAGTTTATGAGCCCTTACAATGTATTCAATTTCATCCTTAGTGAGTTGATACTTATTTTCAGTTCGATAGAATATAACATTTCTGTACAAGTATGGACTTCCTAACACAATTCCACGTATGTCTAATGGGACCATGTCTAACTCAACCTCATCTACAAACTTTGACCCAATAGTAAAACAAAGTTTACATTGTTTCGTAACTTGTAGCTTAGTTTTATCACACATCCAACCTAATGGATATGGGTTTTTATGAGGTTTTGTTTCTAGAACCAACTTCTTTACAATTGCTTCAGAAATCAAATTAACTTGCGACCCACTATCAAATAAAGTATCAATTTTAGTATGCTTGGAAATGACTCGTATGTGAAATAGCTCATTTCTTTTCCTCTCATCATTATCATTATCAACAGAATTTTAAGAAGTACTTTAGAATCTTTACCTTTTATACCTGTAGCTGTAACTGTTGTCTCGTCACCTGAATCTGATCCCAAGTCCTTTTGAATAGAAACATCATTCTTTCACTCTTTACCCCCAAACTTCTTAGGCTTCAATTCTAGATGCAGTGAGCAGCAGTGTGCCTCATCATGTCCTTCCTTCTTACAATGAGTGCATGAAGGTTTATCCTTCTTCACAATGTTTGCTTTCTTCTCTTTCCACTTGAGTTTCTTCTTGCCTTTATTCTTGCTTTCAATAGGTTTGGATGATTTCCCAACATCTGGGGTTACATTTTTACCTCTAGCTTCTAGATGAGTTGCTTGAACAGATACATCATCTAAGCTAGTTGGATTAAACATAAGTATGGTATGCCTCAAATAACTATGAAGACCACCTATGTATTTCAACAATGTTTCTGGTGAGTCCAATGAAATGCCTAATGTTAAAGCTCTCTTACGGAATTCCTGAGTATAACTTTGAACACTTTGACCTTTTAATTGACGTAGTGTTTGCCAACTCATCATTGCTTGTTGCATATAAGCCAATGGATAAAATTGCTTTTTAATAGCAGAAACAAATTCATTCCAAGTTGAAATGATTTTACCATGATTTTGGAGATCTGCTTGTGTCTTGCCTTCCCACCATACAAGTGCGGTTCCTCCAAGTCGAAGGCTAGCAAGCTGGATCTTCTTTCTTTATGAATCAACTTTCTGCACCCTGCAATATACATCAATTTGCCTTATTCACTTATCAAAATTTTCAGCATTACGTTCTCCATCATAAATTGGAAAATCAAACTTTACATCTAATTTGATCAAAGAGGGTTTCTTTTTCTTCTTCTTAGAAGAACTAGTTCTATGAGAAGAAGAGATGATGACGATGATGGTGATGAGGGAGGAGATGGAGGAGGCTTTTCTCCCTTTCCTTTATCTTCTTTATCTGGAGGTGTAAAAAGAAAAGGTTCCTCTGCTCCTTTGTCTGGTTTAGGTGATGAAGTACCTTCACCTTTACCCTTTTTAATCTCATGATACATCTCTTCCACCATGGCACGTATCATCATGAAACTATCCAAGAATTGGGATTTTGACCCAAGTGGAGTTTCATCTGCCATTGTTCTTTGTGAAAAGACCCTTCCAATCTCTGGATTCACCTCAACAAGCTCTCTTTCGCCTCAACCTAGTAAGCATCCAAAGCTTCACACAAACTTGTCAAACCTTAAAAACCTTGCTGCTCTAATACCACTTGATTCGTTAATGGAAAAGGTATTATAAACTATGTGTGAATTCACTTATGTTACTTAATGCAACAGATCGAAAAGATTGCGAATAACATATAAAACATAAATAATTTGGAAGCACATTCAAACACATTAACACAACAAAATTTAATAAAGGAGTTCATCAAACTTGCTGGCTACGTCTCCTAGTCCTTTTGCTTCCAGTGCTGACCTCTTTATTTTGTCTTCAAATTGCTGTTACAGGCATGAGCTAAAAAACAGTCTCAAATAATAAAATGGACATCACCACTGCGTCCAACTCGAAATTTCGAGTTAAATGAGTGTAAATTCGACCATATTTGGCCACAGTGACTTCCAGACCCCTGGAAAGTCAAAAACCAGCGTACACTTGCTAAAACTGCCTTTGCGCTGCACAAAACCACCTATGCATGTAAAAACCGCCTCTGAAAATACTGCGCGCTCCTTGGGTGGATTACCTGCAATGAAATGATATTAAAGGTTTGGAACGGCTTGTTTAACAAGTCCGTTGTTTGGCGTATTAGCCATAGCTTTGGTGTGAAGGCGTATATATGGTGGGAGGTCGGTGAGTTGAAACCCCCGCCCAACACTTCCGCTATTTTACAATGGATAAAATATGATATGTATATCATATATTTGATATGGTATATATCGTATGTTTAAATGTTGGATCTGGTTTAATATATCGTATGATATATTACAATATATTATGTATATCGTGTATGGCTTATAACATTACCATGTGTTTAACATTGTTCCACTTCTTGGCGGTTAGTTTGGCAATTACAGTTAAGAGACCGGCGGTCTGGGGTTGACCCCGATCGTTTGGCTCTTTTTTCGGCATAACTAAACTAAAACGTTAAATACCCTATCCTCGCCTTCATAAACAAGCTGTAGCTCCTATCTAGCTCCCTTGAGTAAACAAGCTGTGTCATATCTGTAGCTCACCGGGTGAGTGTCTAGCGGGAATCCGCCTGAGCCCCAAATGCCACTATTGGGAAAATCTGGGCTGCCACGTGTCATATCGGATTGGCCCATGGGATTCGCATGCCACTATTGGGCAAATCTGGGCTGCTACGTGTCAGCACCGGATTGGCCCATGTGAACCAATCACAAGCTGTCACGTCACCTTCCTTGCTGACATCATCAAAAACATGTGGCGCATTCCCAGGACGACACGTGTCCTGCTAACACGTGTCAGTACCGGATTGGCCCATGGATTGGTCCATGTGAACCAATCACAAGCTGTCACGTCACCTTCTTTGCTGACATCATCAAAAACATGTGGCGCATTCCCGGGACGACACGTGTCCTGCTAACGTAAGCGTTCACTGTTTGACCATTGACCAATTTGATTTTGACTTTCTTTGACTTTGACTTTTTGCCCTAGTTTGCCTGAAACTTTGACTGGCCTTAACTTCTTCATCCGAAATCGGATTTTCGCGTTGTTCACACCATTGGAATCGTCTCGTCGAGCACTTCGTCTTGATCCCACTTTCAACTAAATTTGAAGACTTTGATATGGAGGCAAAGGTGGATCCATTTTGGATCAGATCTATTCTTGATTTTGGGTATGTATTAACTATAAAAGAGACTCAATTTCTCATGTACGGTGATGACATAGATAAAACACTGTTACTCTGATCTTGTAACTTTTATTATTCTTAATATTGAAGGAACTACGGGGATGCTGTCACTGTTCCTCATCTAATTCTTTAAATAATCTCGTGCTTATTCCTGCGCCCCTGCTAGGGAGGAAGGATCCTCCTCTTTAGCAGGGACTACAATGGTAGAAGTAGTTGTATATTATTGTTTCTTTTATTTTTGTATGGTTTTTGCTGTTGTTGTATAAATTATAGAATTCATCCACTTCAGTTCCAGATTATATTATGCTGTTACACTGGTTTGATTAAACAAAATGATAGTAGACCAACTGGTGTAGTCATTAGTTTAGTGTGTGGCACGCTCTTTCTTTGGTAATTTTGAAGTGTGATTTCATTTTGTAGAGTGTTTTAATTTCTACATGAATGATTTAATTTCTGCAATTGATTCAATGACATTCTTTATTGTTTCTTTCTATTTTCATTCTTCGTTGTAGTGTATCGGCACAGACAGTGCGAACTCCATTGAAACAACAAGACCTACCCTGGGTTGACAATTAAATGGTTGCAGTCTTGGTCAATTAGGATTGATTAAAACAACACTACAACTACTACGTTTCCCACAATTCTCTGCCACTTTGTGATGGATTGTCCATCGAGCGATGAGAGAACAAAATCCATATGTATAATTTTAATCTTGTTAAACAAAGTTGTATCCATTTGTTTCAAAATAAAAGAAAATCCATTGGACTTTATGCCTTTAAATAGACTATATTAAAGAAGAATACTATGGGAAGAACCATGAGTTACAAAACGTGGAGCCATTTGCATGACATGACAATATCTTTTCTATAATTTTAATTTTTAATTTTATGTAATTTTTTGAGTCAAAATATTTTCACAACAAGTCACATTACATCTCTTCCATACTAAAATAGAAAAAACCTCTCAACACAATTATACTTTAAAATTTAAAAAATAATCACAATCAATATTGCATACTATCATTATTAAAATCGTAATATAAAAAACCTCAAATTTCTTTAAACTATTTACTTTAACACATATATAAAGCTAATAAACTAAACTAATTTAACCAAATAAATATTTATTTTTTATTTTTTATTCTTAAATAAAAATGAATATGTTTCCCCTTTTCATTATCATCATAAACCCTGGACCCTAGATAAAGAGTATATCAAAAGTAATCATGCCTTTTCGGAGACATATTTAGACATGACACGACATCCTCATAAGTTTGAGGGAACCGAAGGGATTTAACTAAAACTCCACCCGTGCACTTTACATGTCTACTTTGAATCTTTGTCAAAATAATTGTTTACCCATAAGAAGCCCTACATGGATATAAAACTATTTATTTTTAATGTTCCATGAACCTCCTTTAAAAGGCTTGTGACCTTCACATGAAAGATGCATTTTCATCTACTCAAACATTAGAAAATTAAGAATATCAAACTCTATTTTATCTCAAGGTGCCTCAAAAAGGAATTAAAGTGCCTCACATAAGATATGTATGAGTAACTCATCATGCATGGGCATCATAAAAGAAGGGCAGAGGTTATGCCTTAGTTCATGTAGCTCCTTTTATTGGTTAAAACTCCTCTATCATAGGTACATAAACACACTTTTAAGAACTTCTTGGGTAATAGAATACGAAAATGAACATTCAAACTATGAAACAAATTTACTTAATTGGAAAGTCTTAAGAGTAAATTGAAAACTCAAACATAGCATTGGTTTTTGTTTTTCAAATTCCTTTTAAATTTTCCTTCTTCTCATGAGAAAGATGAGACAAGTTGTGAAGTTGTTTCATTGATAAAAAAATTAATTTTTTGATTAAATACTTTTAGAGCAATTCGAGAATTTAAATAAAGCCTCTTTTTTCCCTTAATGGTTTTTCACATTTATTTAGTCCTATGAAAAGGAGGAGATAAAAGAAGAGATAATATTCTTTCTCATTCTCTATATGATGAGAAAGTTTTCTTAAAAAAATTAACACTACATTGTAATTATTTGTTTAATTTTAGTGGTAAAGTATTAACTTTTTCAATTTAGCATTAACTTTTTGAGTTCTCTATTGTTTTTCTAGAGTGTCATATATTAGTAGAGTTGCACGTTTCATGGTGTTGGGTTTTGAGGTGTCATTTGAAAGAGGAGCATCTCTATATGTTCCTCTTTTATTTTTGGTTGCTTTTGATGTAATTGCGAGGAGTTTGAGAGACAATTTGGTGTTTTTAGGTCTAGGGTGTCAAAATGGTGTGTCTCGCTCCCTCCCCTGTTTTGTAGGTTGAGGTTGTATTTAATGTCCTTTCACTTCTTTAGTGATGCCTCCTAGACAACAAATGCACTGTAGAAGAGGAGGAGGTAGTCATGATTATATGGGACAGAGAAGGGTCAGACCCTTTGCCTAGGACTTTGTAGCTTCATATTTCCATGATGTTCCTTTAGAATTACAAAAGCAAAACAAGTGAGATGGACCCTCTAGATGAGGAGGAACAACAACCACGTTCACATTCAAAGTTGCTTGATGTGGTTTCGAAGAGGAATCCTGACCATGGCTTTTGCATGTGCAAGAAGAAATAATTCCTTTCCTCAATAGATTTGCATTAGTAAATGCTTGCCCTGTTAAGTCTCATTGTCAAAGACGAGCATGTAGAGAATTATAATGTTTTCTTCTCCTTGGAGGATGTCAAACGAATGCTTCATAATCAATGATTTTGCTTGGATAACTTGGATTCCCATATGGCTCATGTAGAGCGCTGTATGGTGAGCGACTCTATGACTAGACATCTTTCGAATCCCCTAGGTTCAAGTGCGCAGGAACTATGAATTATTTCTTCTTCAGAGAATGGATAGCATTGCAAAGTGTTGAGTGTGCTTGAAGGATTTTTTTATTATTATGTCCATGTTGTCTAGACTTCAATGCATGGTTATTGTTCAGGTTAGTGGAGATTATAAGTCTATCATTTTTGAGGATTAATGTAGTGCAGCGACACTGGTGGATTTTTCTGCTTCATGCCTTGATTTCCCTTTATGGAGTTCTCGACTGATATATCATTTTGGCATCCTATGTTAATTATGGGTTGTAATATGGTGAATCATATTGAGTTCATGCTTTGTAATTGTGAGGCAACGATGGTGTTTGGATCTCTTAATTTTGACTTAGTTCTGATGCCATTTTTTTCACTAAATTATTGGTTGAAATAGTGAGGTAACCGAGTTTGTATCTATCACTTGGCGTTTGTAATGGAATTTTTATTAACATTGTATGGAGTTTGTAATGGCATTGGCATGGGCACGTGGCTTTATTTGTCCAAGCTCTTTTGGTTTCATTATTAAATCTATTTTTGGTCTATGCTTTGTCTATAGTGGCTGCTACAATGAACTGCCTTGGGGGGCATTCTAAATTGACATTGTAAACACTGTTTTTTTGTTTAATATACAATGCTTCAATTTATAATTTGTTTATTTTGTTTTGTGCATTTTCTTTATCACAATTTAATTTAGATGAAAATTAGATTTCCACTCCTATTTATTGAAACCCTTCTTATTCTAGCTCCAAAAATTTAAAACTATTTTTCATATTAACCGTGAATTTTTATTATCTCTCTCTCTCTCTCTCTCTCTCTCTCTCTCTATATATATATATATATATATATATATATCCCATAGGAAAATTGGGCAAATCAACCCTGAAGGGAATCTTTTAAAGCCCGTCGGCCAGACTAGCAGGGCCTAACCCCAAGAGCAACGAGGAGAATTGACCTTGTGACCTCCCGATCGACGAGACACTTAATAACAGGGACTCGACTAGTTGAGCTAACCCTTGGGGCTTAATTCTTATCTTTTCTTAAATGCTAATCTTATTATGAAAGATTTATCCACTTACCTTTAACAAATTCCTAGAATCCTTCCTCTCTTCTCCTTTATATGTCACAACCTCTATTTTAAAAGGTTTGATACAATGGTTAGTTGTGCTCATGACAACTATTATATATTTAAAAGTGAACTATTCATATTCTATATTTTACACGACTTAGTTATATATTTGCAACTAAATCATTTTAAAAAGAAATTGAAAAATCTTTTGAATATATCAAAACATATTAGGTTTTACATTAGATATGAGTATAACAAAATATTTTAGATTTTATAATATTTTTCATTTATTTTATTTTGTTTGAAATAATCACTTCATTTCAAATTGATATAGATGAAGAAATATGTTTACATAGATCAAAGTTCCAAAAAAACATTTATAAAAATTTAAATTGTAAGATTTTAAAAATCATTGTTTATTTTTAAAAGAAATATTTTATATTCTATGCTATTTAAATCAAAAGTAAAAATTATAATCTCTCTCTCTCTCTCTCTCTCTCTCTCTCTATATATATATATATATATATATATCGAGAAAAAATGGTATTTTTATTAATATATAATAAAAATTGCATATTTAGATGCACAAATATACATAAATTTGGAGTGAATGTCTTATTTTATGTTGTGAAAAGATGCATGCTCAATATTCATTGCAATACATATAAAAAAAAGATCATCAATAAATATATGTGTTTTATCTCAAGCTTACTTTTATAACCAAACTTCATAACCAAAAAATTGTTTGTCATAAATCTAGAATGTGGTTGTTTGAGATCGAAAATTGTTAAACCAGTTCGCAAATAGTAGTGTTTGGGCTACTTGCTAGAGGATATTTTCCCATGAGGGGCGAATATACTGTGAATGGGTGCCCTTTTTATTTTTTTAAATGTGTCAGCTGCCTCTATCCATGTCTAAACTCCTTTTGGAGAGGCCATTTGTGGTTTGATTCCAAGACTTGTAAACATAGTTAAATGAAATGGAAGTAAAATATCAAACTAACTAGGAAAAAACTTTTTAGAGGTTAAAGTGTTGGTGATGCTGCAATCGAGAAATACCTTTCATCCAATTACTGACTAGTAATGAGTCACCATATATACTTGGCTGAGAAATTCTATGCTCAGTCGCCAAAGATAAAAGAAGATAAAGGTTGAGTAGTTTTACATAGTTATTTGTTGCTTCCCTAGGACTTGTGAAAAAAGATAGATGGTGACTTTCAAGAAAGAAGGTAATGCCTCCTGCCCTTGCCTTTTTTGGATGTCGTTGGGATGCCCCATCAAAGAAGGCTTGGGGGTGCTCTTGTCAATTTGAGTTTCTTGCCGAGTGTGTGAGAAGACAGGTGAAATTGGTTGGGAGAGAAGGACATAAATATTATTTACTGCAACTCTAGTAGTAGAGGGGGGTTTGTGATAAAAAGGGTTGAATTGTGCTCAAGCCAAATGCCCCAAGCAATGGAGAGGAAGGGCCTTGTGGGATTTCTAGGAGAAAGAAAAGCTAGACCAAATCTAAAATGCTTCTTCAATCGACAATCCTTCTCAAGAAAAAGAGCATCTTGTTAGACTTCTCACATCATTCCAAACCGAACGGTTAAAGGTGCAATAATTGAAGAGATGATGAACTAACTTCAATGCATTTTTACACAAATAGTAGATGTTATGCCCATGGAAATTCCTCTTTTGAAGGTTGTCCTAGGTGGGGGATTTGTTCTTGATTAGTAACCACATGGAGATTTTCAAATTTGGAGGAGATTTAAATTTCTAGATCTAAGGGCCCCAACAAGGGGAGGGAGAAAAAAGATCTTAGGCTGAGAGGAAGATGTATCCTTCTTTTGTAATGTACTCCACAAACTTTGCTGCTCCCAAAATTAATGAAACTAGTTTTGGTGATAGTCGGTTGAAAGAATAGTTTAAACTGTTTATATAATGGTTCCATAGAATACAATGCTCATATGAAAACTGAAGGTCTTGACCCGATTTCCAAATAGTGAGCCCAAACTCTGTGATAGTCCACGTTGTTTGATTCATAAAGAATATGTTTTGATCATGACGAAAATTCAAGAGATTGTCTGGAATAAGATGATTATTATTACTGTCAATCCATGGGTCCTTCCAGATTACAACATTCAATCTGTTTCTTATTTTTTAGCATAGACCTTGAGCAATAACAGAGAAGGCCCGAGAAAGAGACTCCCAGAAGAAAGAGCCACCTCTGTGTGTTTTGGAAGGATGCCTAATACAATCTAAAATGGGGGAGTCTACCAAATATTTATCTTTAATTTTGTGATCCCAAAGTCCTTCCACTTTGATGAAACATTAGGTTCTCTTGGCATCTAAGGAAGTGGACAAATGAAGTAAAATTTTCAGCCCCCAACTAGCATATTTTTTGGGATTGCAATGGATTTCCATGAAGATATGACTGTATGGTAATTTTCATTTTTTCTTGACCATAAGAAGTGTCTGGCTATCTGTTTTGTTTTGTGAAGTACCCCTTTGGGGATCCATACAAGAATTTACCAGTATATTAGAATTGATTTAATTACCAATTTGATTAGGATCAAACATCCTGCTCTGGAGATCCACTTGTTACACCATATGTGAATTTGATTTTCAATCTTGGCTAGGATCCAATTTTGATATTTTTGTAGTATTTATTAGGCTTTAAGTAAAATACAAGGTATTTGAAACCTACCACTGGATTGGAAAATGGGATATGAAGTTGTTTTACAAAATATAGTGAATCTTCCTGATTTAATTCCCAAGAATATCTAGCTAAGTTTTCTCTATTGCTGACCATACCAGTGGCCATGCAGAAAGTGGAAAAGATGGAAGCTAAGGTGGAGGCATTTTGCAAATATCCTTCACAAAGATGAGAATATCATCTACAAATAAAATATGAGAGATGAAAGAGCCTAACCCAATTCAAACACCTGAGAGTGATCATGAGTGGATAAAATTTTAAAGAAGTCAACTAAGACCTTCTACAACCAACAAGAAGAGGAGGGGTGAGAGCAGGAACCCATGTTTAAGACGTTGTTCAACATGAAAAAATGGTGAGGAAAATCCATTGGTAAGGATGATGAAAGAAGTTGATTTGATACAGTCTAAGATCCATAAAATCAAGGTAGGGGAAAAACCTAACTGTATTAACAACAAAATGATATGGAGCCAATTGAATCTGTCAAAAGCCTTAGAGAGGTCAATATCGCATATTACTACTTTCTGATTGGAGGCATGGATAGAGTGAAAACCCTCTTAGGCCAGACTAATAGCATCATGAATGAGTCAACTGTTTAAGAACTTGAATTTCTTAGAGGAAATATAGGTAGATAGAATAGACTCGATTCTCACAACAATTATTTTGGAGATGATTTTGTAAATGGAGTCGCAAAGGAAATAGGCCTGAAATTTTTAAAGGAGGTGGAATTACCAAAATTTTGGGAATTAGTGCTAGAAAGGTGGAGTTGAATGGAGAAATGATTTGTCCCAATGTGTGAGAATATTATACCACCCAAAGAAGGTCATCTCTAATCAAATCAAATAAATGCTTGTACAACTCAATAGATAGGTTGTCTAAACTAGGGATTTGATCATTTTGAAAGGATTTGATGACAAATTCAAGTTCTTCCTTAGTAATTTCATCCATAAGCCACTCATTCTTTTCTGGCGTAACGAAGCTATGGAAAAGGAGGGAAACTTGGATGATGTGGTTGATGGTCTCTCTTTGGTTTTCTTTGTATAAGTCTTTAAAATGGTCAATCCTTGCATTTGCAATGTCATGGAAAGAGGTGGCTAGGGAACCATCTGGATTTTGTATTAACCGTATGGAGTTGGAATACATTTTATGGTTGGTGAAATGATGAAAAAATAGGTGTTTTCATCACCATCCTTGAGCCACAAGGTCCTTCTCTTAAGTCTCCATTCCTATTCCTTGCAAGGAGGAAGGTTTTTCACTTTTTTTCCAGTTTAATGGCCTAAGAATTTACCTAATCTGACAGACTATTAACAAATTCATCCTCCATAATAGATTTCAGAGAAGATTCCACATATGAGAGTTCATTGGAGTTTTAAGTTTTTCTGAATTTGAATTGTAGGGGAGCTTTGCAAATCGAGGTCAATGGGGATCCAGATAGATTTTATGACCTGTTTTAGGGAAGGATCCTTGAACCAGCAAGGACTGAGCTTGAAAGGGATAAGCGGATTTGCAAGGTTAGAAGTAATTTAGAGAAGGATGTGGCAGTGATTAGACCCCCAACCCATTTCTGTCCATTGACAATTATTCAACGAGGCATCAAGAAACCATTTAGATACAAGGAAGGAGTCCAAATGCTTCCCTACGTAGGTAGGACATGATCTATTATTCCACCAGGTATGGAGGAGATTTTGTGTTAGGATATTCCGACACATAGGAAATAGTTAAGTTCAACTTGGTCTAGTATAGAGTTAGGTAAAGTGTGTTTCTTTACCATTGTACATTTTGTAACTTACAATCCGACGGTCACGATATGTAGTGATCCGACGGTTCACTCTCTCCTCGGTATTATCGGCACTTGATCCGTGGCTTGACACCCGATTGGTCCATGAGTTCTATTTAAAGCGCATGGAGGGTCATTGTTCGGGTAATCCGTGCGTGAGAGAAGCTTATGTAAATTTTCATTCTTTGATTAATAAATTGCCTGTAGTAGCCACGTTGGCGCAGGCCGTGGACTGTTTCCCTCTTTGAGGGTTTTAACCACATCAAAATACTGGTGTATTGATTTGTGATCTGGTTGTGAGCGGTGTCCTTTTGGTGTTCTTTTTGAGGAACTTACCCTGTAAATTCCTACATGGTATCAGAGCTATTTGAGGGCCGCGTCCGTTGGTGATCCAAATATGAAGCCGATAGAACTGCATCCGACTGCCGTTTCCTAGATCTGCTGTTTCTGACTGCTTTCGGGCCGAGAGGACTACTCTGTTATGTTCGGAGCATCTGTTCCAGTGAGGAACCCCTTTCGTTTCACGCGAAAAGGTTTCCGGTAGCCCTAGCTGCGTCATTTTTAAGATCTGGAGGTATACAGTCTTTATTTGCAGTTTACTGTTATTTTCTCTCTGCTTATTTCGGTTTCGGTTTATTTACCTTTTTTTTACCGAATCTATACCTTTCATTTCTGCGTATGCTCTTTGCCCTGCGACTCTGTGCGATCTGGGCAAATCAGAAACAGAAAGGAAGGATTTTTCTCATGCGTATGCTCTTTTCCCTGCACCTTAGTGTGATCTCGGAAAATCAGAAACATTGAGAAAAATATTTAGTTTTTCGGCTAAAGCTAACTTTGAGCCGCAAGGTTCATTTTTTAAAATATCTAGTTTTTTGGCTAAAGCTAACTTCGAGCCATAAGGTTCGTTTTCTTTGCATGTCCGTGTTGGGTTTTGTGTTTTGTGTTTTGTAGGGAAAAAGAGCTTTCTCAAGGCAAGCATGCAAACCAAGGCGCCCCCCCCCCCCCCCCTCTCTCTCTCTCTCAAATTTTTTGTATAGATCAATTGGTTCAAAGCTATTTTAAGAGAGTAGAGGTCTTGGGTTCAAGTCTCCATTTTGTGGGGGCGGATTTTTTTCATTTCCGCACATTCGCGCACTTTGCCGGCAACTTCAACAATTTTTTTTCAAAAAAACCATAACTTCTTCATCGGGAAGCCTTTTTCAGAGCCGTTTTTTTAAAAAACAGCTTAATTTTTCGAGATCTATCCATTGGAACACTTACTTTCAGCATCTTCAGCTTCAGTTAAAAAAAAAAAATGGAAAGTCCATGCCAAGTCATTCTTGACAGCACAAACTACTTCCAATGGATATCCTACATGGAAGATTTACTTAGAAGTAAAGGTCTCTACAGAATAGCCACAGACCAAGAGAAGAAACCAAAAGATGAAGACAAGGCTAAAAAATGGGAAAATAGACAAGATCAAGCACGTGGTTTGATAGGGATGTCTATTTCTCCTGATCTTAGATTCCATATTGCAGAACTTGAGACTCCTCATGAAGCATTGGAACAAATCACTAAAGTTTTTGGGATTAAAAATGAAATTAGAGCCCATCAACTTGAAAATGAGTTGCTTACATTGGATCCTAATAATTTTTCTTGCATTGAAGATTTCTTGTCCAAATTCAAGACCCTTAGATATCTCCTGGAAGGTGTTAAGGTTAAGAAAGAAGATAGTAACCTTATTTATTCCATCCTTACTAAGTTGGGACCAGCCTACTCTGTATTTGTTTCCACCTTCCATTCTACAAGGGAAGCTTTCATTTGTCAAGGAAAAGAATACAAGGCCCCTTCCTTTGACTCTTTTTGTGATTCTTTAATAAGAGAACAAGAAAAACTCTTACACCTTGGTCTTCTTAATCTTGGAAACTCTTCCAAGAAAGCGTTAGCTGCCCAGAAGCAACCAAATTCAAAGAATCCTAAGAAGTCATATCCTAAAAAGAAGGGTCATAAACCAAACAAGGGTCCTAAGCAAACTCAGCCTCAAAATGAAAGATCATTTCAGCAAAATGATAAGACCAATAAAAACAAATGGAAGAAGACTGATAGACATTGTAACTTTTGTAATCGAGATGGCCACTTAGAATCTAAATGCTTTAAGAAGATGGAAGCCTTGGAAGCCGCAATGAAGAAACATAACATCCATGTGGAGCATTCTTCAACTTCAAATTCAACTTCATCTTCAGGAATGGCACTTTCTGCATGTCGCTGTCAATCATCTCAGTTTGGTTATGCATTAAATGTATCTTCTTCTTCTCATTCTCATGAGTGGCTCATTGATTCTGGAGCCTCTTATCACATGGCCAAAAACCAAGCCATGTTTTATTCTTTAAATGATTGTAACACCAAAAATATATATGTTGGTGATGATAGATCTCTTAATGTTGTAGGGACTGGAACTGTTCATCTAGACAATGGTCAGTTTAATGATGTATTATGTGTTCCAACCTTATCCTGCAACCTTCTATCTGTATATCAGATAACTCATTCAGGTGAAGGTAAAATTGTTGAATTTTCACCTCATGATGTTGTAATCAAGGATCTAAGAGATCCTAAACAGATTCTAGCTACTGGTATTGATGATGATTCCACAAGGTTGTATAAGTTTCACAACTTTGGGTCATCAAATATTCCCTCAGTATTTGTTGCTCATAATGATGAAGTGAGCAAACTTTGGCATGAGCGATTTGGTCACTTGAACTATCGCTCCCTTCAGCATCTATGTAAAGAAAATATGATGACAGGTCTTCCTATGGTATCTTGCAGAGATGGTGTTTGTTCCGGATGTGTACTCGGAAAACATCATCGGGACAGTTTTGACAAACGTGCCTCTTGGCACGCCTCAGCCCCTTTACAACTTGTGCACAGTGATTTATGTGGTCCACTTCCTGTTGCTTCATTCTCTGGCTGCAAGTATTTCTTAACTTTCATTGATGATTTCTCCAGACGCACTTGGGTATACTTCTTAAAACTCAAGAGCGAAGTTTTTAACACATTTTTGGCCTTCAAAGCCTTTGTTGAAAAACAATCTAGACATCAAATTCTTAAGCTAAGAACTGATAATGGTGGAGAATATGTTAAAAACACATTCATCAACTTTTGCACCGAAAATGGAATTCAAATGCAACATACTGTTCCATACACTCCACAACAAAATGGTGTAGCTGAAAGGAAAAATCGCACCTTAAAGGAAATGGCTAATTGTATGCTGCAATCTAAAGGACTCAGTCTTAGTTTTTGGGCCGAAGCAATTAATTGTGCAAATTATATAATCAATCGCACTCCTACTAAGGTTCTAAAGAATATCACTCCAGAAAGAGCTTGGAGTTCCATTAAACCAGATGTAAGTCACTTTCGTGTTTTTGGAAGTGAAGCATGGGCCCATATTCCAGATGAAAAGCATAAAGCTTTAGAACCTAAGAGTGAGAAATGTACTTTTGTTGGATATTCTGAAGATGTAAAAGGTTATAGACTTATTCCATTTAAGTCCAGAAATGTTATCATTAGAAGAGATGTAAAATTTGATGAAAATAAATCGGCCTGCAAGCCTAGTCCGACGGATGTGCCACCTCTTCCTATCTCTTCTACTTTTGAAAACATTTCTTCTTCAGATGATGAAAGTGAGGATGACAATCCTCCCCCACCTTCTCAGGATCCTCAACTTCCAAGATGGGTTTGTGCTACTCGGGATGCAGCAGGTGATCTTGCCGGTGATCCTACAGATCAGCGATGTACACGTTCTCAGTTTGAAAGAGCCTCTTCTTTACTGGCTCAAGCTCCAGTAAATCATGATCCTGACACTTTTGCAGAAGCTTCAGGCCATCCACATTGGGAAGCAGCTATGAATGAAGAATATCATTCATTGTTGGCAAATGATACATGGGATCTTGTTCCTCTACCAAAGGGACGCAAACTTGTTAGATGTAAATGGGTTTACAGAACCAAGTATGGACCAGATGGGAAAGTTGATAAACATAAAGCTCGTCTTGTTGCTAAGGGCTTTTCACAGGTTGAAGGCATTGACTACATTGAAACCTTCTCCCCTGTTGCCAAAATGAACTCTATCTGCCTTGTTCTTTCCCTTGTTGCCTCTTTAAAATGGGAAGTCCATCAGATGGATGTTAAATCTGCCTTCTTGCATGGGGACTTGCATGAAGAAATCTATATGGAACAACCCATTGGCTTCATCCAAACAGACTCCAGCCTTGTATGTCGACTTAAGAAATTTCTTTATGGTCTCAAGCAAGCTCCTCGGGCTTGGTATGCCAAAATGGATAGCTTTCTTTTAGAATCTGGCTTTTCTAGGTGTTATTCTGACAATACTGTCTACACCAAGAAAGTGGGCAACTCTCTTATCATCCTTGTTCTTTATGTTGATGATCTTATTCTTACTGGTAGTGATCCCAACCTTATAAACCATGTGAAGTCCAGCCTTAAAAAGAAATTTGAAATGACAGACTTAGGACACTTACACTATTTTCTCGGTCTTCAAGTCTTGCAATCCAAGGAGGGTATTTCTCTTTCCTAGTCCAAGTATGCTTGTGATATTCTTCGTCATTTTCACATGGAAGACTGTAATCCAGCCCCTTCTCCCTTTCAGTCTGGAGTCAAACTTTCAGTCTCTTGTACTTCTCCTGAAGTTGATGCTACCTTATACCGTCAACTTGTAGGAAAACTCTTGTATTTAACCCATACTCGTCCTGACCTTTCCTTTGTTGTTGGCCTTGTTGCTCGTTTTATGCAAAACCCTCGTGAAATTCATTGGAAAGCAGCCAAAAGAATACTTCGTTATGTTCGAGGTACAGTACAGTTTGGGATTCATTACAGTGCCAAAGCAGCTCCTCTATTAGTTGGTTTCACTGATTCTGATTGGGCTGGTGACCCTGATGATCGGAAGTCTACTGCCGGTTATGTCTTCACTCTTGGTTCAGAACCTATTACATGGGCTTGTAAGAAACAGGCTGCCATTTCTCTTTCGTCAACAGAAGCAGAGTATCGTGGTGCCGTGGAAGCTAGTAAGGAAGCCTTGTGGCTTCGTCAGATCCTATCAGAGTTTGGCTTTGAGCAGCAGCATCCAACCACACTTTGGTGTGATAATCAAAGTGCCATTCAGCTATGCAAAGATCCAGTCCAGCATCAATGCAGCAAACACATTGAACTACACATGCACTTCATCAGAAAGCTCATTCATGACCATGTTCTTGAAGTGCAATATTGTTCAACAGATGATCAGGTTGCAGACATCTTCACAAAGGCTCTCATAGAGGCGAAGTTCACTAAACTTCGATATATGCTTGGAGTTCAGGAAGTCGTCACTAAGGGGGGATAGGCTCTAGTGCCTCCTTCCTTCTCCTATTGTGTCATATTTGTAAATCCTTCAATCCTATCCCAAGTTGTTCTTAAGGGGGGATGTTAGGATATTCCGACACATTGGAAATAGTTAAGTTCAACTTGGTCTAGTATAGAGTTAGGTAAAGTGTGTTTCTTTACCGTTGTACATTTTGTAACTTACAATCCGACGGGCACGATATGTAGTGATCCGACGGTTCACTCTCTCCTCGGTATTACCGACACTTGATCCGTGGCTTGACACCCAATTGGTCCATGAGTTCTATTTAAAGCGCATGGAGGGTCATTGTTCGGGTAATCCGTGCATGAGAGAAGCTTATGTAAATTTTCATTCTTTGATTAATAAATTGCCTGTAGTAGCCACGTTGGTGCAGGCCGTGGACTGTTTCCCTCTTTGAGGGTTTTAACCACGTCAAAATACTGGTGTATTTATCTGTGATCTGGTTGTGAGCGGTGTCCTTTTGGTGTTCTTTCTGAGGAACTTACCCTGTAAATTCCTACATTTTGTTGGTTATATATCTACAAGACTCACCATATCCAAGAGGTCGATAAGGAATTTAGTAATTGGATCTCAGACATCTTTTGTGCCTCAAACTTCATTCACTCCAAGAGACAAATTTAGGTCTCCACCAATAATTGATCTGCCTTCTTGAAGGTGGCTTTATTTGAGAACAAAGGCCCAAAAATCCTTTTGATCATTATATGGCCTGTAAATGTTTTGTAGCAAAAGGGAAGCATATAGTATGCGAGAGTGGAGGTTAGTGATGAGTCTAGAAGGAATGGACCACCAGTTTAGAACCCTGAATTTAGAGTCTTTCGAAGAACAACCAACTACATTGTTTATAAGAAAGGATGAGTTAAGAAGGATACTGGATAGGGTTGATCAAACACAATCCACACTGATCATAGTTTCTTGAATCTTGAAAATAGAAGGATGATGTAGATCCTCCAAGCACTTGATGGAGAATTTTGAGGCAATATTATCCAAACCCATGCAATTTAGGGAGAGGAATCTCATTCAGAAACCTTGTAGGGGGCTGCTACCTCAAGGGCCCCAAAAATCTATTTTTGTGTTCTACCTCTAATTTATTTGGAATCATTCAATTGAGCTTGTGAAAGGAAGGATTTTGTCCTCTGGTAGAGGGATGGACTGAGTCAGGGTTGAAGAAACCGAGATCCTCGAACCCTTCAGGCATAAAGGGTGAAGCCAACAAAGGATTGGCTGATGAGGAGTCCTTAGAGTATAGTGAATTAATATTGTAGCATGGGGAGTTGATGGATAGGTTCGAGGGATAGGTAAAGGGGTGAATTATTGAATAGGGATTAGGGGGATTTAAAGGACGACAAGGGGGAAGAGGGAGAGGAAATGAGGGAGGGGGAGAAGAGCTCAAGGGAAATAATGCATTCATTTGGTGACTGTGGGTGCATAATTCCAAAAAAATGAAATTAGCAGAAATAAAATTTGAATCTAAGGTGGGAGGGGACGGAGAAATAGTTGTACCCTAATGAGGAGGGTGCTCTAAGATGCCATAATCATCAGGTGTCACCAAAGCAAGAGCTTGAGTTTGATTCAAGACCTGATCTTGAGGGGGAGCCAAAGGACCTCGAGCCGATAACACGTCTTTCTGTCCTAAAGCGGGATGATCTTCAACAACAAAAATGAGATTCTGGTCCAATGTAGGTTCATTGAGAGCTTCTTGGGGTTGGAATGGAAAATATTTCGAGTTGTCTCTGGCTATAGGCTTCGGTGCCCACACAGATTTCATTTTCTTTGATGTGTATTTTTCTCCAAGATGTCCATAAGTTCGACATTTCTCACATTTAGAGGGAACACCCTCATAATTGAGCGACCAAGAGTATGTGGTGGTGCCCCATTTAAGGGATATTCTCTCCGCTAAGTCACACATGAGATTGAGCTCTATAAGGATGTAAGCCACAAATTTTTAGCCAGTAGATTTTAGTTGAAGTCCCCTTCATACTAAAACCCTAAACGAAAATTTTCTACATTCCACAATGGAGTGGAAGATCTAGTAATCTTACCCAGATCAGTAGGATTTCAAGCTGTTCAGACTTGGCGACAAAATCAACTTACCAAATATTTAGGAAAAGGGATTGGCAGCCCCAAAACCATTGTTTCTCCAACAAAGCTTGAGCGTATTTGTAGGATGATGTGGTCTAAGTGAGCCAAACTTTCACCATAGTGATGTAGCACAGAGAGTAACCGACCATGGCCCCAATTTTTTTTTTTTATCTATGTAGGCCTTTAGGGCTGATAGAGAAACCCTTGTGCTGGAAGATCTTCCAACAAGAGTATATTCCTCCATTTCTACAATGGATTCCAACTTAATCATCTGGTCAAGGGAGGTCTAAGGAGGAATAGAAAATTTCTTTAGACATTTATTATTTTATCATACCAGGGAATTTCCAAATGTTGGCCACTGATTGAGGGGGAGATAGTGGTCCTGCAAAAAAGAAGTACACCTGCTAAGTTCTTCCAATGGTAACAGGTAAGGTCTGGAGGTTTCAAATGCATTCTTCGAGGAAATAGCAGAGAGGTAGCCGTCATAGTGGGGTGAGGGAGCATAAATGGAAAAAACCATCAAGGAGGGAGGGTAAGAAATAGAAGCATGACAATGGTGGTAACTTAGCTGGATGGTGAGGAAGGATTTCTATTAAGGTTGGTGACGATAAAGGAAGAGAGAAAATGTGACAGGAAGGATTTCTATTGAGGTTGGTGATGATCAAGGAAGAGAGGGGCAAGTTGGTGTGACAAGGAGGGATGATAGAGATAGGGCCTGAAGTGGAAAGGACGATACCTTTAGATACTTGTCCAAGATTAGACGATTGGGTGAGAGGAGGCAGAGATGATAGTACGAGTTGCGAAGGCTGAAGAGAAGCTTGGTAAATAAAATCAACTACGAAAAAAGACAAGGAAGACAAAATTGGAATGTCCTCTAGAGGGTCTTTTGAGTAATCTATGAGCTTCTCACTGTCCTCCATGTTTCATCAATCCAAATATCCCTTGTCAACATATGGGGCTGAACATCACTTTATTTTATAATTAAAATTGAAATGTTTCTTCTAAATTGAGTTTATCTTAAATAATTAGGAGGAGTGATTATTATCTTCCTATTCCATGTTCAAATATATTCAAATTTATAAGTAACAACATAAAGTATTATTAGAATATCTTATAGTATCATTATTGAATGTCGCTAAAAATTCAAAACATATAAATTCATCGTATAAAATATAAAAATATTTTTAAATATTTCTCACAAAGCTTTTAAAAATAATCCTAACATAGTTGTCATTACTGAACTTAACTAAGATGGGACCTATCCAAAAAATTGTGGGCCCTCACATAATTTTCCAAGTCGTGCAACGCATAACAAAAGTGTTGAAATTATTCCATTTATTTAAAATGCAAGAAAGAAAGAAAGAAGAAAGAAATTATTTTAACGTCCACGAGGCTAAAGATATCCTATGGGAAAGATTGCTTCTTCATCTGCTTGATGTATTTGGCCATTTTTCTGTGAAGCTTCAAAATAAATTCTCCCAGCTTCTCGACAAACCCCTTGCTAAATAGATTATCCCAAGAGCTAACTGCCAACATATCTGCATAACTTTCCCTGTTGTCTTTGAATATCTCACATTCTAAAATAAAATGTTTTTCTGTTTCCACTTTTCCGGAAGAACAAAAAATGCATACTCTTTCCTCCCACACTTCCTTTGGCCTTTCCAATGCCCTGTTTCACAGCGGAGTTGATGAGAACTAGTCCTTAACTGAGCAATAAGAATTTTGGCTCTCCAAGTGATATTGGCCTCTATGTATGCTTTTGGTTGATGACTATGAGTGGGATTAAACACTTCAATATAGTAATTTTTCTTTCTTCCTAGCTCATTATCCCAAGTACGCTTGTGGAAGTTTTCCATAACAAAAGATTTTATCTCTTTGCTGTTTATGGGACACGCGTTCAAGCAAATACCCCATTTACTAAACCATTTGTTATTTTGCTGCATCCAAGTTTTTTTGCTCTTGCACAATCGATCATTAAAGACAACCTTAGACCATCTACCCTCTTCCATTTGCTCAATTTTTTTAAATACCTTATGACTTGCATCATGGCAATTGCTTCGATAGGAGAAGTCCCTGTTTCACTTAACAAGATAGCATAAGGAACTGCACTTTTAATCTTAAATTTGTTTGTAATCAAACGCTTCTAAATTTTCTCAATTTGTCTCCATTGCATGTCAGATGTACTGCTGCCCCATAGTTCACAACCATAGAGAATCATCGAAATCACTAGAAGCCAAAAAAGAGTTTGAGTGGTTTTCCAGTCCCATAACTCTGCCTCTCTACACCTATTTTGAAAAACACAAAATGCTTTCCAACCCCCCAAAGTTCTTTTCTTTCTACAACCATTCCAGCTTAGATTTTTGTTGAAGTCAATTCCGAGGTATTTGTAATCCGCAACTTCTTCCAAAATGTTGCCTTCAAAGTAGAACTTATGTTGTTTATGTTTTCTTTTCCTAGAGAAAACCACTAATTTCGTTTTGTTGATATTGACTTGCATCCCCACACTTCTACAAAAATTATCAAGGGATAGTAAGTGCCCTTGCAAACCAAGAGCCGATTTAGCAATCAGGATAAGGTCATTTACATACAAAAGAAGCCTTATAACAAACTTTCCCAAATAGATACCATCGCCCCCTTGCGAATTTAACCACTCCTAAATCTTGTCGATATATAAACCAAAAAGGGTAGGAGATAGTGGGCAACCTTGCTTGACCCCGATATCGCTTCTAAAACTTTTAGAAATGCCTGTTGAAGTTCTAATTTTGACTTTCACCTCTTCATACAACCTTTGCACAACCGCTCTCAAATGTTTAGGAACCCCAAGTTCCTCCATTCTGTGCCAAAGCTTATCCCTAGGAACCGAGTCAAACACTTTTCTAAAATCAACAAAGCAACAAAATAATTCTTCCTTTTTCTCCCAAACTTTTTCAATGATGTGCCTTAAAGTTATACAATGATCAACTGTGGAATGTTTAGGTCTAAAACCTGCGTGCCCTTTAGCACACTTATCTTTTTTTTCTACCCACTTGCTAATTTTGTTTTCTAGCATGCTACCAAATAGCTTTACAAACAAAGGGTTTATCATGATGGTCCTATAATTGGAGGGATTATTGACGTCACTGCTCTTGAAAAGAGGTATTGCCAGATTAGTTGTCTAATCTGTGGGGAGCCCTTGTTTTATGGTGTTGTTGAAGATTTTGTAATGTGAGGTTCAAGAATACTTGAGCCCCACTTTAGATATTTTGCTTGGAGTTCAGCTAAGTCTTTTGATTTTCCAACACCCAACTTCTTGATACCCATCTCTACCTCTTGTATCGTGAAGAGTTCAGTATCAGTGTTGACCAAGGGGGGAGGGTCAACTTTGGGAGCTTGATCATAGAGTTATATTGCATATTAAAATCATTTAGAAGCTGTAATATTATTTCCAATTTGTATCTTTTTCGGTTGGAGCTCCTTCAAAAATAATTTGGGATTATTTTTCCCAAGGAAGATTAGTTCTTCTCTCCTTGAAACCATGAAATCAACCTTTTTTTTGCTTAATAACTACTTGTAAGCTTTGAGATTTATGTTATCCTTGTTTGACTCTTTCCACATTCCCCTTGCCTTTTTGCATTCCTTGTCAAACTAAGCATTAACTAGAAAGCAATTTGTTTCAAACTTCTTAATTTTTGCTCTTTTTCACTTTGCAAGTGCACATTGAATTAAATGTGTTAATTCATGAGTATGAAGGTTGTGAATTGTAATTTTCTCCTTCTCGAAGAGCCTATCTAGCGTCATTTTGAAGGTATTACAATTTTCTGGGGTCAAAAGAATTATGCCCTGTGGAAGATTTTGTTGGACATGCTGAATTTTTGACTCTAATTGTTTCTTTCCAATCCAAGAGAAACATAAATAAATTGGCTTGTGATCTGATTTCAAGTCCCACAGTTGATCTCCAATCAAAACTTCCTCCATTTTCTCACACAAACCATGTGAGCAAATTACATAATCTACCACACTTGCTCCATTGTAAGTATTGCAAGTGAAATTACCAGACTTTGCCCATCTGGTCAAGCCATTACAAAAGACTAAATCAAAGGCCCCACATAGAGTAAGAAATTGTTCACCAAAGAGATTGCAGCCCTTGTCCTCTGAAATTCTTTCCCACTGATGATTACTTTCTTCTGTAAGCCAAATAGGGTCACAATCATCTTTACAACAAAGAATGCTAGCTTGCTCACTTGCAATTCTAGCATTGAAATCACCCACTATAAGGACTTCACCTAACTACCAATATGTTGGAATATTCACTTTTAAGGCTGCAAATGGATCTTTATGGTCAAGCCCTCTACCTTTGTAGATTTGTGAAACCGACGACACAAAATAGCATGCTGCAATTCTGATGTGGTTCCCATTTTCTGATATTTTAAACCAAATGAATTGCTTATTTGAGTCTTATTTTTCTAACTGAATGAGACAAACTTCTTTCTCCCTTACTAAAGCCATGATACCCTCGTGCCCTTTGCCATTCCCTGCTGCCTTGTTCCACACTACCATACTTCAGTATCCTTCAAACAGAGGTGTCTTGTACCCTTCATGCTCATGTGTTTCTATGAGGTAAATTATGTCTCTATCTTCTGCAATAGGCCCTAACCCAGGTCCTCGTCTCCATGGGCAACCTCTGCAATTCCAACAAATTAATCTTAAGGAAATCTGGGTATGACTTTATTGCTATTTATTTTGACATGCAAGACTCACATTTGGGTCTTTGTCCATGCCTTCCCATACTGACCTTGCTTTCTGATTTCTTGTTGAAGAGTTTGTTGCCTCTTCTTTATTACCATTTCGCTGCTATGTTTTGGAAGGAGGTTCAAATCGCGCTATCACAACTTTGCCTTTATAAATCCATGCTCTCTTGCCTTCATCTCTAGCTGCCCTAACATTTAAAATTCCCCCCTTCTTTCCTCCTATTGTTTACAGTGAAATATTCTTCTAGGAAAAAAACGAGAACCCCTCAAGAGATGTTTCTTGTTTAGAATGATATATTTATCACGCAAGCTAGGCATAATGACTTTTATGGGCTTGTTTCTCTCCCCATTAAACTTACCCACCCTGCATGCTTGGCATATTTTTCCTTTCCATAGCAACTTGTCTTTCAAGAAGTCTCTTGCAAGGTCAAGAGTACATTCATTTTTCCCATAGTCTTTCACCCCTTTAATAATTATGTTTGCTACCCTATTTTGTTTTTCCTTGCCTTCACTATCTTGCATGTTGTTAGCCTGAATATTTGTTTCTCCATCCTTATTAGCAGAATTGCTAATAACTTGAGCCCAAGTTTTGGAAACTTTGGTGGAATCTCCTTTCGTTTCTTCTCTCGCATTCTCTTCATGGTTGTTTATTTGGGCAATCATTTTCCCTTTATCCTGCGATGATTTCAAATTCACCATCTCTGTACTTTCCCCTACATATTTTTTTATGTTTTGTACATCTGCTTTCATCTGTTGCCATTCTGTCTTACTTATCAGGAGAGCTTCCTCTAACAATGCCACTTTTTCTTTTAAACCTTTATTGCTTTCTGCTAAAGCCTTGGTATTAACAATATTTGTGTTGGCAGAATCGGTAAAGGGAAAAGGCCGCTATGAGTTCAGTGTCCTCCCATCAAACTACCATATGATAACACACCTTTTGTCAGGGTTCACTTGTCACCCTTGTTCGTGGATATTTTACAAAATTAACAAAAGATTTTTGGTCTGGGTCGCGAAAATCTAAATCAAACTTTATGAAATAATTAAACCATGCCAATGTACTACGACCCCTTCTTAATGATTGATGGAGTGCCAAAATGCACTTCACGACCCTTTCTATGAATCAATAATTTCAACCCTTGGTTTTTCGGCCCCTTGCATGAATATAATGTTATTTGTCGAAGGCATCTCCATATCAACCCTGGGTGGATGTACCGATGTTGACATTTTTTTTTTTTACAAATGGACGGAGGCGACCGTGTTTGAAGGAATATCCTTCGTCTGAGTCTGGAGCATGGAGCGATAGAGAAGTGAAACGATCGTGCCCTGTGTTCAAATTTTAACACATCATAGCCTTTCTGAAGCCCTATAGCACGTCAGAGAAGTGCTCAGCGAAATTTAATAGTCAAAAGAAATTTAAATTTTGATTTTTACAAGTTTAAAAAAAAATTTAAATAATATTATAAAATGTCGTATGAAGGGCTGCCTGTCCATAGGACATTTCAAAAAATCTCAGTGCTGTGACTGATGTAACACTCTAAAGTCTGCAGGAGGTTCTGCCAACACTCTAGAAAGTGCAATGGGACGTAATAGAGGTTGTTCATCCATTCCCAGGTCATTAGTCATAATGGTAGCATTGATAGAGTTAACATTCATGATATGAGGTTTATGTTCGCATTCGTTGATAACAAAGATTTCTTTTCACATTCATTGATAGCATAGGAGAAGTAGCTATGTATTGGTATCCATGAATAGGGCATATTTTGAAGGTATCGGGAATTTAGAAGAAACAAATGACAAAATATAGAATTAACGATGACTGAGGTAGATTATTTTGAGCCTGTGAATCTTGCCTTCATTGATTTTTCCAATCCCAACCTTACGGCTAGTGCAGCACAAGTTCGCAAAGTATTTTTAACTCTCAGTTTTAATTTTCAACTTTCATTTCCCTCGCCTTTCATTCAGTTCATTGATTTCGGTATAACCGATTAAAATTATTATATATGGAATGGTTGATTGATCTTTATATAGTCATGTGTAGACTCTATATTATTTTTTATATCATCTATCATGTCATCGATGAAGATTTTTTGGACTAAGTCTTTGAACAAAGTCAAAGGCTTTTTGCCCTTCCTGAGGAGGAAACGATGAAATTGGTGTGGAATGAGAACCATCAAGGTTACACTCCGTATCAAGCAGAATCTCTTAATCTTTCCATTCAACCTGAAGGTTTGATGTGGATTTGTGTCTCGTTATATTTACTTCTGCTTGTAATTACATCTTTCTCTGCTCAACTCTGAAAAATCAATCCATTGAAGTATTTCACTTCATATTTTTTCATATATTCGTTTTTCCAAGGGATTGGAAGGGGAGTTATGAAGCTTCTGAAACGTCGATAAAGGCAAGTGATTTCACGGTCCCAATAAATGGCCTTCAACAGGTGTGCAGTTCAACATTTGAAACGGTATTTTTCATATTTTCCAGCGCTTAAAAATAGATTAAAGTGACAATACTAACATTTTTACATCATAACCACATACTACATTTTCTGTGGTATCTCCATTTTCCTTAATTTGTAAAATTTTATTCTTTCTTGTCAACCCACTATTAACACAAGATTGTTCAATTATGAGATTACCCCATTAGATGGTGATAACTACGCTTACTGATTCACAAACCTTTTTTTTATCTTGTAAATAACTACTACCATATACTACATCTTCAAGGATGCTAAATATATTCGAGTACTGATCATCCTACCACTATGAAAACATCATATCTTCCATCCTACCTTTATGAAGAAATATTCATGACATTACTTTGATGTTCCACATAGATATCTTAACATAGTATAATAAGGCTGATAGGGTTCCTTACATTTTCCATGAAGACATCATTACTTTGAAACTCTCATGTTCGACATGGAAATCTTGAGATAACGTAATAAGACCGATAGGGTTATTTATTTAGGGTTTCTTTTTAGAAAACATCGGTATATAGACAGAGTAATCTCTTTATTAATTTGAATTCTTATTTTATAGTAATAAATTAATACATTCTCGTTTTATAGTAATAAATGAATAATTTTTCATTTTATAGTAATAAATGAAATAAAATAGTTAAAGATGTAATTTTATCATGTTTAAAAATATATTAAAGTGATAATATTGATGGATTTACGTCATAACCACATGTTCTATTGTATCTTCATTTTCTTTCCTAATTTACAAAATTTTCTTTCTTTCTTGTCGACCAACCATTTAGACAAGATTGTTCCATTTTGACAACCATTCAAACAAGATTGTTCAATTATGAAATTACCCATTAGATGGTGGCAACTACGCTTAGTGATTCTAACATTTTTTATATTCTTGTAAATAACTACTACCATCTCTTTTCTATTTTTAGATTATTTTGTGATTGACAACCATAATGCTTACAAAATCCTAGCATTGTTGCCATTTGAACTTACTGTAATCAAGCTTACTATTAAGCCTAGAATTTGTAAAATCAAACTTTATTTAAAACCCCGTATTTCTTCTCTTATCTTAAAAATCATTTTTCTTTATAAACTCTCCAATTTTTGAAAACATAGAAATTAATGCTATAAAAAAAAATTGAGAAATAATAAGTGTGCTTCCCATAAAACTATGTAGAGTTTTGAACCAGGGAGAAGTTTTAAAATGAAAATCCAAGGCTCTATTAATAACCACACAAATGAAGATTGGTCTGCTTACAGGGCTACAACTTAATTTTCTTTTTCTGGTTGGTCTTCCCAAAAGATATAGAATGCCAATAGCTATCCATAGTACATACAACTACTATTGTGTCTCCCACTTCATTCTCTCCATTCGGCATCTAGGAAATAAGTTTAAGTTGTGTGTGTGGGTGTCCATGTAGCTACTGCTATGAAGGGTTTTTAAGGAGATGTTGAAATCATAGAAAAATTAAATGACATTGTTAATGAAAAGAAACCATATTATTAGAAAAAGACATCAATGAAAAAAAATCGCATTATTAGAAAAAAAATATCAACCAAACTTGAATTCATTGTAAGGACCAAATTTGAAAACCATTCTTAAACAAAAAAAACAACCAACCAAGCCATACAACAACAACATTACAAACGTGTATTACATATTACAATATTTCCCTATTAGATATAGAAAAATTTCCTTTTAATTACATAAATTTTTGAATCTATAAAGCTTGAAGTTTTTAATGGAGATGAAAGTCTATTGATAGTGTACTTTGATTGAGCAATGTCAAGAGAAAAGTTCAATTCCCTTGGTTGTTGAAGGTATATATTTATTTTTTTGGTTTGCTTTAAATTGTTTCAAGCTGAACAAAACATATAGTATAAATTAGAAACAAATCAAAACTTAAAAAACTCTTTCCATTGTGCAAATAGATTTATATTTTCAATGAAAAATTCAAATACTTTTGAAGATTATCTAATGAATAGAAGAAACATATGTTTACCTTTTTTTAATAGAATTTGAGAAAAATGTTTGCCTATTTACTAAATTCTATTGATATTTTATAGTGTTTTAATGTAGCCACTTTTTAAATTTTAAAGATTTAGAAGGACACCATTTCATTTTGGCTTTTTTTATAAAGAAATCATTTAATATACACTTGTTAATAGAAGTACAGTTTTTTTTATAGCGTTTCATCTTTGAAAGATTAAATAAATATATGCCATTCCAAATAAAATTAAGACCAACCCTTCAAATTTGATCACTTGGGACCTGGTGAAATTTTCCCATTACACCTGCAGCTCGTGGTAACCTGGCGCAACAAACACAAATTTTGAAGGTTTCTTCGCTGCAACAGATAAATAATATTAATCCACGTTGATGCAAGATCAGTCCAACTCTGCGCCTTACCGATACCGCGGTACCACTATAACACACAATCGACCAGAAGGAACAAATGCTGTTTCGTACTGCGCCCACCGTGTTGACAGGCTATCGAAATTGAAGGAGATAAGAGTACCGTATCAGTTAAGAAATGGTAGCTTACAGAATTCTAATGTGTTTTTTCGTTTCTTTTGGAGCGGTAATAGAATTTTCATTGAATTTTCCCGCGAATAAGACAGCCTAAAACCACTTCATTGACATTTAAAACATGAAAAATGGTGATATTTTATTCAAATCCCGACTGTGTACTATTCCTTCTTTGATCTTTAATAGAATTTCTGGAGTAATAAGGGAAAAATATTTTGTAGGTCTGTGCAGGAGCTAAAACTTAAAAAGATTCCATATCCCGACTGTGTACTATTCCTTCTTTGATCTTTAATATAATTTCTGGAGTAATAAGGGAAAAATATTTTGTAGGTCTGTGCAGGAGCTAGAACTTTAAAAGATTCCATATCCCGACTGTGTACTATTCCTTCTTTGATCTTTAATATAATTTCTGGAGTAACAAGGGAAAAATATTTTGTAGGTCTGTGCAGGAGCTAGAACTTTACAAGATGCCCTAATTGCTGCAAGAAAGGAACTAGATGAAGATTATTAATGGAGAGTTATTTAATTTAGTTCCCTATAAATAATTTATCTGACGGATTGGTACTTTTATGTCGCCACATGCTCGTATAGTTCAGAAATATTTCCTGGACCTGAAATTTCAGGTATTCAAGATATAATTTGAATTTAGGGTTTGCATGTCTCTCTGTGAGTGAAATAATTCAAGATTAATTAAGCTTCTGCTAATGCAATTGCAGGGCTTTGAACTCAAAAATATTGTGGCAAGCTGACAGGTAAACTTTCCCATATGGTTTTCAAGAACTTGAGCGCTATCGCGTCAATCCTGTAGAAGTTGAGATGCGTGTAAGTAACTTTTGAAAGCTTAGGGTTTCACTGCTATTGTTTGATACGATTTGAAGTTTATTGTTCCAATCTATCCACAGTTCCATCCATAAAGTTTTCCAGGCCTATACTATTTCTCCAAGAAACACCATGTCACGCTTTTAGTGTTCAAAACCAGGAAAGTTTGTATTATTGGCGCAAAGGTCAGTTTTCTTTGCATTTAGGTTTATGCTGTCTGATATTTATTTTAGCCTCCCCATTTTATTTGTGCTCAGAACTTTAATATTTGTTGTTTGTGTCAAAGGCCTGAGGTTTTACCTGTAGTTCTTCGGGACATCTACCGGATTCTAAAGAGATGTCTGGACACGAAGCGTTTTTACTGGTCAATTGAAACATATTTGAATCAATAACAACGATAGTAGATTTAAAAAAGAAAATTAAATCTCATGTTCATTTTAACCTTATCAATTACCATTAAATTTTTTAAAAATAAAATCTTATATCTTCCCTAAATCTCATGTCTTTATGTTAGATTTTGCATGCTAACACTCCTCGAAATATACACCACCTCAAAATCATTCAAATATTGATTTAATTATTAAATTAATATATCGATTTATTTTGGAAAAAAATGGGTATTAAATTTAATTATAAAATTGATATATCAATTAGTATATCAAGATAATAGTGTGTTTATAGGAACATTATTCTTAATAGAAAAACTTATTATAATCCACATATATAGATTTGATTTAGGAGGAATTTGAATCTTGAATTTTAAATAGTTAATACATATTTTAAAATATTATTTTAATAAATTTTAATAATATTTTAATTATTCAATTTTAAAAGAAATTTTGATTTTACAATTTATTTCATTAATACAAACCTAAGATGTTTCTATATTAATTTATTATTGTATTGCAAGAAACAAAATACTTTACAATTATATATGGAAAAGATATTATTGTGACAAACCAAACATAATATTATTTTAAACAATTAAATTTAGTAGGAACATCATATTTAAACATTTAATGTTTAAATATTTAATTCATTTCATGATATTTTATTTAATATTTAAATAATTAATTTATCTCATGATATTTTGGAAATGAGTGAAAATCAACCATGGTCAACCATGTTTAATTTAGTGTTTATAATATTTATCTTATATTTTATATACCTTAAGTTGATAATATTGGTACCTTGGATTTAGTATTATTCCATTGGGTTCATAATCCCTTGGGTTTATAATATCAACCATTTTCTCAACCATGGTCAAACGTCACATTATGACAAAGATTGTCTCAATATGATAATCATGGTCAACCATTGCTAACCATGGTCAATCATGGCCTTGGTCAACCATGTTTTATAGAATCAAACATTTTCATCCATGGTTGATCATGGTCGAATGTCACATTGTGAAAAAGATTGTCTTGATATGAAAATCAACCACAGTTAAGCATGGTCAACCATGGTCCAACGTCGCATTGTGACAATGATTGTCTCAATATGAAAATCAACCATGGGAAACTATGGTCAACCATGTTTAATTTAGTGTTTATAATATTTATCTTAGGGTTTATATTCCTTGGGTTTATAATATTGGTACCTTGGGTTTAGTATTATTCCCTTGGGTTTATAATATCAATCATAGTCAACCATGGTCAACCGTGGTCGAATGTTGCATTGTGACAAGGATTGCTCAATATGAAAATCAACCATGGTCCACCATGGTCCAACATCACATGGTGACAAAGATTGTTTCGATATGAAAATCAATCATGGTCAAACGTGGTCAACCATGGTCCAATGTTGCATTATGACAAGGATTTTCTCAATATGGAAATCCACCAAGGGTCAAACAAGGTTTAGAATATTTATCTTAGTGTTTACATACCTTGGGTTTATAATTTTTTATCCCTTGGGTTTATAATATCAATCCCTTGGGTTTATTAATCTAAGGGTTCATTGTCTCAACCATGGCCAAACGTCACATTATGACAAAGATTGTCTCAATATGATAATCATGGTCAACGATTGTCAACCTGGTCAACCTTGTTCAACAATGTTTTATAAAATCAACATTGTCATCAATGGTCAATCATGGTCAACCATGGTCGAATGTCACATTATGAGAAACATTGTCTTGATATGAAAATCAACCATGGTAAAGCATGGTCAACCATGGTCCAACGTCGCATTGTGACAAGGATCGTCTCAATATGAAAATCAACCATGGAAAACCATTTTTGATTTAGTGTTTATAATATTTATCTTAGGGTTTATATACCTTAGGTTTATAATATTGGTCCCTTGGGTTTAGTATTATTCCCTTGGGTTCATAATCCCTTTGGGTTTTAGTGTTAATCCCTTGCATTTATAATATCAATCCCTTGGGTTTATAATATCAACCACTTGGGTTTATTATTCCCTTGGTTTTACAATATCAATCATGGTTAACCATGGTCAATCAGCACCAAACATAGTCAACTGTCATCGAATGTCGCTCTGTGACAAGGATTGTCTCAATATGAAAATCAACCATGGTTAACCATGGTCCAACATCACATGGTGACAAATATTGTCTCGATATGAAAATCAATCATATTAAAACATTGCATTGTGACAATTATTTTCTCAATATGGAAATCCACCATGGTCAACCATGGTCAACCATGTTTATTTTAGGGTTTAGAATATTTATCTTAGTGTTTATAGACCTTGGGTTTATAAATTTTTTTCTCTTGGGTTTATAATATCAATCCCTTGGGTTTATTAATCTAAGGTTTCATATTCTTAGGGTTTAAGATTATTCCATTAGTTTTATAATCCATTTGGTTTTTAGTATTAATCTCTAGGGTTTATTTTCCCTTGGGTTTATAATATTGACCATGGTCAATAATCATCAACCATATTTTATAAAATCAAATGTGACCAACCATGGTTAGCCATGCTCCTACGTCACATTGTGACAAATATTTTCTCAATATGAAAATCAATCATTGTCTCAACCATGGTCCAATGTCATATTATGAAAAATATTGTTTCAATAGGATAATTGGAGTCAACCATGGTCGAATGTCACATTATGACAAAATTGTTGTCTTGATATGAAAATCAAGCATGGTTAAGCATGGTAAACCATAGTCCAACATCACATTGTGAATATGATTGTCTCAATATGGAAATCAACCATGGTCAACCATGTTTATTTTAGTGTTTATAATATTTATAGTAGGGTTCATATACGTTGCGTTTAAAATATTAGTCCATTGGGTTTAGAATTATTTCCTTGGGTTCATAATCCCTTGGGATTTTAGTATTAATACCTTGGGTTTATTATTCAATCATGGTTAACCATGGTCAACCATGTTTTATAAACTAAATCATGGTACACCATGGTCCAACATCGTATTGTGACAAAGGTTGTCTCAATATGAAAATCAACCATTACGCAACGTTGCATTATTCCAAAAGTTGTCTCAATATGAAAATCAATCATGATCAACCATAGTCCAACGTCGCATTGTGACAACCATGATCATCCATGGTCAACCATGGTCCAATGTTGCATTATGAGAAAGATTGTTTCAATATGAGAATCAACCATGGTCAACCATGTTTATTGTAGGGTTTATGGTCACATTATAACAAAGATTGTCTCTTGGTCCAACATCGCATTGTGACAACCATGGTCATCCATGGTCAATCATGGTCCAACATTGTATTGTGACAAAGATTGTCTCAATATGAAAATCAACCATGGTCAACCATTGCCAACCATTGTCCAACGTCGCGTTGTGCCTAAGGTTGTCTCAATATGAAAATCAATCATGGTCAACCATAGTCCAACGTCACATTGTGACAAAGATAGTGTCAATATTAAAATCATCCATGGTCAAGCATGGTCAACCGTGTTTATTTTGAGGTTTATAATATTTATCTTAGGGTTTATATACCTTGGATTTATAATATACGTTTCTCAATATAAAAATCAATCATGTTCAACCATGGTCCATTGTCGCATTGTGATAAAGACTGTCTCAATATGAAAATCAACCATGATCAACCATGGTACAATGTCGTATTATGACAAAGATTGTCTCGACATTATAATCAACCATGGTCAACCATGAGAGACCATGTTTATTTTAGTGTTTATAATATTTATCTTAGGGTTTATATACGTTGCATTTAAAATATTAGTCCCTTGGGTTTAATATTATTCCATTGGGTTCATAATCCCTCGGGGTTTAGTATTAATACCTTAAGTTTATTATTCACTTGGGTTTATAATATCAATCCCTTGGGTTTATTATTCCCTTGGGTTTATAATATCAATCATGGTCAATCATAGCCAACAATGGTCAACCATGATTGAATATCACATTGTGAAAATGGTTGTCTCAATATGAAAATCAACCATGGTCAACTGTGGTCCAACGTCGCATTGTGACAAGATTGTCTTGATATGTAAATTAAGAATTGTCAACCATGGTCAACTAGGGTCCAACTTTACATTGTGACAAGGATTGTCTCAATATGGAAATCAACCATGGTTAACATGTTTATTTTAGGGTTTATAATATTTATCTTAGGGTTTATATACCTTAGGTTTATAATAGTTATCCCTTGGGTTTATAATATCAATCCCTTGGGTTTATTAATCTAAGGGTTCATATTCCTAGGTTTTAATATTATTCCCTTAGGTTTATAATCCCTTCGGTTTTCAGTATTAATCCCTAGGGTTTATTATTCCCTTGGGTTTATAATATTGATCCCTAGGATTTATAATATCGATCATGGTCAACCATGTTTTTTAAAATCAATCATGGTACACCATGTTCCAACATCATATTGTGACAAAGGTTGTCTCAACATGAAAATCAACCATTTCCTAACGTCGCATTGTTCCAAAGGTTGTATCAATATGAATATCAATCATGATCAACCATAGTCCAACGTCGCATTGTGACAACCATGGTCCGATGTTGCATTGTGAGAAAGATTGTCTCAATATGAAAATCAACCATCGTCAACCATGGTCAACCATGTTTATTCTATGGTTTATGGTCACATTATAACAAATATTATCTCTTGGTCCAACGTCGCATTATGACAACCATGATCATCCATGGTCAACCATGGTCTAGTGTCGTATTGTGACAAAGGTTGTCTCAATATGAAAATTAACCATGGTAAACCATGGCCAACCATTGTCCACCATCACATTGTGCCAAAGGTTATATCAATATGAAAATCAATCATGGTCAACCATAGTACAATGTCGCATTGTGACAAATATTGTGAAAATATGAAAATCATCTGTGGTCAATCAAAGAATAAGGAAACAATGATGCAAAAGTAACAAGTTAAAAAAGACCTTAATTAGACCCCTACTAGCCATGACAAGCATTTCGTCAAACATATCATCAACATGTAACCTACAGGTGTAAACAACAGAATTAAGCGTAGGGATATCATACTTATCTGAGAATCGCTATGAACCATTGTTCCCTCATGTCATTTGCTGCATTATTATCATCTATTAGTCCATAGATACATTATCCATTGATTTACAAATAAAAACAAGATGAGAGCCATACACAACTGTTGTCATAAAACACACATATAACTAGCATAATAACAAAAAAAATACTCATGAATGTATAGTCATATAGACAACATATAATCCATCAAAATACCCATATAAATACAAGGATAAATAACATTTCATTATTGATGAAATAAACCAACCGGAGATGGGGTTACCACATTCCACCTGACCATAGATTGGCTGAGCCAAGTCTCTCTTCACCCAATCACCCTTGTGCCATATTCCTATCAGGCCAGGCAGTAACTCCACCAAATCAATTCATATATTATTCCTTCAGGTTGGTCTTTATTATATACATGAGGGAGAGACTGTTCACTTCATCTCCTGATGACTGTTCATATTTCTTATTATTTATTTACATCAATTACATTTATTCACCCAATCCTGATGACTAGGTGTCAACATTCCCCCCCTTAATCTGAAGGGATGTTGGTGAGTCCAAGCATCATTCTGAATCATTCAATCTTTTCTCTTCCAAGCGCTTTGGTGAAGATGTTTGCAATTTTCTCATTAGTGGAACAATGACGGAGATGGATTGTTTTGGCCTCAACATGATGTCGAATCAGATGATATCTGGTATTGATGTACTTCGTTCGATCATGGAAAATTTGGGTTCTTGGCCAGCTTTATTGCAGAGGTATTGTCAATCATGAGTGGAGTTGATTGTACTTGTTTTACCTACAAATATTCAAGAATTTTCCTGAGCCACACAATTTCTTTTGTTGCCTCAGTTGCTGCCACGTATTTTGGTTATGTTGTGGAATCTGTTGGAACTGATTATTTGCGTTATCTCCAGGAGACAACTCCTGATCCAAGACTCATAGCATATCCTGAAGTAGATACCCCAGTTTCTTTGTCTCCATCGAAGTCTGAATCAGAGTATCCAATCAAACTGAAGTCGTCCACTTGTGTATACTTGATTCCAAAGTCTTGAGTTCCCTTCAAGTACCTTAGAACTCTTTTTGCAGCAGACCAATGTCCTTCACAAGGCTTTTGCATAAACCTGGAGAGGATTCCAACAACAAACAAAATGTTTGGTGTGGTAGTAGTTAGGTAGTTGAGACTTCCTACAAGCTGTCTATACTTTGTTGCATCCCCAAATTATTTTCCTTCAATAGATGTGAGCTTTAAGTTTTGTTCCATTGGAGTAGTAAGAGGATTGCATTCTGTCATGCCAAACCTGTTCAACAGATCTCTAATGTACTTCTTTTGAGAAATAAATATGGACTTTGGATGTTGAGTTGCTTCAATACCAAGATAGTAATGAACATAGCCCAAATTAGTCATTTCAAAACTTTTCCCCAATTCCTTCTTTATGGATGCAATGTATCTTTCATTGTTCCTTGTCATCAAACAATCATCTACATATAACACAAGATATACAGCTGTTTTGCCAACTTTATTGACAAATAAAGTTGCATCATCAAGATCATAATGTTTGAAATTGAGTTTTAGAAGATGCTCAGTTAGTTTCTCATACCAGGCTCGCGGTGCTCGTTTGAGGCCATACAAGGATTTCACAAGTTTGCATACTTTATGTTCATGTCCCTTTACAACAAATCCTTCGGGCTGGGACATAAAAACATTCTCTTTTAGATCTCCATTCAAGAAAGAAGTTTTTACATCCATTTGATGGAATTTCCAACCGTTTTGAGCTGCTAGGGCAAAGAGTGTACGGATGGTAGCCCATTTTGCTGTGGGTGAAAAAGTCTCCTCATAATCGACCCCTTCCTCTTTTGCAAAACCTTTTTCCACAAGCCTGGCTTTGTGCTTATCAAGTGATCCATCACCTTTATACTTGTTCTTGTAGACCCACTTGTAGCTTGGTTTGGTTCCTAATGGAGGATCAACTGGCTTCCAAGTGCCATTCTTTATGAGGGCATCATATTATTTTTGCATCGCTTCTCTCCATTCATCATGAGAAGCAGCTTCTTTAAAGGAAGTTGGTTCAAAATCTGTAGACAAGTTCAATTCACAATCATAAGAGACATCCATATCAACAGGTGAATTAGAGTCATCTACATCACCTCCATTTTTCCAGTTTGAATTTCTAGTTCCTGTCTTTCCAACCTCATCAGGATGAACACTTTCAAGTGTCTTTGTCAGCCACTTTGGGGGACCTTTCTCAGATGGTCCAGGCTACTCCGTTGATTGAGTTGGGACTGAATCAAGATTGAGTCTCCCAAGTCTATCAATCACATCACTTAAAGCATCATCCGTTGTTGGAGTTTCATGCAGGGGAGAGAGTTCTTCAGAAGAAGATTCCACATGTTGATCTAGAATAGGAATCCCCCCTTCAAGATGTGGAATCTGATTATCAAATTCTTGAAATGATTTTGCATTTGTGAATCGATCCAAGCAATCAAGTTGTTTCTCAACAATGTTGTCAGTTTTGGATGATTCAAGAAAGATTACATCTCTAGATACAACAAACTTTTTATTGACTTCATCATAGAGACGGTATGCTTTGGAGGTGTTTGAATACCCCAGGAAGATACACTTACGACTTCTTGCAGCAAGTTTATTTCTATGTACCTTCGGTATCAAGGCATAATAGGTGGAACCAAAGACCCTGAGATGCTTTACCAAAGGAATGTGCCCATACCACATTTCATAGGGAATCTTGTTTATGATAGAATTAGATGGACATCTATTCTTTATATATGCAACACATAGAACAACATCAGCCCAAAACATTATTTTTACATTTTTGAAGAAGAGCATGGAGCGTACCATATTTAAGATTTTCCTATTCATTCTTTCAGCTACACCATTCTGTTGGGGATTATAAGGTACAGCCATTTGATGTTTGATCCCATGTTGGCAAAGATAGTTTTCAAATTCATTTGATGTGTATTCTTTTCCATTATCAGTGCGAATATATCCAATATGAAATTGTGCATCATTTTCAATCCATTTATGAAAGTTCTTGAATGTTTGAAAAGCATCAAAATTGTTCTTCAATAAATAAACCCAACACATTCTGGTGTAGACATCAATACATGTCATCATATATTTATTTCCATTTGCAGAAGGAACAAGGATTGGACCACATAAATCTGAATGAATGAGTTCAAGTTTTCTATGTGCTCTTGAATGTGAATCATGAAAAGACTGTTTGCTATGCTTTCCTAGAATGCAAGCATCACATTGCTTAAATTTCCTAGGAATTGTAGGCAAACCAGTGACACCATTTTTCTTCAACAAGCGGAGGTTGTCATAGTTCAAATGTCCAAATCTAGCATGCCATAATAAACTTGATGGAAGTGTACCTTCTTCATAATGAGAATTGTATGAGAAATGTTGTGCATGAGCAGAGGTACCTTGTAGCTTGAGAAGCCTTTCTTCTTCTATTCCCCTCATGACAAGTGAGTGGTCAGATTCTTTTCTCACCTCAGGCTTGCCATCAAACAAATGAATGGAGTGACCTTGCTGGCGGATGTGGACCAAGGACAACAGGTTTCTCTTCAGCTGTGGGAGATATAGAACATGATGCAGAAGAAAGTCTGGAAGACCAGGCAATTTAAGCCTGATTGTGCCAAGCCTTGATGACTTGATTTTTGATTGGTCTGCAAAGTATACTGCTCCATCAACATTGTCAGTAAATTCTTCAAAAAAATATTTTCTATGAGTCATGTGGCAAGTTTCTCCTGAATCAAGCAACCAATCATTTTTTCAAGAAGCAAGTGAAGCATTAAATAAATATTCATTTACTCCAATATTACATTGTGCCACCACATAATGAGCAGATTCAGGTGCTTTACCTTTGTCTGTGTCATTAGTTTTACCTTTGGGTTGATTTCTTTGCTACTCAATTTTGTCCCAAGGTATTTTGCATGTAGAGGCATCATGTGATCCATTTCTTTTGCAGCGTATGTAGTGAAAATCCGCCTTTTCTCCTTGAGAGTGTCTATCCCCCCTGCCTCTGAAATATCTTCCTCTTCCTCTTCGACCACCTCTTCCTCTGGAAGAATCTTGAGCAGGATTCTTTTCTTTATGAGCAAGGCACACGACCTCTTTAGAAGATTCAGGGGCTATCTTCTTTCCAAAAGCTTTCTCTCTTTCAGCAAATTTTTTCACAAGAGAGTCAAAGGTAATATCTTTGAGATTTCCATTTGCTTGCAATGACTCAAGATAATTGGAGTAAGTAGGATAAAGTGCCTCGAGAAAAGCGATAAGAGGAATATCCAATTCAACCTTAATGGATTTGATATCATCCATTATATATTTTACTTCAGATACAAGAGCAAGAGGATCATTATTTTGTAATTCAAGAGTGAAGAGTTTAATCATGAGTTGAACAACTTCAAGTGCAGAATGTGATTCATAGAGTTCTTTCAGCTTTTGTAACCGCTTTGAAAGCAGTTGAAAATGGTGAAATATGGTGACTCACCTCTTCACTTACAGATGCTACGATTAATGCATAAGCTTTGCTATTCTTATTTTCCCAAATGGCAAACTCTTTGTCTGAGTTAGGTTGTTCTAGCTCTTTGTGTCCGTCTCCAATACACACTCCTTTCCACAACTCACTGAAAATGAGGGTGTGTTTTATCATGCGGGACCACTTAGGATAGTTCTCCTTGCCAGTAAGAACTGTTCCCACAATAGATATGATTGAATGCATATTGTGAAAAAAACTTTTGCTAGCAAAAAAATATGTGTACTATTTTTAAAAAATACTTCTGCTGGCAAAATGTGCTTTTGATGTAAAAAAAATCATAGGTTAGGTTCTTGTGCACACGATCATCAAAATATAAATAATATTTTATATCCCAACCAACACATTAATTGATTTTTTTACAAGAGCTCAACCCATATGGTTATTTCAGCAACATTCAACATTCTCCAAAAACACACACAACCAGTGAGGCGGTGTGGGAAAACTATATGACTATTGGCGCGCATGTATTAAAATGATCTAGAAAAGGTGTATTAAAACCATCCAAAGCCACAAACTTATTCAAATAACTCATGCGCATTTATGTATATGAAACACTACCTTTTGGAGAAAAAACTTTAAATATATATCAGTGTTATATATATCAGAAATACTGTGGCGCCAGCATGTCAAGAATGGAGGAACCACACCAAAACGGGATGGCTTCCACCAACGCTTTTGTTGCACAAGACAGTGAGCACCTCTGCACCAAGTTTGTAACTTAACAAGAGTATTCTAACTGCATCAGCGGCATCACAATGAGGTCTTCCGCTATAAAAAGAAGGACTACTATAATGTTGTTGCAACCGAAGTCGGTGAAGCCAAAATGATGTTGCTCCTCCGCATAGCTACTCAAACCAGAGCGCTTGGGAGGTTCGAACTTGGAACTGCCACCCAATGAATTTCGGCTTTAACCAACCGCTTGAACGACTCTTCAAAGAAGGATCATATGGAGCATACTAGCTTTTTGAAGCTCACAATCCTTCCTTTCTTGGTGTCGAAGAGGGACATCGTTGAGTTTTTCAAGGAATATGATCTGAAAGAGAAAAAATGTACACATTGTAACTCATTCCGATGGGAGAGCCATAGGCGAAGCCTTTGTGGAATTTCTAAGTGCCGCTGATTGAAAGGACATTGTGAGGAAAGAAGAAAATGATGATTGGCACCAGATATGTAGAAAATGACAAAAAATACAAAGAGGGAGAGTGAGCAAGGAAATACAAAGAAATCAGTGCACATCCACGGAATCAAGACCCTGTCACGAGAGAGAGGAGTTACAACAGAAGGCAGAGAATAATGTCAAAGATTTGCAGTGTTTAATGGGCAGCAACTGTGGAGGGGGTAGTGGACAGACTGTAAAAAAATGGCAGAAGGGAGTTACAGGACTAGAAGTAGATGCCAAAAATGGAGCTGGCTCTGATACCATGTCAAGCCATGCAATAACTCCACCAAATCAATTCATATATTATCCCTTCAGGTTGGTCTTTATTATATACATGAGGGAGAGATTGTTCACTTCATCTCTCGATGACTGTTCATATTTCTTATTATTTATTTACATCAATTACATTTATTCACCCAATCTTGATGATTAGGTGTCAACAATTCCAAGCATGAATGTGGGACTCATAGAACACACCAAATAAGCATGGATTCCACCAGAGTTATCCACCTACGTCATGAGGAATTTGAGAGGCTCCTAGTCTTTCAGGCTTTATCATAATCCACATTCCGATCCAGTGATACTAGGCCCTACACAAAGACACACTCTCCAGGATTTACCATACACCATCCCAAAACTACTAGGCCCAACGGAGAGAGATCCACCTCTTGGATTTACCGTATATGCCACCATACACTAGCAAGGATTCCTAGGCCCACCGAGGCACACAATCCTGGCTTTATCACAACCCACAGTACAGTTTAGAGGTTACCAGGCCGGTCGCTTTACCGTGATCCATAGTTTAGTTCAGGGACCACTAGGCCATGTGTTTGTCATTTTAGAGATACACCCCACTCATATTTGAATCCACCCGACCATTCCACATAAACCGAATATGAGAACCCATCACATCAAAGCTATCAGGAAATGTTAAGGCTATGAGGTCTCTATTTTATTCATTTTCCTCCTCACATGCAACTTGTGACCTTTCACCTCCCTTTTCTCCTAATTTCCATTATTTTCATAAATAAATGTACCAAAAATGCCATTTTTCCTTTTCAAAGCCTTAGCCATTTTTTTATTCCTTAGCCATAAACAACTAAATGAACACCACCTAGGATGTCTTTCCCAACATTCAATTTGGAATAAGTGTCCCATCAACCGTGGTTATTATTTTTAGATTTTATTACATGGAATTTTCACATGGAATGTTCAATCACACATATACCTCATCAAACCGCTGGAAAGAAGACATACTGCTCATGGAGCTTTATAACACAATGTTCCACCTAGACTCTGGTCTAGGGAGACGCGGGTGTGGGAGACGCACAGGGGGGCGTGTGGGATTACTCTCAAATTTTAGGGAAATTTCGGGGGTGGGGGGGACGTTAGGGTGTGTGTGTGTGTGTATATATATATATAAAATTCAAGTTCATATTCAATAATAAAAGCATAAATAACTAATAGTAATGGCAAATACATTAATCCACACATAAAATTCATATTCATAATTGAATTAAATAATGACATACATTGATCCCTCATCATTCATTTTGATACATACATCATTCATATGACATGCTCATTCATTCATACCATGAGATTCAATAATAAAATTCAATAATGAAATATTCAAATACATTGATCAATGTCATTCATCATTCTATAATCTACATTGATTTAAAATTAAATTCATCATTCTAGAATCTAAATTAAAATTTAAAAGCAAAACAGACTAGTATATTACTAATATACTGTATACTAGATACTGAAGTTTGAACACTAAAATATTAAATTACTGAATTCAAAATTAATATAACCCAAAATCTCAAACTCAAAAATAGTTAAGAGTGAGGAGTTAATAATTGGTCTAAGGTCATCAATATCTAGTGTCACACAAAGTTAAAATTGAAAAGTAAAAATGGACAATGAGGATTGAAAATAAAATCAACATCAAGGAGTCAATCTCATTGATTGGGCCTCTACATTCAGGGGGGGCACATCCCCCCTCAAAAGGGGATGCCCAGAAGCATCCCTTTTGGGGAGTTTCATCCCCCACACTGTGGAAACACCCCCTCTACATCTCCCCAAAAGGGGTGCATGGGGAAACACAGCTCCAGACATCCCCCCGTCCCAGGTGCGTGGGGTGTGAGGGGTGCGTGCACCCGACCCTGGGGGATGCGTCCCTGTGGAACACTGTTATAACATAACTCAATGTAGTATTTTACAATTATCATATTTCTGAGTGCTAACTCACATGACATTATGATAACATAACCAAATGATAGCTCAGTAGCATGACAACATAATCATAATGACATGACACCCATACTGCTTAGTGGAGCTTTAACATAGCTCATGGTGATATTTACATCCATATACATATATGCATACATCAATATCACCAAAACATATACCAAGACACCATATCAAAACATATACCAAAACACCATATCAAAATATATACTAAAACATCATATCAAATCATATACCAAAACACTTTTCCTCAACCAGAAAAAAGGAAGGATACATAGCCCACATTTGATCCGCCCTCTCCCATGTAGCTTCATCGGAACCAAAGTGCTTCCATTGCACTTTAGCTTGCTCGATTGCTCGGTTATGGAGCATGAGCACCTTTTTCTGCAATATACAATGAGGCTCCGACTGGAATTCTCCATTTGGTTCCACCTGCAATACAGACCAGTCAATCACATTATCAACATCCTTAACAAAATTCTTAAGCAAAGATACATGGAAAAAATCATGGAATTTCATTGTCGGAGGCAGTGCAAGTCGATAGGTTACTAGCCTAATCCTCTCAATGATACTGAAGGGTCCACAAAACCATGGTGCCAGCTTGGCACAAGATCAAATCCGGAAGGAGCTCTTATTTGGTTTGATGCGCAAGTACACTTGTTCCCCAACCTAGAACTCCTTGAAAAACCTGTTCTGATTTGCATAACTCTTCTACCTATCCTATGTTTCCTTCAAATTTTTCTTAATCTCCTACATTTCCTATTTCATGTCTGCCAACATATCTGGTCCAATAAGTACCATGTTAACTGGATCACTCCAACTGATAGGAGTGTTACAACTCCGCCCATACAATGCCTCAAAACAACTCATCCTTAATGAATCCTGAGAACCATTGCTGTATGCGAACTCTACCAGGGGGAGATACTCTTCCCACTACCACTGTTGATGCATCACATACATTCTGAAAATGTCCTCCATTGCCCTGTTGACCCTCTCTGCCTGTCCATCTGTTTGCAGATGATAAGTTATACTAAAGGCCAACTCTGTTCCCAAACCTGCAAATCACTCCTTCCAAAAATTGGAAGTGAACTTTGCATCCCTATATGAAACAATATTATTTGGAACACCATGCAATCTGACCACATCTCTGATGAATACCTGTGCTACATCACTAGTTTAGAATGTAGACTTCATGGGAATGAAGTGTGCAACCTTTGTCAACCTATCCACAACAACCATGATGGAATCATGTTGTCTCACTGTCTTCGACAAACCTGTGATGAAGTCCATGGAAATATCATCCCATTTCCACTATGGAATCACGATCAATTGTAGTAGTCCACCTGGGTGTTTACACTCTGCCTTCACACACTGAAATTCAAAACACCTAGCCACAAACTCTGCTAGACCCCTCTTCAGATTCTTCCAGTAATAAAATTTCTTCACTCCCGTCAATATATTCTGATAACCCAGGTGACCTGAATAAAGTTTGGCATGAAACTCTCTCAAGATCACCTTCTCGAGCTCACTGCTATCTGACATATATATCCTGTCTTTGAATCTGACCAATCCATCTGCTGTAAGACAATAATCCATACCTTGTGCACCTGCACCTGTACATGTACCACTACATGTACATGTACCTGCACCTGTACTTGTACCTATAATATCACATGTACCTGCACCTATACTTGTACCTATAATATCACATGTACCTGCACCTGTACTTGTACCTATAATATCACATGTACCTGTACTAGCACCTTGCTACATCCTGTGCACAATCTCCATATACTTGACATCTTGCTAACCTTCCTGTAAGATCCTATCCTGTAAGTGTTGGAAATAATACTGAGAGGGGGGGGTGAATCAGTATTATCACATTAATAAAACTTTTTTATTTCCATAATCAGATTCATATATGCTACTTCCACAACTTCTTATGATTAAGTTAATCGATCTTCAATGAGTGCATTAGAACATTATCAACCATATTATCAGTTAACAGATGCAGTAACATAAAGTAGATCATCACACATAAGGCACACACATGAACACAATGATATAAGGTGGAAACCCAATGCGGGAGAAAACCACCTGCTGCAAGTCATCTCAATCTTCTTCTTAATAAGAAAATCCTTTTACAATATTTGTACTGGTGCAGTCTTATACCAGTACGGGAGCTACAACCCCCTTTGCTCTTGTACTAGCCGATCCATTTACTAGTACGCAGGCTACTACCTGCTACAATGCTCCAAAGATTTTCTTTAGCTCTTGTACTAGCTTAGATACTAGTACGTAGGCGCCGGCCTACAATCTTCTCTCCTCCAAGTACCACGTTTCATCAATTTTCATACTGGATACACTGAAGCACAACCCATAATCTGAAAGGCCACATTTCATCCAATTTTCATACTGGACCCAACAACAACATTGAAGCTCATAATCAAACAACCTTCTGAAACACCCAATCACTAGATCAATACATATACAATGAGAGTCATCAATCAGATCTAGTCCATCAGATCATTAAGAACCTGATCCATCAATTCTGAAGCTAATCATAATCATTTACTCAATCACTGCTGTTATCAGAACATAATACCAGAAACCAGACATCACTTCAAAACCCAGAACACAGCAATGATAAACATGAACAACTAAATTGATTTCAAGAGAAGTACGCAGCTTCACCCATGTAATGCCTGCGTACAGTACGCACTGTTCTGAACTGTGCACCTGCGTACCCACGCACTGTGCCAAATAGACTTCCTGCGTACCTCCACAACTGCAGCGCTTCTGCGCCTGCGTACCGACGCACTTGCAGCGCTTCTGCGCCTGCGTCCCGGCGCACCTTTCTTTCACTGTACCTGCGTACCTTCGGGCATAAATGATTTCAAGACTTCAAGAATAACCCAGACAGTCAGATCTACAGATCTGATCATGCGCCGAAGAGATCTCAGTCCATCAGTAGATTCGCCTTCTTTAGATCTAGACCAGATCTAGCCCTCATAAGATATTCAACCAAAAACATGCTCAAGCCAAATGATCTCCTTTGCTTTATATAGGCAAGCTCCTCCTAAAATCATGGAACAATACCACGAGCCGACACCATAATAACCCAATACCGTCGGCTAAATACCAAGAGTAACACATAAGAAAACCCCACATGTGAATTTCTTTGCCTTGAAATGTGTGCACTGGGGGTACGCACCTCCTGAACGGCTGGCCTGCGTATCTGGACGCGGTCCCTGCATGGTGTACCTGCGGGTACGCACTTTCTGTAAGGTGTACCTGCGTACCCCTTATTTTCTTCAATATTTGATAGCTGATCATCAACCTCTGCTGCTGACTTGAAGTACAGTGATCTATCACCTGAATGGGTTGCCATCAAGGACAACACTTTAGCCATAATGCCAACAGTAAGTCTGTCCCATAGGAGCTCATAGTTTCCAAGTGGTTTACCTATACCTGCCTGTTAAGAGCATACACCACCTTGTTCTCTTTACCTTTGATGTACCTGATCTCGAAATCAAACTCATTGATTATGGCCAACCATCTAGCCTGCCTGACATTCAGATTTGGCTGGTCAAATAAATACCTCAACCCAATGTGATCACTCATCAGTACAAACCTCCTGCCAAGAAGATAATGCCTCCACATCTTCAATGCGTGTATGTTCACTGCTAACTCCAAATCATGTGTCAGGTAGTTCTGCTCATGCTCGTTCAGTTTTCGGGACTCATAGCATACCACCTGTCCATCCTGCATAAGGAATCCACCAAGTCCTCTCTTGCGAGCATATGTTCATACTACAAACTCTTTGTCTAGATCTCCAATTTGTAGCATTGGTGCATGTGTCAATGACTACTTAATCTACTCAAATATAGCCTTATACTCCTCTATCCATTCAAAATTCTTACCTTTCCTTTGCAATGATGTGATAGGATAAGTAATTTGAGAGAAGTTCTTGATGAACCTCCTATAATAGCCTACCAAACCCATGAAAGATCTCACATGATCCACACTCTTAGGATCTACCCACTCCATGATGGCTCTTATATTTTCTGGATCTACTGCAATGCCCTCCTTTGAGACAACATGCCCAAAGTAGTGCACATCAGTCTAAAAGAAACTGCACTTGTTGAGCTTAGCATACAATTGATGCTCTCTCCCTAGCCTCAACACTGCTGCTAAATGCTCAGTATGCTCTTCCTCACTTTTAGAATATACCAATATATCGTCAATGAACACAATAACAAACTTATCCAAATACGAATGCAACACACTATTCATCAAGCACATAAATGTAGCTGGATAATTAATTAATCCAAATGGAACTACAACAAACTCATAATGCCCATACCTGGTCTGGAAAGCTGTCTTATAAATGTCCTCCTATTTGATGTGTACCTGATGGTATTTGGATATGAGATTAATCTTCGAGAACACTGCTGCTCCCTTAAGTTGATCAAACAGTTCATTAATCCTTGGTAACAAATATTTATTCTTGATGGTCACTTTGTTCTACTGCCTATAGTCAATGCATAATTTGAGAGTTCCATCTTTCTTCTTCACAAACAATACCAATGCACCCCAACGTGATACAATTGGCCTAATGTATCACTTGTCCAACATTTCCTTCAACTACAATTTTAACTCAACCAAATCAAGTGTGCTCATCCTATAAGGTGATTTTGATGCTGGAACTACCCCTCACACTAACTCAATCGAAAAGTATACCTCCCTGTGAGGTGGAAAGTCTGTAATGTCCTTAGGAAATACATCTTAAAACTACTGCAAAACTGGGTACCTTCTCAACACATCTGCATCCTCAACCTCCTTACCCTTATCATTAGAAATGTGCACTACAAATAACACACACCCTTTCCTGCGGATACGCTTTGCTTGCATAGCTTTCACCATCCTAACTCATGTGGCTTTCTTCTTACCCTACAAGACTCTTGGTTCCCCATTATCATTGACACACTCAATGGATTCGTCATAACAATCTACCTTGGTTCTATGAACATACAACCAATCCATGCCCACCAACATACTCCATGATCCCAACGGTAGTACATTTAGATGTATTGCAGTAGGCACACCAATCAAATCAAATGCACAAGGTCTTACCCAATGATGCACTTGCTTCTTTATACTTATAGGCAACTGCACTAACCAAGACTCTGCATGCAATTTTTTACTCAAACCACACTTATCCACCAAGTCAGGACTAACATAACTATAATTAGATCCAAGGTCAATCAAAATAGAAATGTATTGATCACAAAGCTTAATTTCCATCTCAATGATAGATGTCTGGTGTTCTTCCTGCCTGATGTCCACGACCGTATAAATAAATGCTCTGCCCTACATCCCTAGCAGTCTATGCCTCTTGTGCACTGTATATCTTAGGCCTACCACTCTGATGCTATGGATAATCTCTCCTAAGATGCTCCCCTCCACATGTCCAACACTCCAACTGACCGGTGCCCTCACCTCTATGTTGTTGCTGCAACCCATGTCCCTGTCTAGCTACATTGAACTTATTTTGTGGTGCCATATTTTCTTTTCCATCTACATTCTGAGGCCTTGTTATCTTAGGCTTCTATTTACCTTTACCTTTGTCCTTCCCTTTCCACCCTTGCTGAGATTCATTCTTATGCTTTTGATTGTTCATATCAATGCTTCAATTTCCCAATGACTTCCTCAAGTGACCGAGGCTCATCGTACTCAATTCGATCTCTAAATGATAATGGAAAACCACTGAAAAGTCTTTGAACTTTAGCCTCCTCATCTGTAAGATACAGTACATACCGCAATAGCTCGAGAAACTTGGTCGTGTACTCTTCATCTACCATTGACCCCATCTTTAGCTCATAGAATTATTTGGCCTTATTGTCTTAGTACCTCTCTAACAAGTACTTCCTAAAAAGCCTCTTGAACTCCTACCAACTCAAGTCATCTGTCCTAATGTCTCTGACCCACTTAACATCCTCCCACTAGATGTATGCTTTACCTTTCAAGCTAAAGATAGCTATTTTGGCCTTGATGTTATCTGTGTACTCATGCAACTCAAAGAATTTGTTCATCCCAAGTATTTGCGTCTTCTGGCTTCTTCACATCTCCATCAAAAGTAGGTGGTTTTTCTTTCTTGAATTCATCCAGAAAGTATCCCCTATCATTCCTCCTGTAAGGATGATAATGATGACGATCATGATGTCTATCAGAACTAGAACTAGAATAGTACCTATGCTCATCACCCCTTCTATCTGGAGTGTCCAACAACTTGCCATCTCTCACTGTATTAGATCTATCTGACCTGTGTCTACCATGAGACCTACTTCCATATCCCCCATTAGTTCTATCCTCATGTCCATGGTTGATCCAAAGTGGCCTTTGTCACTGCAATTCTGACAAACTCTAAAGAAGTATTGCATTATCCTCTACTTGTTTCTCTTGTGTTTGCATGATCCAGTCATTATCTTCCTTACAACTCCTTATCTCTTCCTTCAATATTCTCAATGTATCAACCAAATTAGAAGAGTGCCCTACACCACGCTGCTCATCTGATTCTTAGGGAGATTCTATGTAGTCTACCACCTTGCTAGCCATTTGATCTCTTTCCTGCAATGCATTATATGCCAGATAAACCAAATCACAATAAATAAACATACCATAGTATAATTTGGGGAGGTTATCTCGTCTGCAAGTTCAAAAAATAAACGTGATACATGTATAACATAATCATAACAACAAATAGAAATGTAACGTCTAAGCATAGGACCATGAAACCATCATTCCAGCTAAGGTCCAATCATCAATGCAAGGCCATATCAACAATTCATTCTATGACCTCATGCATGACAAAAACCATTACTCCATTGTACACATTTCCACATGCAACCATCAACATGCATACGCAATGGCTAATCAACTTCACATACGCATAGACTCATGTAGTTGAGCATACACGATCAATTCTTGTAATCAACCTACAAGACTGATACATGTAATCAAAACATTCAAGAATACACCTGATATACAAGGATGTAGTCAAGCGACATATAACCATATGCAACCATTCATATACTCATGACGATGCATTCCACAAAATAAATAATCAAGTTCCTCATGACAACCTTACTACCACCATAATCAACATCAAGCAAATGCAACAATCACATGGAATGCAAGTGTAAGAGACACACATGCAATTGACATGCATGCATGACCAACACACACCACCCATCCAGTCTGAGGGGTGAACCATGCTCTGATACCACTCTGTAACACCCTCCTCACACATCTACCCAAGTAACCAGCCAACCGGGGTAAACATGCGACGAGAGGCTACTATGATTGGATTCAACCTCTTATGTGACCTTAAGGAAGTGGAATCAATAGAACACATCAACCAATCTATCCACATCAGCAAAAGAACCCTCAGGATACATGTTAGCCACTCATAAATCCTGTTCTTGGGTCTCACTAATGTTCTAGACACCTTAAGCCTCAGTCGCTTTCATGATATAGGCCTGAGAGTGTCCAAAAACCCATAGTTTCTCTCATAGACTTGTCTGCCAACGTCCAGAGACCCAATTTGCTAGTTCTGTGCCAATGACCCCGAGATTTGAGCCACTTTTTCAGGTTCAGAGCCTAGGTCACTACCCATAATGGAATGATAGCTTAAGATCATTCAAAGAACAGGGAAACAATGATGCAAAAGCAATAAGTTAAACAATACCTTAATCAAACCCCTACTAGCCATGACAAGCATTTCGTCAAACATATCATCAACATGTAACCTACAGGTGTAAACAATAGAATTAAGTGTAGGGATCTCATACTTATCTGAGAATCGATATGAAAAATTGTTCCCTCATGTCATTTGCTGAATTATCATCCATTAGGCCATAGATACATTATCCATTCATTTACAAGTAAAAACATGTTGAGATCCATACACAACAGTTGTCATAAAACACACATATAACCAGCATAATAACAACAAAAATACTCATGAAAGTACAACCATATAGACCACATATAATCCATCAAAATACTCATAGAAATACAAGGAAAAATAACCTTTCATTAATGATGTAATAAGCCAACCGTAGATGGGACTACCACGTTCCACCCAACCATAGATTGGCTAAGCCAAGTCTCTCTTCAGCCAATCACCTCCGTGCTATATTCTAAGCATGAATGTGGGACTCATAGAACACACCTGTTAGCACCTAAATCTGCCTTAGGCTGAAGGAAGGCAAAAATTAGGGTAACCACAAACCACGCTCAGTCTGGTAGCTAGCCCTACCAGAGCAGGAGAGGGATCTCTCCGAGTCACGCTCAACGAATGGATAGGAAAAATGGTCTGAGATGACTTACAATGCGATATTTACCTTAGGCTAGTAAGTGAAAAGGGATTTTGGAAAAGATTTTATGAAGTGACCGAGCTTCTGGGATGTATATGGGACTAGCGCTTAGCAAATAACAGAGAATTGAAAATGAAGGCACAGATTATTCCGTGAGGCAAGGTAGGCGGCAGGCGCAACAATTTCGGCTTAAGGTAACACAGAATGGAAAGATTGCTGAAGAGAGTGAAAAGGGCATGGTCGCATGAATCCTTTTCAACAGAATAATAACACTGCACATGAAATTTTCCCACAGGAAGAGCAATATAAATTGAATTCTACCTAATCTCACTTAGAAAATTTCACTGAAATGAAGCATGAAATGAAATATGAAACATAACAAGATACATATGGAACATAAGAACACATTTCTACACTCACGAACACAAGAATCTCATGAAACAGATCCGTTGCCTTTCATTAATCCTCTGTCAAAAATACACAGTACAGAAACAAAGTTTCTTTCCCACAGTCACCCAGAAGTTACAAGCCGACCAACCCTTTGCAAATAAATTGCATACAATATATGGAAAGTGTAGAGAAGAGATGGAACGCCTAGGGGTTGGGAAGTTACTCAAATCATTTCGAAAAGGAGATGGAGAGCCAACCATCAGCTACAGGTGCAGCGCTCTCAAGCATGACATTTGGCTGTGGTGACCCTTTGCATTCTTTGCCACTTGGATAGATGCCCACCTGGAGAGAAAACTCTTTAAAAGCCGCCTTTAGTGCCAAAAAACCAAAGAATGGATGACCGGGCCCACTTGGAGAAGTCGCGACTCGAAATTTCGCGAAACGGGAGCAAACTAGGCAAAATTTCCTCTGTGCGCCGCACGCTTTTCTCTGTGCGTCGCGCTACTTTGGGGCCTGTTTTGGGGCACTTTCAGGTGTCCAAAATGTGCCCAAGTGGGCTTGTTGGAAAGCTTGGCCTGTCTACTTTCCAACCCCACTAGAATTTCTGAATTTGGTGCTAATTTTCCCCTCCAAATCTTCATTCTCCCAAGACTGCTTTCTGTGTGTCCAAAAAGTGGCAGAGAGGCCATTTTTGGGTGTTTTTTGACCTTTAGGAGATCCAAAACTTATCAAAATTTCTTTCCCGGACACCAATAGACGTATTTTTCGATGCCGAATCCAAATATGCAAGCCATTCCTCATTTGGAGCTCTAGAATTTTAGCACCGCGCAGGGTGCGCAATGCACAGGGAGAAAAACCCTGTTTTTTTACCAAAAATTTTCCAAAAACACAAAATTGCCCCAAATTTTTTGAGATTTGGGCTGGGGTCTCTCTATGGAGTGCCATGCTGAGCCAAGGAAGCCTCAGCTAGTATTCTAAGTCTATCTTTCTCCTTAGCCTCTTTTTCTCTCCTTGTTTCTTTCCTCAATTTAGCCTTCAAGCTCTTTATTCGGGCCTTGGCGCTTATGTTTCGTGCCTGGTAGTGAAATGCCATATGCCTCAGCAGCGCAAGGTCTTTGTCTGCTTTTTCTAGCAGCCTCTCCAAGTTCATATTGGCTCTCTCAAGGTTGGCCTCCCGATCTTCATTTACCTCTTGCTCCAAGGAAGTGAGCTCAATCCTTGCCCTTTGAGCAGCTTGGCGATGCTCACGAATGTTTTGCAGCTCCATGATCGCCTGCTGATCCTCTAGTTTCTTATTTCTCTGTTCCAGGTACTTCATGTTCCACTTTGCCCTCTCCAAATCAAGGGACAAGGCCTCAATCTCTGACTGTTGTTCCTGGATGAACTCTTTAAGCTCCTCCTTTGTTGGCTCTGTGTCGGTGTCATCATCGTGGAGGAGAAAAAACTCAGTCTCTCTTTCACCTGATGGCTCTCCCGAAGGCCCCTCATAATCTGATGAAACTTCTGATGCCATTACTGTTGTTTTTACCCTGGGTCTTATGCTGCCCTCTGAATCCAATGAAACTGGTAGATGCTCTGAAAATCTGTCACCAAGGGGGCAATAAAACAGGGAGTATTAGGAGAGGAATGATGAAATGGGGATATGGATTAAAGGGAGAGATTTATCAGGGATTTGGAAATGTTTGGGTATGGTGTTGATGGGGTAGGGTAGGAGAACATTTTGGCAACACTGTTATTGTAGCAAAAACCCTAGGAGCTTGATTTCTTTGTGTCTTCTTTTGTTTACTTAAAAACAATTTTGCATTTGATTTCATAGTCCTACAACCATGCCACTCTTCTCAAGTTAGATGCAAGAGTGAAGGTAGTTGGTCTACCTCTCAAATTTGATGGGCATCCAAGAAATTTTGGGCGAATATATAGTTTTCTGGGCTTTGTATCTCTGCGCGCTGCGCGCACTGCCCAGTGCGCCGCGCCAGTGGCTTTTTTACACTGTGAATGGGCTCCCAGTGCGCCGCGTACAATGAGTGCGTCGTGCCTCCTTGTGTGTGCGCCGCGCGCTCAGAATTTCACCATGAATTGCTTGCAGGGATAGGGAAAGGGTTATGTGGTGGATTTAGGGTGGGTTTCTTAGGAAAAGTGGTGAAGGGGAGATGAGAAAGATGATGGGTGAGGGGACAAGGGGAGTGGAGTGAAACCTTGGTGCTATCATCTCATTTTTGCAACCCCAGCCATCGTCTTCTTGGTGATTTTTGTTGGAAATAATAATGAGGGGGGGGGGGGGGGGTGAATCAGTATTATCAAATTCTTATCAATCTATCTTCCTTATTTATACTTTGAATAATTCTTCAAATATTGATCATTACTTTGTATGTCAGTATCATAAAATAATGAGCAGGAACAAGAAAAGCAAATAGTCACACAAAAGAACACCAGATATAAGGTGGAAACCCAATGTGGGTGAAAACCACCTGCTGCAATATGTCTCTATCTTCTTTCAATTAGAAACTCCTTTTACAATGATTTTGTACTGGTGCAGTCCTTTACCAGTACGCAGGCTACAACCTGCAGAGAGCTACAACCCTCTCTCATTCTCCAGCTTCTCCTGGAAGGGAGCTACAACCCCCTTAGCTCTTGTACTAGCCAAGATACTAGTACGTAGGTGCTGGTCTACTGAAGGCTACAACCTTCTCTTTCTTCCAGGGACCACGTTTCATAAATTTTCAGACTGGATCCATGAACATCAATCAATCATCAAGTATATCTGCATCAAACAATCTCCTTTTCCCAATTAGCACTAAATCAAGTAAACACTTCTCTGACAGCTGTACCCAGAACACAGTAACAGTAACCACACACCAAATTCTGAACCCAGAATACTGCAGCAATAGACAGAGGCAGCTAGATCATAATTTAAAGATATACGCTACTTCTACAACCTGAAACCTGTGTGCAGATCTATAAGGGATAATTCCTTCTTTCAAATATTCAGACACTAATTAACCCAGATTGTCAGATTTATAGATCAAGCATGCGCCTCATATAACAGATCAAAATCATGCAAAGATACTATTATTCAAGCATAAAGATTATGACCCATCAAAAGAACTTATCCTTCTTTATGCGCTAAGGTTCCTCCTTCATTCAGATCCAGATCTGCACCATAACCCAATCACAAATATTTCAGATCTAGCACTTATTAGATATTCAATTCATTCGATGATACATTGCCAAATGATCTCCTTCCTCTTTTATAGTCTTAGGCCTTCCACAATACCACGGTCCAAAACCATAGGATCAAAAAAACTGTTGGACTAATACCATGAACCAACCATGAAAGTGCGTGAGATCAACACTTTTGGATGCAATACCACGAACCAAAACCATAGGATCAAAAACTATAGGACTAATACCATGAACCAACCATGAAAGTGCATGAGATCAACACTTTTGGATGCAATACCATGGACCAAAACCATAGGATCAAAAACTGTCAGACTAATACCATGAGCCAACCATGAAAGTGCGTGAAATTTTCTCTTCATGAAAGGAACTTTTCTCTGCATGAAAGTGCGTGAACTTTTTCTCTACATGAAATAAACTTTTCTCTGCATAAAAGTGCGTGAACTTTTCTCTACATGAAATAAACTTTTCTCTGCATAAAAGTGCGTGAACTTTTCTCTACATGAAATAAACTTTTCTCTGCATAAAAGTGCGTGAACTTTTCTCTACATGAAATAAACTTTTCTCTGCATAAAAGTGCGTGAACTTTTCTCTACATGAAATAAACTTTTCTCTGCATATAAGTGCGTGAACTTTTCTCTACATGAAGGAAACTTTTATCTTCATGAAAAAAACTTTTATCTTCATGAAAGTGCGTGAACTTTGCTGCACTATAATTTATCATCTGAGATGAGTGGGTTTCCATCAAGTACAACATATGTATCATAATGCCAACAATCTCCCCCTTTGGACTTGATGGCAACAACAACCAATCACTCTCCCCCTTTGACATCAAGGGCAAAGGGTTATGCTCCCCCTAAGAACATGCTCCCCCTGACTATAAACTAGATCTGCAAAGAAGAACCATAATCCATCAAACACCATAAATGACCATGAAAGAGATAGAGACGTATTGCAGCAATATTCATACCGGCATCCATGATCTCCTTCTGTACTTCCTCCATAATGCCAACAATGCATGATATGCTCCCCCTGAACCTGTGCCATTCGATCTTTGACCAATCCGCAACCCAGCACATGTACGCATATACTTCAGATGAACCTTGCGTACAACCAACAATCAGAAGAGATTCAACAACAAGATGATGCATCAACAACCCCCAGCTTTTGCCTCAGGTATTCAAAGGTCTCCCTAGGCAATGGTTTGGTGAGTATATCAGCAACCTGTTCCTTAGAAGGAACATACTCCAACTTGACCTTTTGTTCAAGCACTTGTTCCCGGAGAAAGTGATACTTGATTGGTATGTGCTTGGTTTTTGAATGCATGACTGGGTTCTTTGAAATGCTGATTACACTTGTATTATCACATAAGATGGAGATGGGTGGTGTACAAGTGATTTGAAAATCCTGCAAGGTCTGCATCATCCAAAGGAGTTGAGTGCAGCAAGATGCAGCAGCAACATATTCTGCTTCAGCTGTAGACAAGGCAATCGAACTCTGTTTCTTGCTGAACCAAGATACTAATCTGGAACCCATAAAGAATGCACCACCACTTGTGCTCTTCCTGTCATCCACGCTTCCGGCCCAATCTGCATCAGTATAAGCATGAAGTGTGAGATCTATATCTCTAGGATACCATAAGCCATAATTTTGAGTCCCTTGAAGATATTTGAAGATTCTCTTTACTGCCTGAAGATGAGTTTCCTTTGGATTTGCCTGAAATCTTCCAACTATTCCCACTGCATGCATGATGTCTGGTCTGGTACCTGTCAAATAAAGTAGACTTCCAATCATAGATCTGTAGGTTGGTTGATGTACTGCTGCTGATTCATCATTTGCACTGAGGCTACATCCTGTGACCATGGGTGTACATACTGGTTTTGCATCTTCCATGCCATATTTCTTCAAAATCTGCTTGAGATACTTGGTTTGAGACAAGAATATCCCTCCTTCCTTTTGTTGGATTTGCAGGCCAAGAAAATATGTCAATTCTCCAAGCAAGGACATTTTGAATTCTTTCTGCATCACCAAGGCAAAGCTTTGACTCATAGATTCTTCATTATTGCCAAAGATAATGTCATCTACATACACAATAAGTATTAGCAATTTGTCATTTTCAATTTTTATATAAAGATTGCTATCTGCTGATCCTTTTGAAAAACCTTGTTGATGAAGATATTTGTCCAAATGATAGTACCAAGCCCTTGGAGCTTGTTTAAGACCATAGAGAGCCTTTTTCAATTTGCATACAAGATTTGGATCATTTCCAAGAATGAAACCATCTGGCTGCTCAATGTATACTTCTTCTTCTAAGTCTCCATTCAGAAAGGCTGATTTCACATCCATTTGAAATACTTTGAACTTTTGAAAGCTTGAGAGAGCAAGGAACATTCGGATGGCCTCAAGTCTTGCAACAGGAGCAAAAGTTTCCTCAAAATCTATTCCTTCTTGCTGCGCATACCCTTTACAAACAAGTCTTGCCTTGTTTCTAATTACTTTCCCATTTTCATTCAACTTATTTTTGAAGACCCATTTTGTCCCTATAACATTCTTATCCTTTGGTCTAGGAACCAACTCCCAAGTGTTGTTCTTTTCGATCTGCTCAAGTTCTTCATCCATTGCTTTGACCCAAAATTCATCTTTGCATGCCTCTTTTACATTTTGTGGTTCAGTGGAGGAGAGTAATGCCAAATATCTTGAAGCTTCTGCAATTGTTCTTCTTGTTTGTACACCTGCTTCTTTCTGCCCCAAAATCTGAGATTCTGGATGATTCTTCTGAACGTATCGGGATGGAGTCTTCTCTTCTATCCTTATCTGTTCCTCTGGTGCTTCTTGAGGTTCTTCTTCTTCATCATTCTGTCTTTGAGGGTAGTCTTCATCTTCTTCGATATTTTCATGATTTACTTGCCTAGGAATGTATCCCTTTTCATCAACCACTACATCAATGCTGTCAACAATTCTTCCAAGTCTTTTATTGTAGCACTTATATGCTTTGCTGTGTGGAGAATAACCAAGAAGAATTCCTTCATCTGCTCTAGGTTCAAGTTTTCCAAGTTGCTCATCAGTATTCTTAATATAGCATTTGCTCCCAAAGATTTTGAAGTGCTTTACCGAAGGAGTCTCACCATACCAGAGCTCAGGAGGAGTTTGAGTGCTGTTCACTCGGACATTTGTTTTGTTGAGAATAACAACTGCAGCATATGTGGCTTCACCCCAGAAAGTTGCGGGAGTTCCAGACTCATCCAACATAGCACGAGCCATTTGTTGGACTGTTCTGTTCATCCTTTCCACCACTCCATTTTGCTGAGGAGTTCTAGCTGTAGAGAATTCTCTTCTTATCCCATGTTCTTCAAAGAAATCGAAAAATTCATTTGAGGTAAACTCCCCACCTCTGTCAGACCTGAGGCACTTAATTTTGTAACCTGATTCATTTTCAACCAAGGCTTTGAAGGATTTGAATTTCTCGAATGCTTCGTCTTTGTGCTTCATAACTCCTAACCAAATAAACCTGGAGAAATCGTCAATGAATAATATCAAGTATTCTTCTCCTCGAGGTGTCCTTTTCCTAAATGGACCACATACATCTGTATGGACTAGCTCAAGAGGCATGCTAGCTGATCCAAGGTCAATCAAAATAGAAATGTATTGATCACAAAGCTTAATTTCCATCTCAATGATAGATGTCTGGTGTTCTTCCTGCCTGATGTCCACGACCGTATAAATAAATGCTCTGCCCTACATCCCTAGCAGTCTATGCCTCTTGTGCACTGTATATCTTAGGCCTACCACTCTGATGCTATGGATAATCTCTCCTAAGATGCTCCCCTCCACATGTCCAACACTCCAACTGACCGGTGCCCTCACCTCTATGTTGCTGCTGCAACCCATGTCCCTGTCTAGCTACATTGAACTTATTTTGTGGTGCCATATTTTCTTTTCCATCTACATTCTGAGGCCTTGTTATCTTAGGCTTCTATTTACCTTTACCTTTGTCCTTCCCTTTCCACCCTTGCTGAGATTCATTCTTATGCTTTTGATTGTTCATATCAATGCTTCAATTTCCCAATGACTTCCTCAAGTGACCGAGGCTCATCGTACTCAATTCGATCTCTAAATGATAATGGAAAACCACTGAAAAGTCTTTGAACTTTAGCCTCCTCATCTGTAAGATACAGTACATACCGCAATAGCTCGAGAAACTTGGTCGTGTACTCTTCATCTACCATTGACCCCATCTTTAGCTCATAGAATTATTTGGCCTTATTGTCTTAGTACCTCTCTAACAAGTACTTCTTCCTAAAAAGCCTCTTGAACTCCTACCAACTCAAGTCATCTGTCCTAATGTCTCTGACCCACTTAACATCCTCCCACTAGATGTATGTTACCTTTCAAGCTAAAGATAGCTATTTTGGCCTTGATGTTATCTGTGTACTCATGCAACTCAAAGAATTTGTTCATCCCAAGTATTTGCGTCTTCTGGCTTCTTCACATCTCCATCAAAAGTAGATGGTTTTTCTTTCTTGAATTCATCCAGAAAGTATCCCCTATCATTCCTCCTATAAGGATGATAATGATAACGATCATGATGTCTATCAGAACTAGAACTAGAATAGTACCTATGCTCATCACCCCTTCTATCTGGAGTGTCCAACAACTTGCCATCTCTCACTGTATTAGATCTATCTGACCTGTGTCTACCATGAGACCTACTTCCATTTCCCCCATTAGTTCTATCCTCATGTCCATGGTTGATCCAAAGTGGCCTTTGTCACTGCAATTCTGACAAACTCTAAAGAAGTATTGCATTATCCTCTACTTGTTTCTCTTGTGTTTGCATGATCCAGTCATTATCTGCCTTACAACTCCTTATCTCTTCCTTCAATATTCTCAATGTATCAACCAAATTAGAAGAGTGCCCTACACCACGCTGCTCATCTGATTCTTAGGGAGATTCTATGTAGTCTACCACCTTGCTAGCCATTTGATCTCTTTCCTGCAATGCATTATATGCCAGATAAACCAAATCACAATAAATAAACATACCATAGTATAATTTGGGGAGGTTATCTCGTCTGCAAGTTCAAAAAATAAACGTGATACATGTATAACATAATCATAACAACAAATAGAAATGTAACGTCTAAGCATAGGACCATGAAACCATCATTCCAGCTAAGGTCCAATCATCAATGCAAGGCCATATCAACAATTCATTCTATGACCTCATGCATGACAAAAACCATTACTCCATTGTACACATTTCCACATGCAACCATCAACATGCATACGCAATGGCTAATCAACTTCACATACGCATAGACTCATGTAGTTGAGCATACACGATCAATTCTTGTAATCAACCTACAAGACTGATACATGTAATCAAAACATTCAAGAATACACCTGACATACAAGGATGTAGTTAAGTGACATATAATAAACATGTAAGTGACGTATAACCATATGAAACCAATAATATACTCATGACGATGCATTCCACAAAATAAATAATCAAGTTCCTCATGACAACCTTACTACCACCATAATCAACATCAAGCAAATGCAAAAATCACATGGAATGCAAGTGTAAGAGACACATATGCAATTGACATGCATGCATGACCAACACACACCACCCATCCAGTCAGAGGGGTGAACCATGCTCTGATACCACTCTGTAACACCCTCCTCACACATCTACCCAAGTAACCAGCCAACCGGGGTAAACATGCGACGAGAGGCTACTATGATTGGATTCAACCTCTTATGTGACCTTAAGGAAGTGGAATCAATAGAACACATCAACCAATCTATCCACATCAGCAAAAGAACCCTCAGGATACATGTTAGCCACTCATAAATCCTGTTCTTGGGTCTCACTAATGTTCTAGACACCTTAAGCCTCAGTCGCTTTCATGATATAGGCCTGAGAGTGTCCAAAAACCCATAGTTTATCTCATAGACTTGTCTGCCAACGTCCAGAGACCCAATTTGCTAGTTCTGTGCCAATGACCCCGAGATTTGAGCCACTTTTTCAGGTTCAGAGCCTAGGTCACTACCCATAATGGAATGATAGCTTAAGATCATTCAAAGAACAGGGAAACAATGATGCAAAAGCAATAAGTTAAACAATACCTTAATCAAACCCCTACTAGCCATGACAAGCATTTCGTCAAACATATCATCAACATGTAACCTACAGGTGTAAACAATAGAATTAAGTGTAGGGATCTCATACTTATCTGAGAATCGATATGAAAAATTGTTCCCTCATGTCATTTGCTGAATTATCATCCATTAGGCCATAGATACATTATCCATTCATTTACAAGTAAAAACATGTTGAGATCCATACACAACAGTTGTCATAAAACACACATATAACCAGCATAATAACAACAAAAATACTCATGAAAGTACAACCATATAGACCACATATAATCCATCAAAATACTCATAGAAATACAAGGAAAAATAACCTTTCATTAATGATGTAATAAGCCAACCGTAGATGGGACTACCACGTTCCACCCAACCATAGATTGGCTAAGCCAAGTCTCTCTTCAGCCAATCACCTCCGTGCTATATTCTAAGCATGAATGTGGGACTCATAGAACACACCTGTTAGCACCTAAATCTGCCTTAGGCTGAAGGAAGGCAAAAATTAGGGTAACCACAAACCACGCTCAGTCTGGTAGCTAGCCCTACCAGAGCAGGAGAGGGATCTCTCCGAGTCACGCTCAACGAATGGATAGGAAAAATGGTCTGAGATGACTTACAATGCGATATTTACCTTAGGCTAGTAAGTGAAAAGGGATTTTGGAAAAGATTTTATGAAGTGACCGAGCTTCTGGGATGTATATGGGACTAGCGCTTAGCAAAGAACAGAGAATTGAAAATGAAGGCACAGATTATTCCGTGAGGCAAGGTAGGCGGCAAGCGCAACAATTTCGGCTTAAGGTAACACAGAATGGAAAGATTGCTGAAGAGAGTGAAAAGGGCATGGTCGCATGAATCCTTTTCAACAGAAGAATAACACTGCACATGAAATTTTCCCACAGGAAGAGCAATATAAATTGAATTCTACCTAATCTCACTTAGAAAATTTCACTGAAATGAAGCATGAAATGAAATATGAAACATAACAAGATACATATGGAACATAAGAACACATTTGCTACACTCACGACCACAAGAATCTCATGAAACAGATCCGTTGCCTTTCATTAATCCTCTGTCAAAAATACACAGTACAGAAACAAAGTTTCTTTCCCACAGTCACCCAGAAGTTACAAGCCGACCAACCCTTTGCAAATAAATTGCATACAATATATGGAAAGTGTAGAGAAGAGATGGAACGCCTAGGGGTTGGGAAGTTACTCAAATCATTTCGAAAAGGAGATGGAGAGCCAACCATCAGCTACAGGTGCAGCGCTCTCAAGCATGACATTTGGCTGTGGTGACCCTTTGCATTCTTTGCCACTTGGATAGATGCCCACCTGGAGAGAAAACTCTTTAAAAGCCGCCTTTGGTGCCAAAAAACCAAAGAATGGATGACCGGGCCCACTTGGAGAAGTCGCGACTCGAAATTTCGCGAAACGGGAGCAAACTAGGCAAAATTTCCTCTGTGCGCCGTACGCTTTTCTCTGTGCGTCGCGCTATTTTGGGGCCTGTTTTGGGGCACTTTCAGGTGTCCAAAATGTGCCCAAGTGGGCTTGTTGGAAAGCTTGGCCTGTCTACTTTCCAACCCCACTAGAATTTCTGAATTTGGTGCTCATTTTCCCCTCCAAATCTTCATTCTCCCAAGACTGCTTTCTGTGTGTCCAAAAAGTGGCAGAGAGGCCATTTTTGGGTGTTTTTTGACCTTTAGGAGATCCAAAACTTATCAAAATTTCTTTCCCGGACACCAGTAGACGTATTTTTCGATGCCGAATCCAAATATGCAAGCCATTCCTCATTTGGAGCTCTAGAATTTTAGCACCGCGCAGGGTGCGCAATGCACAGGGAGAAAAACCCTGTTTTTTTACCAAAAATTTTCCAAAAACACAAAATTGCCCCAAATTTTTTGAGATTTGGGCTGGGGTCTCTCTATGGAGTGCCATGCTGAGCCAAGGAAGCCTCAGCTAGTATTCTAAGTCTATCTTTCTCCTTAGCCTCTTTTTCTCTCCTTGTTTCTTTCCTCAATTTAGCCTTCAAGCTCTTTATTCGGGCCTTGGCGCTTATGTTTCGTGCCTGGTAGTGAAATGCCATATGCCTCAGCAGCGCAAGGTCTTTGTCTGCTTTTTCTAGCAACCTCTCCAAGTTCATATTGGCTCTCTCAAGGTTGGCCTCCCGATCTTCATTTACCTCTTGCTCCAAGGAAGTGAGCTCAATCCTTGCCCTTTGAGCAGCTTGGCGATGCTCACGAATGTTTTGCAGCTCCATGATCGCCTGCTGATCCTCTAGTTTCTTATTTCTCTGTTCCAGGTACTTCATGTTCCACTTTTCCCTCTCCAAATCAAGGGACAAGGCCTCAATCTCTGACTGTTGTTCCTGGATGAACTCTTTAAGCTCCTCCTTTGTTGGCTCTGTGTCGGTGTCATCATCGTGGAGGAGAAAAAACTCAGTCTCTCTTTCACCTGATGGCTCTCCCGAAGGCCCCTCATAATCTGATGAAACTTCTGATGCCATTACTGTTGTTTTTACCCTGGGTCTTATGCTGCCCTCTGAATCCAATGAAACTGGTAGATGCTCTGAAAATCTGTCACCAAGGGGGCAATAAAACAGGGAGTATTAGGAGAGGAATGATGAAATGGGGATATGGATTAAAGGGAGAGATTTATCAGGGATTTGGAAATGTTTGGGTATGGTGTTGATGGGGTAGGGTAGGAGAACATTTTGGCAACACTGTTATTGTAGCAAAAACCCTAGGAGCTTGATTTCTTTGTGTCTTCTTTTGTTTACTTAAAAACAATTTTGCATTTGATTTCATAGTCCTACAACCATGCCACTCTTCTAAAGTTAGATGCAAGAGTGAAGGTAGTTGGTCTACCTCTCAAATTTGATGGGCATCCAAGAAATTTTGGGTGAATATATAGTTTTCTGGGCTTTGTATCTCTGCGCGCTGCGCGCACTGCCCAGTGCGCCGCGCCAGTGGCTTTTTTACACTGTGAATGGGCTCCCAGTGCGCCGCGTACAATGAGTGCGTCGTGCCTCCTTGTGTGTGCGCCGCGCGCTCAGAATTTCACCATGAATTGCTTGCAGGGATAGGGAAAGGGTTATGTGGTGGATTTAGGGTGGGTTTCTTAGGAAAAGTGGTGAAGGGGAGATGAGAAAGATGATGGGTGAGGGGACAAGGGGAGTGGAGTGAAACCTTGGTGCTATCATCTCATTTTTGCAACCCCAGCCATCGTCTTCTTGGTGATTTTTGTTGGAAATAATAATGAGGGGGGGGGGTGAATCAGTATTATCAAATTCTTATCAATCTATCTTCCTTATTTATACTTTGAATAATTCTTCAAATATTGATCATTACTTTGTATGTCAGTATCATAAAATAATGAGCAGGAACAAGAAAAGCAAATAGTCACACAAAAGAACACCAGATATAAGGTGGAAACCCAATGTGGGTGAAAACCACCTGCTGCAATATGTCTCTATCTTCTTTCAATTAGAAACTCCTTTTACAATGATTTTGTACTGGTGCAGTCCTTTACCAGTACGCAGGCTACAACCTGCAGAGAGCTACAACCCTCTCTCATTCTCCAGCTTCTCCTGGAAGGGAGCTACAACCCCCTTAGCTCTTGTACTAGCCAAGATACTAGTACGTAGGTGCTGGCCTACTGAAGGCTACAACCTTCTCTTTCTTCCAGGGACCACGTTTCATAAATTTTCAGACTGGATCCATGAACATCAATCAATCATCAAGTATATCTGCATCAAACAATCTCCTTTTCCCAATTAGCACTAAATCAAGTAAACACTTCTCTGACAGCTGTACCCAGAACACAGTAACAGTAACCACACACCAAATTCTGAACCCAGAATACTGCAGCAATAGACAGAGGCAGCTAGATCATAATTTAAAGATATACGCTACTTCTACAACCTGAAACCTGCGTGCAGATCTATAAGGGATAATTCCTTCTTTCAAATATTCAGACACTAATTAACCCAGATTGTCAGATTTATAGATCAAGCATGCGCCTCATATAACAGATCAAAATCATGCAAAGATACTATTATTCAAGCATAAAGATTATGACCCATCAAAAGAACTTATCCTTCTTTATGCGCTAAGGTTCCTCCTTCATTCAGATCCAGATCTGCACCATAACCCAATCACAAATATTTCAGATCTAGCACTTATTAGATATTCAATTCATTCGATGATACATTGCCAAATGATCTCCTTCCTCTTTTATAATCTTAGGCCTTCCACAATACCACGGTCCAAAACCATAGGATCAAAAAAACTGTTGGACTAATACCATGAACCAACCATGAAAGTGCGTGAGATCAACACTTTTGGATGCAATACCACGAACCAAAACCATAGGATCAAAAACTATAGGACTAATACCATGAACCAACCATGAAAGTGCGTGAGATCAACACTTTTGGATGCAATACCATGGACCAAAACCATAGGATCAAAAACTGTCAGACTAATACCATGAGCCAACCATGACAGTGCGTGAAATTTTCTCTTCATGAAAGGAACTTTTCTCTGCATGAAAGTGCGTGAACTTTTTCTCTACATGAAATAAACTTTTCTCTGCATAAAAGTGCGTGAACTTTTCTCTACATGAAATAAACTTTTATCTGCATAAAAGTGCGTGAACTTTTCTCTACATGAAATAAACTTTTCTCTGCATAAAAGTGCGTGAACTTTTCTCTACATGAAATAAACTTTTCTCTGCATAAAAGTGCGTGAACTTTTCTCTACATGAAATAAACTTTTCTCTGCATATAAGTGCGTGAACTTTTCTCTACATGAAGGAAACTTTTATCTTAATGAAAGAAACTTTTATCTTCATGAAAGTGCGTGAACTTTGCTGCACTATAATTTATCATCTGAGATGAGTGGGTTTCCATCAAGTACAACATATGTATCATAATGCCAACAATCTCCCCCTTTGGACTTGATGGCAACAACAACCAATCACTCTCCCCCTTTGACATCAAGGGCAAAGGGTTATGCTCCCCCTAAGAACATGCTCCCCCTGACTATAAACTAGATCTGCAAAGAAGAACCATAATCCATCAAACACCATAAATGACCATGAAAGAGATAGAGACGTATTGCAGCAATATTCATACCAGCATCCATGATCTCCTTCTGTACTTCCTCCATAATGCCAACAATGCATGATATGCTCCCCCTGAACCTGTGCCATTCGATCTTTGACCAATCCGCAACCCAGCACATGTACGCATATACTTCAGATGAACCTTGCGTACAACCAACAATCAGAAGAGATTCAACAACAAGATGATGCATCAACAACCCCCAGCTTTTGCCTCAGGTATTCAAAGGTCTCCCTAGGCAATGGTTTGGTGAGTATATCAGCAACCTGTTCCTTAGAAGGAACATACTCCAACTTGACCTTTTGTTCAAGCACTTGTTCCCGGAGAAAGTGATACTTGATTGGTATGTGCTTGGTTTTTGAATGCATGACTGGGTTCTTTGAAATGCTGATTACACTTGTATTATCACATAAGATGGAGATGGGTGGTGTACAAGTGATTTGAAAATCCTGCAAGGTCTGCATCATCCAAAGGAGTTGAGTGCAGCAAGATGCAGCAACAACATATTCTGCTTCAGCTGTAGACAAGGCAATCGAACTCTGTTTCTTGCTGAACCAAGATACTAATCTGGAACCCATAAAGAATGCACCACCACTTGTGCTCTTCCTGTCATCCACGCTTCCGGCCCAATCTGCATCAGTATAAGCATGAAGTGTGAGATCTATATCTCTAGGATACCATAAGCCATAATTTTGAGTCCCTTGAAGATATTTGAAGATTCTCTTTACTGCCTGAAGATGAGTTTCCTTTGGATTTGCCTGAAATCTTCCAACTATTCCCACTGCATGCATGATGTCTGGTCTGGTACCTGTCAAATAAAGTAGACTTCCAATCATAGATCTGTAGGTTGGTTGATGTACTGCTGCTGATTCATCATTTGCACTGAGGCTACATCCTGTGACCATGGGTGTACATACTGGTTTTGCATCTTCCATGCCATATTTCTTCAAAATCTGCTTGAGATACTTGGTTTGAGACAAGAATATCCCTCCTTCCTTTTGTTGGATTTGCAGGCCAAGAAAATATGTCAATTCTCCAAGCAAGGACATTTTGAATTCTTTCTGCATCACCAAGGCAAAGCTTTGACTCATAGATTCTTCATTATTGCCAAAGATAATGTCATCTACATACACAATAAGTATTAGCAATTTGTCATTTTCAATTTTTATATAAAGATTGCTATCTGCTGATCCTTTTGAAAAACCTTGTTGATGAAGATATTTGTCCAAATGATAGTACCAAGCCCTTGGAGCTTGTTTAAGACCATAGAGAGCCTTTTTCAATTTGCATACAAGATTTGGATCATTTCCAAGAATGAAACCATCTGGCTGCTCAATGTATACTTCTTCTTCTAAGTCTCCATTCAGAAAGGCTGATTTCACATCCATTTGAAATACTTTGAACTTTTGAAAGCTTGAGAGAGCAAGGAACATTCGGATGGCCTCAAGTCTTGCAACAGGAGCAAAAGTTTCCTCAAAATCTATTCCTTCTTGCTGCGCATACCCTTTACAAACAAGTCTTGCCTTGTTTCTAATTACTTTCCCATTTTCATTCAACTTATTTTTGAAGACCCATTTTGTCCCTATAACATTCTTATCCTTTGGTCTAGGAACCAACTCCCAAGTGTTGTTCTTTTCGATCTGCTCAAGTTCTTCATCCATTGCTTTGACCCAAAATTCATCTTTGCATGCCTCTTTTACATTTTGTGGTTCAGTGGAGGAGAGTAATGCCAAATATCTTGAAGCTTCTGCAATTGTTCTTCTTGTTTGTACACCTGCTTCTTTCTGCCCCAAAATCTGAGATTCTGGATGATTCTTCTGAACGTACCGGGATGGAGTCTTCTCTTCTATCCTTATCTGTTCCTCTGGTGCTTCTTGAGGTTCTTCTTCTTCATCATTCTGTCTTTGAGGGTAGTCTTCATCTTCTTCGATATTTTCATGATTTACTTGCCTAGGAATGTATCCCTTTTCATCAACCACTACATCAATGCTGTCAACAATTCTTCCAAGTCTTTTATTGTAGCACTTATATGCTTTGCTGTGTGGAGAATAACCAAGAAGAATGCCTTCATCTGCTCTAGGTTCAAGTTTTCCAAGTTGCTCATCAGTATTCTTAATATAGCATTTGCTCCCAAAGATTTTGAAGTGCTTTACCGAAGGAGTCTCACCATACCAGAGCTCAGGAGGAGTTTGAGTGCTGTTCACTCGGACATTTGTTTTGTTGAGAATAACAACTGCAGCATATGTGGCTTCACCCCAGAAAGTTGCGGGAGTTCCAGACTCATCCAACATAGCACGAGCCATTTGTTGGACTGTTCTGTTCATCCTTTCCACCACTCCATTTTGCTGAGGAGTTCTAGCTGTAGAGAATTCTCTTCTTATCCCATGTTCTTCAAAGAAATCGAAAAATTCATTTGAGGTAAACTCCCCACCTCTGTCAGACCTGAGGCACTTAATTTTGTAACCTGATTCATTTTCAACCAAGGCTTTGAAGGATTTGAATTTCTCGAATGCTTCGTCTTTGTGCTTCATAACTCCTAACCAAATAAACCTGGAGAAATCGTCAATGAATAATATCAAGTATTCTTCTCCTCGAGGTGTCCTTTTCCTAAATGGACCACATACATCTGTATGGACTAGCTCAAGAGGCATGCTAGCTGATCCTTCCTTCTCTGGAAAGTTAGTTCTGGTTTGCTTTCCAAACTGACATGATTTGCATATGGTGTTGTCTGGAATTTTGATATCTGGAAGACCACGAACTGCCTGATATTTGCATGCTTTCCTTATTTGTGAAAAACTTAGATGCCCCAACCTCCGGTGCCATAACCAGTGTTCATCATCCTTGCTCAAATAGCATTGTTGTTGTCCTTCTTCAAATATGTATAGATTATTTGGAGTTCTTCTACCTTTGATCACTGTTTCACCTGTATCAAGATCACGAACACGACATCCGTTTGATCTAAATATCACCTCGGTTCCTTGATCACACATCTGGCTGACACTTAGAAGATTATGCTTCAATCCATCAACATACAAAACATTTCCAGCTTTGACATTTTCTTTTAACTGAGCAGTGCCTTTTCCTTTTATAGCTGCAGGAGTATCATTTCCAAAAGAGACTTTCTTTCCCTTTTCTAAAGCAGAATATGGTTCAAGTTTTTCTTTATCACCTGTCATATGTTTCGAACATCCACTGTCAATGTACCATAGATTTTCTTGTCCTTTTGCATAAAATGCTATCCCACATCTTTCTATTTGTGGTTCCTTTATTCTCCATGTTCTGGTGCTTGAGGCTTATTCCTTTGTCTGCTGAAACCTGCTCCTGCATTCAGAATCTTCATGACCAAAGTTATTGCAAATAGAACATTCAACTTCATTTTCAAGAGCCGAAAAGTTGTTATAGGTCCTTTTTGTAATCCCGATCATACTTCTCTGTTTTTGAGCTTCCCTAGTCATGATTGTTTTATATGCAACACATTGAGCTGCTTTGTGACCAAATTTATGGCAAGAGAAACATTGCCCATTGAAGAAACTTCTGCGATTATCAAATCTACTGGCCAAATGATTGTAATTTCTATTGTCATCCATTCTTGAAGCAAATTGAGAAGATTTTACCTGTGGCTGGTTGTAGCTTTTGTTCATCCTTAAGACAGATTGCCCCTGGTTTACCTGATAGTCTTTTTTCGTTCTTGATGTAATTCGTCCCTGCTTTACCTGGTGATCTCCATTGTGCTTTTGCTCATTCCTTCTTGCTGCATCAAGATAACTCTTTGAGGTGGATGCTTGAGATGTTTCTCCATTATACCCCAGACCTGTCTTGTTTAGCGGAGAACGCTGTACATTGATGATCTCATCCAGAGTTTCAGATCCTTTGACAAACTTAAGATTAATAGCCTTTGTTTTCTCAATTTCTTTTCTAAGGCCAACAATTTCACCTTCTAACTTTTCAAGATATTTTTCTTTTTCATCAATTTGAAATTGTAGAGTATCAATGATCATATTCTTTTCTTCTATACATGTCTTAAGTCTAGAAATCTCTTCATAAAAACTATCCACATCTATAGCATCCACGTAATCATCATCTTCAAATGCCATTAAAAGTTTATAGTCATTACCTCGTTCATCTTCATCACTATTTGATAGACCATCACTGTCTTCATGAGTGTAGTAGCTTTTCTTATTTGCATTCTGTTTCTTGTTCCATCTGGCAGGTTCCTTTCCTTTGTCAATCTTATCCTTATGAGGACATTTGGCAGCATAATGACCTACTCTTCCACAAGCAAAACATTTAAAAGGTAGCTTACCTCTGAACCTTCCAGTACCCCGTTGAAGATTTCTGACAAAATTTGATTCTTCTTCTTCTTCTGGCACGTGACTTGATTCATAGTAGTCTCCTTTGCCTGAAGCCTTAAAAGAAGCTTCTCTCCTGTTTGATGGACCTCCTTTTCTCATTTCATAAGCAGTTAGAATTCCGTGTAGCTGAGACATAGTAAGAGTTCGTAGATTTTCCTTTTCTTCTATTGTAGACACTTTAGATTCAAACTTGGGGGACAATGATCTTAGGACTTTTTCAACCACAACAGCCTCTTTTATTTCTTCACCCAAGTTTTTCATACAATTAACAATCTCATCTACCTGAAGGAAATAGTTAGCCACACTTTCATCATTATACATTCTGAGATTCTCATACTGAATCCTGAGGGTTTGAAGTTTTGCACGTTTTACCTGTTCATCTCCTTCGTAGCTCAAAACGATCTTGTCCCATATTTCTTTTGCGGATTTATATTGCATAACCTTCACGAATTCAGATTGAGATAGACATCCTAGAAGAGTATTAACGACCTTTGCATTTGTTTCATATTCCTTCTTCTCAGCTGAATCTGTAGGAGTAGCTGATGGAAAAGTATACCCTGTTTCTATAATGTCCCATACTTCTGTACCCAAAGATTGAAGATAGGCAGTAACTCTTACCTTCCAATATACGAAGTTTGTTCCATCAAAAATCGGTGGCCTGATTGATGCTTCCCTCTTGTAGTTGCTCATGATGTTAGATCTTCCTTCAAGCGATCAAGCTTCTTCAGAAGGACCTGCTCTGATACCAATTGTTGGAAATAATACTGAGAGGGGGGGGGGTGAATCAGTATTATCAAATTCTTATCAATCTATCTTCCTTATTTATACTTTGAATAATTCTTCAAATATTGATCATTACTTTGTATGTCAGTATCATAAAATAATGAGCAGGAACAAGAAAAGCAAATAGTCACACAAAAGAACACCAGATATAAGGTGAAAACCCAATGTGGGTGAAAACCACCTGCTGCAATATGTCTCTATCTTCTTTCAATTAGAAACTCCTTTTACAATGATTTTGTACTGGTGCAGTCCTTTACCAGTATGCAGGCTACAACCTGCAGAGAGCTACAACCCTCTCTCGTTCTCCAGCTTCTCCTGGAATGGAGCTACAACCCCCTTAGCTCTTGTACTAGCCAAGATACTAGTACGTAGGTGCTGGCCTACTGAAGGGTACAACCTTCTCTTTCTTCCAAGGACCACGTTTCATAAATTTTCAGACTGGATCCATGAACATCAATCAATCATCAAGTATATCTGCATCAAACAATCTCCTTTTCCCAATTAGCACTGAATCAAGTAAACACTTCTCTGACAGCTATACCCAGAACACAATAACAGTAACCACACAACAAATTCTAAACCCAGAATACTGCAGCAATAGATAGAGGTAGCTAGATCATAATTTAAAGATATACGCTACTTCAACAACCTGAAACCTGCGTGCAGATCTATAAAGGATAATTCCTTATTTCAAATATTCAGACACTAATTAACCCAGATTGTCAGATTTATAGATCAAGCATGCGCCTCATATAACAGATCAAAATCATGCAAAGATACTATTATTCAAGCATAAAGATTATGACCCATCAAAAGAACTTATCCTTCTTTATGCGCTAAGGTTCCTCCTTCATTCAGATCCAGATCTGCACCATAACCCAATCACAAATATTTCAGATCTAGCACTTATTAGATATTCAATTCATTCGATGATACATTGCCAAATGATCTCCTTCCTCTTTTATAGTCTTAGGCCTTCCACAATACCACGGTCCAAAACCATAGGATCAAAAAAACTGTTGGACTAATACCATGAACCAACCATGAAAGTGCGTGAGATCAACACTTTTGGATGCAATACCACGAACCAAAACCATAGGATCAAAAACTATAGGACTAATACCATGAACCAACCATGAAAGTGCGTGAGATCAACACTTTTGGATGCAATACCACGGACCAAAACCATAGGATCAAAAACTGTTGGACTAATACCATGAGCCAACCATGAAAGTGCGTGAAATTTTCTCTTCATGAAAGGAACTTTTCTCTACATGAAAGTGCGTGAACTTTTTCTCTACATGAAATAAACTTTTCTCTGCATAAAAGTGCGTGAACTTTTCTCTACATGAAATAAAATTTTCTCTGCATAAAAGTGCGTGAACTTTTCTCTACATGAAATAAACTTTTCTCTGCATAAAAGTGCGTGAACTTTTCTCTACATGAAATAAGCTTTTCTCTGCATAAAAGTGCGTGAACTTTTCTCTACATGAAATAAACTTTTCTCTGCATATAAGTGCGTGAACTTTTCTCTACATGAAGGAAACTTTTATCTTCATGAAAGAAACTTTTATCTTCATGAAAGTGCGTGAACTTTGCTGCACTATAATTTATCATCTGAGATGAGTGGGTTGCCATCAAGTACAACATATGTATCATAATGCCAACAATTTTCTTATGGTTGACCTTATGCTTTTGGGTGACATTTAAACATCTTATAAACACCATATCATTGACAAATGTGATGTACAAGAGGTGTCATAAAGCCTACCTCTCAACTTGATAGCTTTCACCAAGAAATTTGAGGCAATTTGGAACAATTCCAGGCCCTTTTTTCCCTGTGCGCCGCACTCTCTGTGTGCGCCGCACCAGTGTAAATTTTACACTGGAAAACCTCTCCCAGTGCGCCGCCCTCCCTCTGTGCGTTGCGCTCTTTTCCAGGTGACGTTTGGAGGCCTTCCCTATGTCAAAATTGGGCACAGGATAGCTCGTTGGAAATTTCTTTGAGTCTACTTTCTAACCCAACTAGAATTATTCAATTTGGAGTTTATTTGCATTGTCAAAAATCAAATCTCCCAATACTGGTCAAAATGTGCCAAATGAGGTTGCCTAAAGGCAGAGTGCTGTTACAGTCAACGTTGGAATGCCTTCCTAAACTCCAAATTTAGCTAATGATAGCTCATTGGAAATATCTTTGTGTCTAGTTATCATTTGACTCATCAAGAAAGTCATTTGGCCAACTGAGTGAGGAGAAAATTTGATTTTCCGAAGGTCACTTCAGAGGTGCATCAATTCTCCCGAGGCAACTTATTTTTGATATTTTTCCAAAACTATGACACCTGTGTAAAAAGTGAAGGATTGTTTTATTCCTTGGCATGTTGTGGACAAAAACCTCTCTCTGTTTTCCAAAATTCATTTTTTATTGCTCAGAAATATCATTTGAGTGAGACCTATCCCAATGTGTGGGACAAGGGATTTGTCGAAATGAAGCGAAATGAAGGGGATAGGGAGTTTCTAAATTATTGAGGAAATTTTGGGAAGTAGGGAGGGATGTTAGGAAGTAGGGGAAAGTGGAATCTCTGGAATTGAGTGAGGGGAAGAGATCCAAAATGGAAAAACACAGGTCCAACCTAGAAAATTGCCAGGTTGTAGCAAGAAACTAGGGTTTGTGCGAAAATGAGGAATTTGGGGGATCTCAGTGATGGGAAGTGTTTGATAAGGTACTTTAAGGATAGGGGAAGGTGTATGAACATCCAGATACAAGTTTTGGCGATGATTTGGCTGTCCAAGAGAAATTGCCTTCAAAACCCTAGGAGAGGGAAATGACCTTACCTAGGCGCAACTGAAGCATGAACAAGGTGTAAAATGACCTAGTCAGACTTGACATGATAATGAAAACTCTATGAATGATGGTACACTCAGCTAAACTGTGACATGGACCAACATTTGGACAACTTTGACAAGGGTAAAATCAAACCCTAGACCCAATGCCTAGTGACCAAATTTTGCTTGAAGAATCACTGAAATGACAATATTTGACATTGACACATTAAAATCACTTTGTAAGAGCATGTTTGATCACTGGAGGAAGGCTGTAAAGACTGACACTAACATTGGCTCCAATAGGGATGGCAGCTCCTTGGAGGTGCCAAGAACTGCAGATCTTTGGGTGAGCAGACAGTGCCTTCGTCCATTGGGCTATGGAGTCCATTATTCCGACAAACCAACATGACTCAATTTATTGACTGAAACTTGACTCAAACTGACTCAATGCGAACTAAAATGGTTGAAAAACTTGACTCTATGCAAAAGGAAATGACTCATGACTGACTTAACTAAAACAAGTATTTAGAAAGCTTGTTCAATGGTAGCAGTCCATCAAGATTCGAGGGTTTCAAATCAAGATGACAGCCACCTACGTACTAATCTAATATGTACAATCATGTGTAATGTGTCTTCCAATGTAACCAATCAAGCAGATGCCTCCTTGATTGATTCTCCTGATCATATCTTCTGGTCAACAATAGATACTTGTAAATGGGCATCCAAAAAACTAATTGACCCTGATCTCCTTCATCACCGAATACTGCAATAATCACCTTCATGGCTGACTGCAGTAAATCTGCCATTGGATCCTGAAGAACATGAAGATTTTCTTCCTGCTGAAAAACAAGGTGTCCTTTGCTTCAAATTTTGATCTTCCTTCATCGTGTGCTTCAGTAAAACTATGCTCCCAGGCTTCAAAAAACTCTGAACAGGTAGATGAGCAGATATCTTCTTGGAAAAACATTTCAAGACATGAAACATATGAAGAGGAATCTGAATGGAAATCCTGAATGTTTTGATCTTCTGTGGTGTGAATGTATTGAATGAAGGTCTGATCTTGTTTGTCATACACTGATTGGATTACCTCCTCATGAAGGCTGTATTCTAATGAACTGAGAACATTTGGATCCAAAACTTTGTCTTCTTCATCCCAGATGATTTCAGCAGCAGAGTTCTCTTTCATAGGATTCCGTACTAGGCATTCTTGGTCATCACAATCTGAATCTGGAACTGAAATAGCTATCCTGACATTATCACATTCTGAAATTAGAATTGAACTTACTTGCATGCCGTCTTCTTCTATTGACAGATCTGAACCGACATTTTTTCTTTCATCACCTTCAATCATATGGAACTCTTCAACCTGCTGATAAGTATCCTCTAAGATTTCTGTGTGCTGTTGAAACAGATTTTCATACAGGGCTTCCATGATCTCTTCATCCATGAAATTATCATCTTCATAATATTTCTCAAGGCTTTCAATAAAACTATGAACATGGCTACAACAGTTCTGAACTAAAGTCAAGGATGGATATGATTCTTTGTACCTTTCAAAGAATACTGCATGAAAATCCTTTAAACAATAAATAGAAGCAGGTGGCAAACTTTCATACCAAGATCGGGCTTCGTCTTCCAGGGTAGCCATAAACATTTTCATCAAACAGTCTTCAGGAAAATTGATCTTTAACCTATGCACATGAATGTGAAATTTCACCAGATGAAGAGCAGCATCATTACCTTCCACATTTCTGAACACAGGCAAATTCTTTGACCAATCTACCTTGGGCATTTTATTTGGAAAACCTGGGATGTGATCTCGGCTCATGGGAGCGTATCTTCTTACAATCCGATCCATCTTAAGAAATCTCAAAGCTACTGATCCCTCTGCAGTGGAGTCACCATGAAGGATTGATTGCATGGATTCTTCAGTGAATGGAGTCGTCAGGTGAATGATTTCAGCCGTCTTCTTATGTCTGATCGTTGTTCACCATCAACAATAAGCTCTGAACTTGAGATATGTACTGGGGAAAAACAATCTACAAGTAAACCATTTCGTCCCCAGCGGAGTCGCCACTCTGTTAGCACCTAAATCTGCCTTAGGCTGAAGGAAGGCAAAAATTAGGGTAACCACAAACCACGCTTAGTCTGGTAGCTATCCGTACCAGAGCAGGAGAGGGCTCTCTCCGAGTCACGCTCAGTGAATGGATAGGCAAAATGGTCTGAGATGACTTACAATGCGATATTTACCTTAGGCTAGTAAGTGAAAAGGGATTTTGGAAAATATTTTATGAAGTGACCGAGCTTCTAGGATGTATATGGGACTGGCGCTCAACAAAGAACAGAGAATTGAAAATGAAGGCACAGATTATTCCGTGAGGCAAGGTAGGCGGCAAGCGCAGCAATTTCGGCTTAAGGTAACACAGAATGGAAAGATTGCTGAAGAGAGTGAAAAGGGCATGGTCGCATGAATCCTTTTCAATAGAAGAATAACACTGCACATGAAATTTTCCCATAGGCAGAGCAATATAAATTGAATTCTACCTAATCTCACTTAGAAAATTTCATAGAAATGAAGCATGAAATGAAACATGAAACATAACAAGATACATATGGAACATAAGAACACATTTCTACACTCACGACCACAAGAATCTCATGAAACAGAGCCGCTGCCTTTCATTAATCCTCTGTCAAAAATACACAATGTAGAAATAGAGTTTCTTTCCCACAGTCTCCCAGAAGTTACAAGCTTGCCAACCCTTTGCAAATAACTCGCATACAATATATAGAAAGTGTAGAGAAGAGATGGAATGCCTAGGGGTTGGGAAGTTACTCAAATCATTTCGAAAAGGAGATGGAGAGCCAATCATCAGCTACAGGTGCAGTGCTCTCAAGCATGACATTTGGCTGTGGTGACCCTTTGCATTCTTTGCCACTTGGATAGATGCCCACCTGGAGAGAAAACTCTTTAAAAGCCACATTTGGTCCCAAAAAACCGAATAATGGATGACCGGGCCCACTTGGAGAAGTCGCGACTCGAAATTTCGTGAAACGGGAGCAAACTGGGCAAAATTTCCTCTGTGCGCCGCGCGCTTTTCTTTGTGCGTCGCGCTACTTTGGGGCACTTGCAGGTTTCCAAAATGTGCCCAAGTGGGCTTGTTAGAAATCTTGGCCTGTCTACTTTCTAACCCCACTGGAATTTGTGAATTTTGCGCTCATTTTTCCCTCCAAATCTTCATTCTCCCAAGACTGCTTTCTGTGTGTCCAAAAAGTGGCAGAGAGGCCATTTTTGGGTTTTTTTTACCTTTAGGAGAACCAAAAATTATCAAAATTTCTTGCCCGGACACCAGTAGATGTATTTTTCGATGCTGAATCCAAATATGCAAGCCATTTCTCATTTGGAGCTCTAGAATTTTAGCACCGCACGGGGTGCGCGACGCACAGGGAGAAAAACCTTGTTTTTTGACCAAAAATTTTCCAAAAACACAAAATTGCCCCAAATTTTTTGAGATTTGGGCTGGGGGCTCTCTATGGAGTGCCATGCTGAGCCAAGGAAGCCTCAACCAAGATTCTAAGTCTATCTTTCTCCTTAGCCTCTTTTTCTCTCCTTGTTGCTTTCCTCAATTTAGCCTTCAAGCTCTTTATTCGGGCCTTGGCGCTTATGTTTCATGCCTGGTAGTGAAATGCCATATGCCTCAGCAGCGCAAGGTCTTTGTCTGCTTTGTCTAGCAGCCTCTCCAAGTTCATATTGGCTCTCTCAAGGTTAGCCTCCCGATCTTCATTTACCTCTTGCTCCAAGGAAGTGAGCTCAATCCTTGCCCTTTGAGCAGCTTGGCGATGCTCATGAATGTTTTGCAGCTCCATGATCGCCTGCTGATCCTCTAGTTTCTTATTTCTCTGTTCCAGGTACTTCATGTTCCACTTGGCCCTCTCCAAATCAAGGGACAAGGCCTCAATCTCTGACTGCTGTTCCTGGATGACCTCTCTAAGCTCCTCATTTGTTGGCTCTGTGTCGGTGTCATCATCGTGGAGGAGAACAAACTCGGTCTCTCTTTCACCTGATGACTCTCCGGAAGGCCCCTCATAATCTGATGAAACTTCTGATGCCATTACTATTGTTTGTACCCTGGGTCTTATGCTACCCTCTGAATCCAATGAAATTGGTATATGCTCTGAAAATATGTCACCAAGGGGGCAATAAAACAGGGAGTATTAGGAGAGGAATGATGAAATGGGGATAGGGATTAAAGGGAGAGATTTATCAGGGATTTGGAAATGTTTGGGTATGGCGTTGATGGGGTAGGGTAGGAGAACATTTTGGCAGCACTGTTACTGTAGCAAAAACCCTAGGAGCTTGATTTCTTTGTGTCTTCTTTTGTTTACTTAAAAACAATTTTGAATTTGATTTCATAGTCCTACAACCATGCCACTCTTCTCAAGTTAGATGCAAGAGCGAAGGTAGTTGGTCTACCTCTCAAATTTGATGGGCATCCAAGAAATTTTGGGTGAATATATAGTTTTCTAGGCTTTGTATCTCTGTGCACGTGCGCACTGCCCAGTGCGCCATGCCAGTGGCATTTTTACACTATGAATGGGCTCCCAGTGCGCCGCGCCTCCTTGTGTGTGTGCCACGCGCTCAGAATTTCACCATGAATTGCTTGCAGGGATAGGGAAAGGGTTATGTGGTGAATTTAGGGTGCGTTTCTTAGGAAAAATGGTGAAGGGGAGATGAGAAAGATGATGGGTGAGGGGACAAGGGGAGTGGAGTGAAACCTTGGTGCTATCATCTCATTTTTGCAACCCCAGCCATCGTCTTCTTGGTGATTTTCTTATGGTTGACCTTATGCTTTTGGGTGACATTTAAACATCTTGTAAACACCATATCATTGACAAATTTGATGTACAAGAGGTGTCATAAAGCCTACCTCTCAACTTGATAGCTTTCACCAAGAAATTTGAGGCAATTTGGAACAATTTCAGGCCCTTTTTTCACTGTGCGCCGCGATCTCTGTGTGCGTCGCGCCAGTGTAAATTTTACACTGGAAACCCTCTCCCAGTGTGCTGCACTCCCTCTGTGCGTCGCTCTATTTTCCAGGTGACTTTTGGAGCCCTCCCGGTGTCCAATTTGGGTGTAGGATAGCTCTTTGGAAAGGTCTTTGAGTCTACTTTCCAACCCAACTAGAATTTTGCAATTTGGAGTTCATTTTCCCTGTCAAAAGTCAAATCTCCCAAGACTGGTCAAAATGTGCCAAATGAGGCTACCTAAAGGCAGAGTGCTGTTACAGTCAACTTTTGAATGCCTTCCTCAACTCCAAATTGAGCTCATGATAGCTCAGTGGAAATCTATTGTATTTAGTTATCATTTGACTCATCAAGAAAGTCATTTGGCCAACCGAGCTAGGAGAAAATTTGATTTTCCCAATGTCACTTTAGAGGTGCATCAATTCTCCCGAGGAAACTATATTTTTGAGATTTATCTAAAAATATGACACCTGTGTAAAAAGTGAAGGAGGTTTTTATTCCTTGGAATTTTGTGGAAAAAAACCTCTCTCGGATTTCCAAAATTCATCTTTTATTGCTCATAAATCTCATTTTAGTGAGACATATCCCGATGTGTGGGACAAGGGATTTGTTGAAATGAAGCAAAATGAAGGGGATAGGGAGTTTCTAAATTATTGAGGAAATTTTTGGAAGTAGGGAGGAATGTGAGGAAGTAGGGGAAAGTGGAATATCTAAATTGAGTGAGGGGAAGGGGTCCAAAAAGGAAAAAACACAGGTCCAACCTAGAAAATTGGCAGGTTGTAGCAAGAAACTAGGGTTTGTGCGAAAATGAGGAATTTGGGGGATCTCAGTGATGGGAAGTGTTTGATAAGGTACTTTAAGGATAGGGGAAGGTGTATGAACATCTGCATACAAGTTTTGCCGATGATTTGGCTGTCCAAGAGAAATTGCCTTCAAAACCCTAGGAGAGGGAAATGACCTTACCTAGGCGCAACTGAAGCATGAACAAGGTGTAAAATGACCCAGTGGGATTTGACATGATAATGAAAACTCTCTGAATGATGGTACACTCAGCTGAACTATGACAATTACTGACATTTGGACAACTTTGACAAGGGTAAAATCAAACCCTAGACCCAATGCCTAGTGACCAAATTTTGCTTGAAGACTCACTGAAATGACAAAATTTGACCTTGACACATTAAAATCACTTTGTAAGAGCATGTTTGATCACTGGAGGAAGGCTGTAAAGACTGACACTAACAACACCAAAAACACCAAATAAGCATGGATGCCACCAAAGTTCTCCACCTACATTGTGAGGAATTTGAGTGCCTCCTAGTCTCTCATGCTTTATTGTAATCCATAGTTCGATCCAGGGATCACTAGGCCTTACACCGAGACACACTGTCTAGGCTTTACCGTACATCCCGTTCCGGGACTACTAGGCTCAATAGAGAGAGATCCACCTCTTGGCTTTACCATATATCCCGCCATTCACCGACATGGATTCCTAGGCCCACTGAGGCACACAATCCCGACTTTATCGCAACCCATAGTTTGGTTCAGAGGTTAATAGGCCAGTGGATTTACCGTGATCCACAGTCCAATTTAGGGACCACTAGGCCATGTGTTTGCCATTTCATAGATCCACCCCTCATCTTTGAATCCACTCGTCCATCCCACATAAACTGAATATGAGAACCCATCTCATCAAAGCTATCAGGAAATGGCAAGGCTAGGCTGAAAAACATTGTCACACCTGGCAAAACCCATGTTGTAATAAAAAAGAACCACATGCAAGCCCATGCATCCCAAATATAGAAAGGAGAATACACATGCAACTTGATACCTACAATGAAGCCTACTGCAGTTGCTTGATCTTGCCTTTTCCTACTTGATCTTTGCTTCCTCTTGCCTTCTTTGCCTTTCTTTCTCCAATGCCAAAGTGCTCCAAGAAAACTCTAAGTGTCCAAGAGTGAGAGAAAGAGAGAGAATAATGAGAGAACTCCAAAAATCAACTGACAAAAGGTTACCAATTGATCCTCGGAAGCCTTTTTATGAATGAGGCCTTTATTTTCTTCATTTTCCATTATTTTCCTTCATTTTCCTCCTCACATGCAACTTGTGACCTTTCACCTCCCTTTTCTCCTAATTTCCATTATTTTCATAAATAAATGTGCCAAAAATTCCATTTTGCCTTTCCAAAGCCTTAACCATTGCCTTTGCCAATTTCCTTAGCCATAAACAACCAAATGAACACCCACTAAGATGTCTTTCCCAACATTCAGCTTGGAATAAGTGTCCCATCTACTATGGTTATTATTTTTAACTTTTATTACATGGATTTTTCACCAGGGCTATTACAGAACCCTCCCTCTTGGGGAACACCGTCCTCGATGTTCAATCACACATATACCTCAGAAAACCGCTAGAAAGAAGCCATACTGCCCATGGATCTTTATAACATAACTCAATGTATTATTTACAATGATCATCTTGTTGAGTGCCAACCCACATGACATCATGATAATATAACCAAATAATATCATAGTAACATGACAACATAATCATAATGACATGACACCCATAACAGTTAGTGGAGATTTATAACATAGCTCACGGTGATATTTACATCCATATACATATGTACATATAGAAATATCACAAAAACATATACCAAGACACCATATCAAAACATATACCAAAACACCATATCAAAGCATATACCAAAACACCATATCAAAGAATATACCAAAACACCATCTCAAAACTGCTTTGTCTCAACCAAAAAGCAAGGAAGGACACATAGCCTACATCTGATCCACAATCTCCCATGCAGCTTCATCGAGCCCAAAGTGCTTCCATGGCACTTTAAATTGCTCGATTTCTCGGTTCCAGATCATGAGCACCCTTTTATGCAATATACACCAAGGCTCCAGCTAGAATTATCCATCTGGTTCCACCTACAATACAGACTATTCAATGACATGATCAACATCCTTAACATAATTCTTAAGCAAAGATACATGGAAACCATCACGGGCTTTCACTGTCAGAGGAAGTGAAAGTTGATAGGCTACTGGCCTAATCCTCTTAATGATATTGAAGGGTCCATAAAACTGTGGTGCCATCTTGGCACAAGATCCAATCAGCAAGGAGATCTTCTTCGGTTTGATGCACAAGTACACTTGTTCCCAAACCTAAAACTCGAAAAACTTGTTCCGATCTGTATAACTCTTCTGCCTATCCTTTGTTGCCTTTAATTTTTTCTTGATCACCTGCATTTCCTGTTCCATGTCTGCCAACATATCTGGTCCAATGAGTACCATGTTAACCGGATCACTCCAACTGATAGGAGTGTTACAACTCCACCCATACAATGCCTCAAAAGGACTCATCCTCGATGACTCCTGATAACGGTTGTTGTATGCAAACTCTACCAAGGGGAGATACTCTACCCACTTTCGCTGCTGATGCATCACATACATCCTCAACATGTCCTCCAATATCCTATTGACCCTATCTGTCTGTCCATCTGACTACAAATGATAAGTTGTACTGAAGGCCAACTTTGTGCCCAAACCTACAAATAACTCCTTCCAAAACTTGGAAGTGAACTTTGCATCCCTGTCTAACACAATATTATTTGTAACACCATGTAGTCTGACCACATCTCTGATGAATACATGTACTACATCACTAGCTGAGAATGTGGACTTCACTGGAATGGAGTGTGAAACCTTTGTCAACCTATCCACAACAACCATGTTGGAATCATGATGTTTCACTATCTTCGGCAACCATGTGATGAAGTCCATGGAAATGACCTCCCGTTTCCACTCTGGAATCGCGATCGGTTGTAGTAGTATGCCTGGGCGTTGACACTCTGCCTTCACACACTGACAATCAAAACACGTGATTGTAATCACGTTTTTCATGTATTTCTCATTTTTCATGTAGCAAGGTCCATTGAAAGTATGCAACATGGGCACTCCCTGGATTAAGAATCAAATTATGCATCCAACGAGTGTTCCCACTCGAAATTTGAGTAAACCCATAGGGAGATAAGTTGAAAATACGAGTTGAAAAAGTAGTTTTTCCTTTTTCCCTCTAAAATTTGATGATGTAATATAATATTATTTTATTATTTCCACTATTATTTTATGATTTCCTTAGGAGGCCCATTTTAGACCTCAAAATTCCCTTAATGATTGTTCTAAGTTGTTCTAGGTTACTCAAAAAGAGGTTGTGTGTCTTGGATTATTAGGAAAATGTTTGCAAAGTGTCCATACTCATGGTAAGAAATAATATTGGAAAGGGTTTGCTTATAGTGGATTGCTTGAAGATGTCTCCAACCCTCAATATCAATTTGTATCACCTTCGAAATTCCCTTCCCGAAACCCAATTCCACACAAATTTTAGTGTGGGAAAAATATTTCCCTTAGGCTTAACTCAATCAATGTGATGACCCAACTCTCTCCAATATCACTAAGAGAGGACTCATCCCAGAAGATAAGGTGGAGGTGCAACAACCTGACCCATATAGGGGCATTCAATATTTCCATATAAGGAACAAAATCTAGGGTATAATGGGAGAGGAACATTCCATTGATTACCAAGAAATATGGGACTTGATTTGAATATTAGGCCTGTTTCCTCCTCACTGCTAAATAAAAATAGAAGGAAACCTCTGCCATAATAAAAACTATATAATTTACTTAGAACATTCTAATGCTTTGCGATCCATGCATTGACTATTGAAGGAATACTAGGACAAAGGCCTGTGAAATTTATTGTTAAAGCTTGCTCATGCATAATATTGGCTTTCATGTTTGAATTTTGGGAGACATTGTCTAGCTTGGGGATGGCTTCTACCTTTTTAGCAAAAAAATTCTTCATCGAGCACTTATCAATAGATACTTTCAAATATTTTATTAGGGAAATAAAATCATCTTCCTCAAGATTGGAAGGTTAGTCCATATTGAGTGTCAATGGATATTATCACAAAAAAAAAAAAAAAACAACAACTAGCAAACTATCTCATATAGGGTTATATAGGAACAACAATGGCGATTTCGATTTTGGTGACGATTGTTTTGGGCTTGGTGGTGGTTGTTACAAGTTGTGGTTTGGGTAAGCCATAACCATTGTGGGACACATAAGCTTCTATTATTCATATTGATCCCAACATTATTATTTTCTTAATTTTATAATTGCTACTAATTCATCAACAAGACACCCCCTTGCAACTCAAAAAATTAATTGTCAAAAGAGGAAATTTCCTAGATGGCTACTATTGTGACTAGAAAATTATTATAGAGCTTCTCTAGGGTAATTTGTTTCTTTTTGTAAGCTATAAAGGAAATTTCTATTATACAATAATAAAATACAATATTTACATAGCAAGGATATAGTTTTCAGAGAAGCTTGGGGATATGCAGCCAACAATCCCGCACATTCAGAAAAATAAAAGAAATAAAAAAACAGAAACATTATAATCACCCAGCTTGGGGAAGATCATTGGTGTGTCCTTTCTTTCCTTTATTTTTTACTACTTTGACCCAACCTTCAGAGGTGGGGTTACCAAAGCTACCTGAATATTGTTTTGACAAGCTAAGGAGGCATCCTTATCAGAGTCTGAGTAGGTAGAAGCATGAGCGCGCTTTATGGCACCCATCAAATTATTATTACTGAATTCTTCTCTTCTTGCTAGAGAAACTTGGAGCTCCTTACCCTCTTCCAATGGCTTTTGAAAATATGAATTTTGGGCCTTGTTCGATGATAACATGTTGTCATTATACTCAACATATTATTGATATGAAGAAGAGGAATCCTCCTCCTCTCAAGGAGGCAGGTTGCATGGATTCTATGCCTTAGATTCGGGATTCCATTTGAATGGATTTTAAGAACATGAATTCTGAAGATGGCCTGTTTGATGGCAAAGGAAACAATGAAAAACATTATTCTCGCAGCCCATCAGTTGGGTCTAGTGAAAATCACCTATTTTTAAATTAATTTTGTTAGGTAAGCCTTTGATGATGTCAAGTTCTAAACAAGTCCTTCCATAGGTGTAGACTCCACACTAGCCTCGTGAGGGATCTGTGGCTATAAATTTACCCAAGGTGTTTCTAATACCCTTAAACATTAAAAAATTCCATAGATGGGTTGGAAAATTTGGGACCCGAACCCAAATGGGTAGCTTTGTGATCAGTGCTATGGAGGGGTCAAAATATGGGAACCAAGGGGTCAGGAAGAGCCCAAATTTTCCTTAGAAGCAGAGCCCCTTGGAAAGAGTGTTATGATAATCCTCTGATGGGTAAACTGGACAATGAAGAAACCCTTGGAACAAAATATGACCTTACAGGCCTTGGTCCAAGTTGAATGGATCCATTAGTAAAGGTCTGCCATGCATGGCCACAACCCATTGAAACATCATATGAGGCCATTTCCGGTCAAGAGATCATAGATTTCATCCAGATCTGAATGAGTAATTTCAATTGAAGGTACATCCTCAGCTTTGTCCACTACAAAAGGACTTGGAGCAACTTGGGCCACAACTGCCTTGCTTGAGAGCTAGGGACGAGCTTGAGGTGGCATTGCACTTTAGGGAGCCTGGTTTCAGACCACGTATTTACAAGGGAAAGCTTGGGAAGATAAAGGCTTTCCCAAATCTCCCCCACGCAGTCAAAGGGCCAAGAAAAATGTAACATCCTTGCATATATTATAAACATAGAGATGAGAGAGGTATTCCAATTTCTCACCTTAAAAAATAGGGCATTGTAATCCATAGAGTATCAGTATTTTGATTTCTAGCGATATATTGAGGTCTTTTAGATCTGTAGATCTCACCCAAAGAAGCAATAAATGTCTGGAAATCGATCTGATCAAGATCTGAAAAAGGATTGGGAGAGCATGATACTCTGTTAAAGGAGAGTTTAGAGGTGCCAACGCCTGCAAAATCCAATCAACATCGATGAACCCAATGGAATAAATCTCTGTCCATTCATCTAATGCGGTGACATGCTTGACCTTCTCACCAGTGGATTCCCCAACAATGATATGTTCCAAAACCCTTGGTAAACCCTTCAAGAGAAGAGAGATTCCTGAAAAATATAGAGCCATTCTTGCTTCACTTTAATAGCGTAACTTAAGCTATAATAGACACCATATTTAAAAATATACACCCCTATAGAGAAACAAAATTAACAAAAAATACCTTTATTAAAATACCACACATGGGACCTATACAAAAAACAAGTAAAATAATAGTAGGGCAATCGATTATCCCAAAAAACATTATACTTTCCTTTTAAAACATATCCACCTTATAATCACTTTAACTTTTCTTCCCTCCATCTAGAGTAAATTAATTACTATATAATATCTATGACATGCTCATTATACTTTAACTTATGCATCCAAATTATTTGTTAATACCTTTTTCCATAGTTCATTTATTTCATACTCTGTAGAGCTCCTTCCCTTCTCCCTCACATAAGTTTGTTGGAATCCCCCAAAACACCTACTCAAACTTGGTCAACCTTAACCACTTTTACACCTAGTTGCAATATGATTTCAAGATCTTCTCTAGATCTATAGTGAGCAGGTTGACCTTGAGGATGTTGTTGAGGTTCTTGATGGCAATGGTGATAACACAACCATCATTGTGCTTGAATGTATGAATAAGCGTGAAATATTTTTTTATGGTTTATGAAAGTTTTTATTTACTAATTAATTTATATAGAGTCATTACTGTTGAAGAAAGTGTAACTAGGTTTGGTATTTACAAATGTAATTTTGATCTTTGTATTTGTCAAGAAAAATAAATATTATTTTTGAATTATAAGGATGTGTTTCTTGCTCATTTCATAGGTCTAGGAAAGTCAAAGAGTCAAAGAGCTCTTCTTGAGCATATATGTAATGTATATAAGTCTACCTAGTGACTAGATTAGCCCTCCAAGACCAACAAAATCCTCATGAAGAAGGCAACAAGCAAAACGATAAGGAGTACAATCATGTCGGCCTCAAATATATATATATATATATATATATATATATATATATATATATATATATATATATATATATATATATATATATATATATATATATCATGCCTGCAAAACACTCTATACGACTGGTGAGAAGGGAGCAATGGCGCAGCAGGCAGGGGATTTTGGGTAGCTGATGTGTGTCTGAATCATGATGGCGCAACTGGTTGTACTGCGTGAGTACACGTCTCCCTCGGTACAAGGTAGACATTATAATATTCCCTTCCTCCGTAACTAGGTTTTTTTACTTCGTTTTACTGCGCCTGCCTTTACCTGCTCCACGTTTGCTGCTTTGACCCCTGGCTCCATCACCCGTTTTACTATTGGCTGCTCTTTCCCTTGGTAGTTAACGTAGGTAGCTAGTGATACTACTTACCTGACAGTGATGGACCTCGATCTGGTGGATTACTCGGAAGAACCGTTGGCGGAGGGTTCTATCTGGACGACCCCGCGGTCTACTAAGCTAGGGTCGCTCTCGTTTAGCAATGAGCTGCATGAGACTATCTCCGGCCTCCCCTCCCTCTCAGGTCCATCTGACCACCAGGTGATCTTGCCGGATGACCCTCCAACCTGGCCGTCCCTCTCCACTCCCCCGCCATCTCCGTCATCCCTAGGGTTTGCATCGGGGTGCCTTAACCCTAACCCTTCGTCTCCTACCCCTGGTCATACCTCCCATCCCACTCTATCCGTTTTCCCTACCGCTCCTCCCGTTCCATCCTCTGCTACAGTCCCCCTGATTACACCACGCACGTCCTCTCCCCCTTCGGGCAGTTTCACCAATATTCCCCCCTTAGCGGATGCCCTCCCAGTCGGCTCATCCCTTCCCCCCGAGAACCCCCCTGTTTCAGAGTACACCTCTGACCATCAAGGAGACTCAGTTGCTAAAGTGAGGGCCTGCAAGAAGACTAAGTGCTTCCGGACGAAAGCTGTTGACACCTTTCTCAGGCTTGAGGAGGACATTCAGCTTGGAGATACTATGGATTTCATAGATAGGGTTCTGGTTAGAAGAATTCAAGGACGCAACTATACAGTGGCTCACCTAAAAACATGGGTATCAGAGGTCTGGGGGCATCATTTAGCTGACCTACCCTCAGTACAGACGTTCATGAACGGGTGGTTTTCCCTAATATTCTCGAGGCCAGACCACACAAATTGGGTCATTTCGTCCGGAAGTGTTGGTCACCGCTTTTCGACCCAGATACAGTGCAGCTAGGCGTTGGCCCGATATGGGTGAGATTACTAGGGCTCCCGTTACATTTATGGTCAGAAGACATTTTCTATCACATTGGGAACTCAATTGGCACATACATGGAATTTGATAGTCTTATTTATCTACTAGTAAGATGGCTTTTGCAAGGATTCTGGTACATATGGATACTAGGGAAGGGTTACAGGAATACATCACCATACAATGGAGATCATTTACCTGGAAGCAGACACTAGACTATGAAGGCATCCACTACAGATGTCGTAGGTTCCATAAGGTCGGTCATGTATATAAGGACTGCCCCTTGATTAACAAAAAGGGTCATCAACCGGAGGACAAAGACCAAGAAGCCCATACTCCTTAAGACCAACCTCAACAAGCTATGGAAGTGGAAGATCTCTCACAACATGTCCCGGCTAAAGCAGACAAGGCACACGAGAAAGAATCAAGGAAGAAGCGTGGGAAAGCTCCACTTCGGCCTCCCTCCCCACCTCTGACAAGAGCTCGGGCAGCTATAGGGGATGCTCATTCCACGGGTATGTCAAATTACCCTCTCTCTTTTTCTTATTATTCTTATGTTCTCCTGTATTGCCTCTCCCTACACTGCATGACAGGATCACGGACTCTTCGGTTGCTCCCCTCAATTTCTCCTTCTCTCATCCTCCCTAGCTCTTCCAATATCCCCCTATTGTTCAACACTATTCCATAGAACCTCCCCCTCCTGCTTACTCCTTCCCACAACCCTCCCTCTCTAGTGCACCCTCTCCCTCATTACCTATCCACTCTCACTCGGAATCTCGTTACCCCCTACGTTCTAGAATGCGATCTCAGGGCCTCGACATTATAGGTTTTGAGGTAGACTCTTTCCCCCCTCCTCCAAAACCCCGGGGGTGTCCTTCCCATATATCCAAAGCCAAACATCAGGCTGGGGAGGAGATCACATCTGGCAAATAGAAAACCATTGACTGGGCCCTTAGAGCAGAGCAAACCCCTCTCTCCCCCCCTCCATGAAGCTGCTCTCCTTCAATTGTCGCAGGATGGCTAGCTCAGATAAAAAACTAGCCCTAAAGCGTCTATTTTCCATAGAGCATGTAGACATTATTTTCCTACAAGAAACCCTCGGCCTGGCAAGCTCTATCACCCACCTACTTGAATCTTGGATACCTGGCTGGACTTTCCACTCCCTTGATGCCATGGGCAGATCTGGAGGGTTAACTATGGGCACATGCAACCGTTCCATCAAGACTCTGAGGGTTTGGGGAGGATGGGGGTACTTGGGAGCAGACATCTACTCTCCCACTCTTGAAGTAGAATTCAGAATCTTTAATGTATATGGTCCCTGTCAGGACAGAGCTATTTTTTGGAGAACTTTGTTTAATTCAACCCTCCTGCAACAAGACAACATTATCTTGGGGGGGACCTAAATTTCTCCTTGGGGTATGTGGAATCTTGGGGCAATCAAGCACAGGTGGATGCATTGTCTGTTTTCTTTGAAAACCTCCTGGAGACCCATAGCTTTATTGACATCCCCTCAGCCAAACTGCAACCCACCTGGAGGAACAATAGATCAGGGGAAGCAAGCCTGGCCAGACGGCTTGATAGATTCCTCTTAAAAGAATACTTGGTCAATAGGGGATCCCGTATCAGACAATGGGTGAGCACTGGAGGCCTATCAGATCATCGACCTATCTACCTAGAGCTGTAGGAAGTAATAGAAAAACCAAAGGCCCCGTTCAAATTTAACTCCACATGGCTACGAGATGTGGAATACATTAAATTGGTGACTGATTTTTGGAAGGCAAACCCTCCAGGCACAACAGGGAATCTCATGCACGATTTCTAGCATAATATGAAGGAGCTGAAGGCCCTATCCAAGATATGGGCAAGGAAGAAAAAGGAAGTGGAAGAGCTGACTCTCAGAACAGTAGAGGAAGATATACTCCTTTGAGGAAGATTTGGGAGGTATCATAATGTCTCAGGAGAAAAAGGACAAATATTCCACATCTCTGTTGAAGAGAACTCAAATCTTAAGAGACAGAGAAGAGAGCTGGCGACTCTGAAGCTAAGCTATCTGGCTGAAGGAGGGGGATGATAATACTAAATTTTATCACAAACATGCCAATGGGAGGAAGGCCATTAACACAATATGGGAGCTCAAAGATACCCAAGGTCGACCAGTACAATCCTTCCGAGATCTAGCAGCACTGGCATGTTCGCACTTTCAAAATATCTACAAAGCTCCACCCAATGCTACCTTGGCTGAAGTAATGCATATCGCGCAGCTCTTTCCTGACTATGTAGATCACGAGGTGGAACAAGAACTCTTGCGAGAAGTCACACTAGAAGTGCTTGAAGATACTTTGAAATGGCTAAAAAAGGACAAAATTCCGAGGCCAGATGGATGGAAAATAGAATTTTACACCGCCTTCTTTGAGGTTTCAGGAACAGACCTCCTGCGAATCATAGAGGAAATCAGAAGGAGCGGAAGGACACCGGGAGGCCTAAAATCCACTTTCATTGCTCTTATCCCCAAAGCTGATAAGCCCTCCTCCTTTAATGACTTCAGGCCTATATCCTTATGCAATTGCATATACAAAATTATAGCCAAGATTATAGCCAATCGATTAAAGCCAATCCTCTCCCTCCACATATCCCATGAACAATTTGCCTTTCTACATAATAGACAGATTCATGAGGTGATTGGTACTGCTCAAGAACTCCTTCATTCTGTACAGCTTAGGAAACTAAAAGGAATGATTCTGAAGATAGACCTATCCAAAGCCTTTGATAGAGTCAATTGGCTATACCTCTGAATCCTTTTACCTCCACTAGGATTTCCTTTTAATTTCATTAAGTGGATCATGAGTTGTATAATCAATGTTCCTTAATGGCGGCCTTGGTGATCTCACTGCTCTCCATCAAGCCATTGGTACCTTTCAAATGGTCATGGGGATGATACTGAACGAATCCAAATCCACTATAATAGCAGCCGGGTGCTCCCAAAACGAATTACAATTCGCCCTAAGGAGATTCCCCTTTATTTCCCATCCTATAGAGAAAGGCCTGAGATACCTTGGCAACCGACTAAAGCCCTTTGGTTACAAAATTGCAGATTAGATCTAGCTCATTACTAAGGTAGGAAAACGATTGAATATATGGTACCATAAATACCTGTCCAGAGCAGGCAAATTGGTACTGATCAAAGCTGTTTTAGAAGCAACGCCTGTATATTGGATGACCTTAGCCTAGATTCCCAGGGGCATTCTGGATAGGTTGCAAAATATCTACTGTCGCTTTCTATGGAAGGGGAAACAGATAGGGAAAATTTTTGCCTGGACAAGATGGGAATCTCTGGCAATGCCTAAAATATGGGGTGGTTGGGGGATCAAGGGACTGGACACTTTTTCCAAAGCACTTGCAGCAAAGTTGGGTTGGTAGCTAATCAATAACTGCAACCTTTGGACGAAGTTCGTCACTTAAAAATACATCACCCCCTCAAATCCACTTAATTGGATTAGATAAGGACGCTGTTCTAGTGAGAACATATAAATTATCTGGAAGGTAGTTACAAAAGCTATGGACCTGATAAGAAATGGATTGACCTGGAGAACTCGATCTGGTTCCCTGGTGCGCATAGGAGAAGACCCCTGCGTAGGCTGTGGCAATGCTCATAGACTCCCTGAAGAATTGAGAACACATCTAGCAGATCAAGGTATAACTCATATATGCCATATAATGGACAGTGGTCAATCCTCTCTGACACAGCAGGCTTGGAAATCTGGATTAGCTCTAAATATTCCCCCGCCTTGGAAACAAGACTAGAAAGACTACATATTTGCATTAACATAGGTCCATATCAGGATCTCAGAAGGAGATGATGAGCTTATCTGGGCCTTTGCCAAACATGGATATTATGCCCCCAAGATCGGCTATCTAGTTCTAATGGATCCCCTCAAGCCACCTTCCCCTAAGCCTTGGTGGAACCTTTTATGGAAGGTAAAAGCAGCCCGAAGAACAAAGTTGCTACTGTGGTCTATACTGAACAACAAGGTCCTGATGGGAGCAAACCTAATGAAATGATCTTTCTCAGGGCCATTTTGGTGCCACCTTTGCAAAAACAACAGTGAAGACACATAACACCTCTTTCTATATTGCCCTATATTGCAAGAGCTATGGAATGGATATACCTCAGCACTCTCCATTCACAATCGATGGCACGACAACGACTTAAAGGATGCATGGAATAATTGGTGGAAAGATACCACTGGAAATGAAAGGAATGTACCTCTGCTCATCTGCTGGGCAATATGGATAGCTAGGAATCAAATTATTTTTCAGCAAAAGTCCCCCTATTGGCCCTCCATCCTGAATAGAACCTTAGCGGAGTTTCATACAATTCCTGAAGATACCATTAAAAAATAGCACAGAAACATAGAGACAGAGATCATCAACTTATCCATACCATGGGCCTACTTTGATGGATAAGCTCAGGAATCGGGTTGTGGAGGTGGAGCAGTATTGCACCTATCAGCAACACATACCTATAAAATCCAAATGGGATTGGGCAGAGGAACAAATAACTATGCCAAGCTTTTAACTGCTAAATATCTCATCCAATATGCTTTATATAAACAATGCACAAATCTGCAATTATATGGTGACTCAAAACTGGTTATTAACTGGATCAACAAAAAACACATCTGCAATGCATATACATTGAAGCATATTCTGGATGAGATTCATAGACTCATCATATGTTTTGACTCTTTCACTTGTCATCATATTTACAGGGAGCGGAACTCCGTTGCTGACCACTTATCCAAAGAAGCAGTGCTCAGGGATGACGACATATGGATGATATGCGAGGAAAAGGATGGTGCCACCTACCAGCACTATCACAGACCCTTCATAGACCCTGAATCTTTCTGAAGCAACATTGCAAGGGACAAGATTTTTTGATATCATCTTTTTTGCTTATATTGTAAATATTTATCAGAACTTTTATAATATCATACCCTCTCTGCGAAGAGGCCAGATAGCTCTCTTTTTTTGTTCATTCTCATATACTCCCTGCGTGGAGGAATGCACAAAAGTATTTCTATATTTTGAACAGGCAATGCCTCACTCAAGTAATGCCATGCATATACAAAATGTGATTTTCTCCTATAATGAAAATTACGACTTTTCCACAGGAAAAAAACTATCATGTCAGCTCAATAAAAAGACATAACGTTTCACACTATATGTCGGCTCATTTATGGAGACGTGACAACTATAAATATTGTATAAATTCCCACTGTAGATCACCTGATAATGTAATATACTAAAACAAAATACTTGATCTACTTCTACTATCAAACTTTTCAGAAGCTTAATCAATTTGAGCAAGATCAATCAGAACACATATAACAAAGAAGAAGAAATCATACACACATGAAACACAGAGGAATACTCTGGGGAAAGCCTCAACTAAAAACCCCGATCTCTATATTATCCTACAAGTAGAAATATGTCCGGATTACACAAAGCTTTAGCTCACAAGCTATCCAGCTCTCAGTACAATCCCTCAATGTTGCTCATAGACTGAATAGACACAACATATGCCTTCCCTCAATCCTCCAAGCCTCCTATTTCCTTGCGCAATTTCTCCTGGGTCCTCTGGCTGACACCTGTGTGAATTGACCTCTCACACATCACCAAACTTAGAAGTAGTTGCGCAATCTCCAAGGAATGAATTCCTTTTGCATGCAAGATATATCCTCAATGGAATATTCCTACAACTAATAGTACACTATCCCATCATCTGATCTCAAATGGGTCTCTGACTTAATTGACATGCATGAGTTATTTATGAGAGAATATTCAGTTATTTGAAGTGTAGTAGTTACATGCATGCATGCATTAACTAACTGAACTCACAATCAGTTCGATAAACTGTTGGAACTAATCTAACTAGACTTAACTTAGTTAATTGAGCTAACTAATTACAACTAAAAGTAAAACTAATCCTGATCTCCTTAATCAAGGGATAACTTCCTCAATCAAAGGGGAAACTGTTGCATGTCTTCACATAGACTTCATGTTTGATTTTCTCCAACTAATTAACTCAATATGAATTAAATAATTATTTTTCAAATAGCTACTAAGATCAAATTCGAATTTTAATTCTCGATTTTAGTTCAGGGACTAACTAAAATTGGAATGTATCCCGAAATGATATTTTTAACACTTCTATATTTAGCATTTCTTGTTTCTATTTTCAACACTCCCTCTCAAAAAGTAAGGGATTATCAGTCACCCCAATCCTGTCTCTGTGGAACTCAAACTTGCATTTTGACAATGCCTTAGTCAAAATATCTGCATCATGTTCCTTGGTCGAAACATACAGCAACAACATGATCCTCTTCACCACACAATCTCGAAGATGGTGATACTGGACATCGATGTGCTTGGACCTGTCATGAAATACTTGATTCTCAGAGAGTTTGATACAACTCTAATTATCGCAATAGATCACAGTTGGATCCATCCTCTGACCAAACAATCCAACTAAAATTTTCCGCATCCAAATGGCCTTGCATGCTTCTTGACTGGCAGCCATGTATTCAGCCTCTACTGAGCTAAGTGCAACTGACCTCTGTTTCCTGCTGTACCAAGAAACTGCAGCTGAACCAAGGTTGAAAATTCCTCCTGAAGTGCTCTTCCAGTCTAATGGACTCCCTGCCCAATCTGCATCTGTGAAGCCCTGAAGCTTCACTCCCTCTGTACCACAATCCATACTGAGATGTGCCTCTGAGGTATCTCAGCACATGCTTCGCTGCCTTCCAAAACAACTTGGTAGGTTGAACCATAGCTTGACTCAGCTGGTTCACTGCAAAGCACAAATCTGGTTGTGTGTTCACTAGATACATCAATGAACCCACAAGTTGCCGATAAACAGAAGCAGCTACTACCTCACCTGAAGTAACATCCTCCTTCCTCCAGCTACCAACTATAGGAGTCTGCATGGGCTTGCACTTCTCCATGTGGAATTGCCTGAGTATCTCATTGGCATACTTGCCTTGAGACACAAACACTTCCCCATCCTTCTGCCACACTTCCATGCCTAGAAAGTAGTGCATAAGACCCATGTATTTCATCTAATCAACTGATCATCACTTGTCAATATCAGATCATCAACATAAAGAACAATGATCAATGGCTTACCTTCTACCATGATGTGGTAAAGGTTCGCATATGCTTCACTCTTGGTGAAGCCCAACCTAGTGAAATAGCTGTCGATCCTGGTGTACCAAGCACGAGGTGCTTTCTTCAGCCCGTACAAAGCTCTCTTGAGTTGGCATACATGTGACTCACGATTGAAGGGCTCAAATCCTTCCGGCTACTCAATGTACGCCTCTTCCTCAATCTTTCCATTGAGGAACACAGTCTTCACATCCATCTAATGAATCTTCCAACCCATCTGTGTTGATAGTGCCAACATAGATATAATAGATTAGTACCTTGCTACATGAGGAAACGTCTCATCATAGTCGATCCCCTCGACCTGTGAGAAACCACAAGTAAAAAACCTTGCCTCATGCTTCTCCACACTGCCATCAGCTGCTTGCTTTACCTTGTGAAGCCATCGGGAACTCACTGCTGACTTGTCCTCTGGTCTTGGGACAACATCCCAAACATTGTTCTGAACGATGGAGTCGTACTCCTCCACCATAGCATCAACCCAGACTAGCTGCTGCACTGCTTCCTCAAAGGAAGAAGGTTCAGTCTCTACACACTCCCCAACCAGGGCCATGTAACCAGTGTATCGCTCAGGTGATCTCCTCTGTCTACGCTGAGAGGATGGTTGTCCCACATTCTCTCTCGCATCCATCACCAATCTGTCAGCTTCCCTTGAGAGTTTTTTCCCATCTCTGGAAGAATATGCATGAGTGGATGTCTCCACTCTCGGATCCTTTGCATGCGGCTGCTCCGCATCAGCCTGAGGCTCCTCCTCCTTAGGAACTAAAAGTTCCTCCTTTGCATGCAACTTGAGCTCCCTCTCAAGTGATACTCGCATGGCTTTTTGCTCGTTGAACTTCAGATCTCTGCGTACCACTGTCCTCTAACTGGTAGGCAAGAACACCTGATAGTTGTGGGGTGTATCAGTGTACCCCACAAGTATCCCTAACTCAGCTGTTAGATCTAGCTTCTTCCAGGCATCTTTGGTCACATTGCAATAAACCGATGATCCAAATATCCTGAAGTGACTCACATCTGGTCTCTTCCCGAAAAAGGCCTCCACTGGTGTCTTCATTCCCAGTATACGATGCGGGCTTCTATTCTGCAAGTATACTGCTGTATTTCATGTCTCAAACCACAAATGAAGTGGTAGGCTTTGGTCATGCATCATTGCTCGAGTTGTTCCCACAATCGATCTGTTCTTCCTTTCGGCCACCCCATTCTGCTATGGGTTATGGGTGCCGTCAAATCCCGTTTAATTCCTTTTGCTGCACAGAATTCCTTAAACTGTTGCGAGACATACTCTCCAATATTGTCGCTTCGCAAGGCCCTTATGTTCTTTCTAGATTCTTTCTCTGCCAAGGCTTTGAACTCACAAAACCTTGAGAAGGTTTGATCCTTCTTCTACATAAAGTGGATCCAACATCTACGAGAAAACTCATCAATAAAAATAACATAGTGCCTTTGTTTAGTGGTGGAGGCTGTAGAGAATGGTCCACACACATCTATATGATCTCACTCCAGGATTGCTCCAGCTCTACTGACTCGATCCTGAAAGGAAGATTTTGCATACTTACCAAAGGTACAATATTTGCATGTATCCATTTGCTCCAGTTTTCCCTTGAGAATTCCGGTAGAAATCTGCTGCATGATCTTCAATGCACCATGGTGCAAGTGGCCCAATCTTCTATGCCATAGCTCACCAACATCTTGGCTCTGCACAAACTCTGCTTTGGAACTCAATGCAACACAGTCATCTGCCTCCAACTTGTAGAAATTCTTAACTCGAATCCCTATCCTCTTGGTCTGTCCAGTGCCGATATGCCTCAGGAATGCCTTTCTTTACTAAAGACTACATCATAGCCTTTGTCTTCCAGCATAGCGACAAACACAAGATTCTTCTTCAGACCAGGCACATACATTACATCGGTCAGGGTGAGAGGAGCTCCATGCTCCCTCTAAAACACAACCGTACCTTCACCTGAAACACGGTACTTTCCATCATCGCCCATATCAATGCGCATCTGCAGGTCCTTCTCCTACAAGGTACTGAAAATATTCTTGTCGCCGGTCATGTGGAATGAAGCTCCACTATCCAGGTACCAAACACACCAAACCATCGATGAAACCATACATGCGATGAGGGTGAAATCTAATTCGAACTGTGAGGCTAATGCCTCCCCATTTGATCCCTTCGAGGATCCCTTCTTGGATTTCTTCTGTGGACAATTCGTAGCATAATGGCCCACCTCATGATAATGAAAGCATCTCACTTTCGATTTGTCAATCTTCTTCCCACCATGTGAAGAACTTGATTTGGAATGGGACGCCTTCCCTTTCCCTTTTCTCACCTTACTCGCTAAGGCTAGATTTTCTTCATCATCTTGCTTTGATGAAGATCCATCTCTAGTGCTTCTCCTTACCTCCTCCTGCATCAGATCTGACCAAAGTCATTCCCAATCTGGCAGTTTCTCTCTTCCATTTACTGAGTCTTGGTAGCTATGATAGCTCTTAGGAAGACCTAGGAGAGCAAGACTCACCATGTCATCATCGGCTGTCGTGATCCCTACACTTCCAAGCTCATCCCTGTAGGTGGTGAGCTTTTTCAGATATGTAGAGATCGTGTCACCTTTTTCACACTTGATTTTCCGAAGCTTGTCTTTCAGCGCCAACTTCCTCTGATTGCTGCTATTTTGATATAGATCCTTCAATGTTTTCCACATTGAAAACGGTGTCTCCTTCCCATGGAGACTCGAGACAATGTGGTCTCAAACTCCCTCCAGAAGAATCCTCCTCGCCCTAGCCACACATTTCTTCCATTTCACCAATTCTTGGGCATTAACAGCTACTGGTTTGGGGACTTCTTGATCAATGAAGTCCTTCAAACCATTGTACTCTAATACTGCTTCCATGCGATCCTTCCAGGCTATATAATTTTAGCTACCACCAAGGGCATACTCGAGTCTCAAACCATTGAACACCATTGGTGAAATTTGAGATGTGATAAGAATTTGAATTCTATAATCAGGAACTTTAAACTTCAAACCTCTCCCTTCTTTGTATACTTTTCTTCGCTTTGATCACCTTTGCTCTGATATCATGTAGAAATTCCCACTATAGATCCCTTGATAATGCAATATACTAAAGCAAAATAATTGATCTACTTCTACTATCAAACTTTGTCGAAGCTTAATCAATTTGAACAAGATCAATCAGAACACATATAACAGAGAAGAAGAAATCATACACACATGAAACATAGAAGAATACTCTGGGGAAAGCCTCAGCTAAAAACCCCGATCTCTGTATTATCATACAAGTGAAAATATGTCCGGATTACACAAAGCTTTCACAAGCTATCCAGCTCTCAGTACAATCCCTCAATGATGCTCATAGACTGAATATACACAACATATGCCTTCCCTCAGTCCTCCAAGCCTCCTATTTCCTTGCGCAGTTTCTCATGGGTCCTTTGGCTGCCACCTGTGTGAGTTGACCTCTCACACAACTCACCAAACTCAAAAGTAACTGCGCAATCTCCAGGCAATGAATTCCTTCTGCATGCAAGAGATATTCTCAATGGAATATTCCTACAACTGATAGTACACTGTCCCGTCATCTGATCTCAACTAGGTCTCTGACTAAACTGACATGCATGAGTTATTTATGAGAGAATATTTAGTTATCTAAAATGCAGTAGTTACATGCATGCATGCATTAACTAACTCAACTCACAATCAATTCCACAAACTATTGGAACTAATCTAAATGGACTTAACTCAGTTAACTGAGCTAACTAATTACAACTCAAAGTACAACTCATCCTGATCTCCTTAATCAAGGGATAACTTCCTCAATCAAAGGGGAAATTGTTGCATGTCTTCACATAGACTTCATGTTTGATTTTCTCCAACTAATTAACTCAAGATGAATTAATTAATTATTTTTCAAACAGCTTCTAAGATCAAATTCAAATTTTAATTCTCAATTTTAGTTCAGGGACTAACTAAAATTGGAATGTATCCCGAATGTTATTTATAACAATGCTATTTTTAGCACTTCTATATTTAGCATTTCTTGTTGCTATTTTCAACACTATATGTCGGCTCATTTATGGAGATGTGACAACTATAAATACCCCTCTAGGGTCACCACAGGAAACAAAAAATGTCGCATAAGCCTCTGCAATTTTGGATGGATACAATTTATGCAATTTCAGATGCATACAGTCTCTGCAATTTCAGATGCATACAGTCTTTGCAATTTCGGATGGATACAATCTCTGCAATTTCATATGGATACAATCTCTACAATCTTAGATGGGTACAATATCTATAATTTTGGATGGATACATTCGCTGCAATTTCAGATGGGTACAATCTCTGCTACACTTCAGATGGGTACAACAGAAAAACTCTGAGATTTCGGATGGGTGAAAAAGATTAGGATTCAGATCTCTCTAAAGCTTTCAGATGGTTGAGACAATAAGGATATCGGTTACCACAGTGATCACAATGCATACTAGTGACATTGTAGTGGGTGACAAAGATTAGGATTTAGATCTCTCTAAAGCTTTCAGATGGTTGAGACAGTAAGGATATCGGTTACCAAAGTGATCACAATGCAGACTAGTGACATTGCAATGATGTCTTCCTCACATTCTTGGCACATACTCACTATAATATGGATGCACATATCACTGTAGTATAGTTTGAATAAAGGTCTCAATAATATGAAGTTGTGTGCTAGTTGAAGGGATTGTTTGAATAAGGTCTTAGTACTGTAGGATCTCAATGATTTCAAGGTGTTGTGGTTAGTAGTGCTATAATGATTAGTGATGGAGGTGCTATATGATACAACTGGGAGCTACCTGATGCATCTCAGATCCAATGATAGTATGAAGAAATCAAAGAATCAAGGAAGAAGGATGATTGTGTCTTGGTCTGGAAGTGGCATCATAGGACAAGGATCATGGTCTTGGTATTCGTCAATTGGAATCTCTAAAAGAAGAATTTTGTGCGGGTTTTCCTCTCAAAGAGTGAGAGGTTTTGGCCCTCGTAGAAAGCCAACATCTTGTGTTCTTGTCTCTTTGTTTTGGTAACTATTTGATGAACTAAGAAGGTACACTCTAACATTAACAAGCAAATATTGTGTTAATAAGAAAAAATAAAAAAACCTCACAAATAGTTATCATGTCTACAAGAATCTCATTAACTTCATTTTCCCTAGATTCTTCAACAATTACCCTATACGTGTGAATTGAATTTGGCTAGATAAGACAACAATTTTTCTTTTCAACTACCCAAACTAAATCCAATTAATAAAGTAATAAAAATTATTATCTAAAAAAAACCTCCACAATATAAAATTATGATTTTATATTTTTTTCCAAAAAAAAAAATACAAAATAACATGATAAGACCTGTTGAATACATTCAATAGAGAAAATAAAATTACAATATAACATATGTTGAATGCATTCAAACGAGAAACCTAAAAAAAATGTGTCATATATATATATATATATATATATAGATAGATAAAACACAACTTTTCCCTTTTATAAATTGATAACATGTTATTTTAGTGGCACAATTTTGCCAACACATGATGATGTAATTGTATATAGAGATTTTGAAACTGTATCAAGAAACATTATACTAGACTGACCCTGACTATTGTAAGCCTTTTTGTGCTTTGGATATATATATATATATATATATATATATATATAAAGAGAGAGAGAGAGAGAGAGAGAGAGAGAGAGAGAGAGAGAGTCAATTGTGTAGACTCTAAATATATATTAAAACAAATCAATAATGTTTACTATTTTAATATATTTTTCTATTGACATATATTAAAATCTTAAAATACATTCCTTTCTTTTTCGTCCTTAACCATTTGAATATATATATATCCATTTGGCACTTGGTTCTGTAGCATATTAGGGTTTCTATAGTTATGTAAGGGTTTCTAATTGGCCATTTCATGACTCTGACTCGATATGTCATGTGTTATGTTTTTCTCCTCATCAAGGTCAACTTTATCCTTGCTACCATGGCCGATTCAACACTCGATCCCTTTCTTTAGTTTCTTCCATGTCTCCATCTCAAATCTCCTCGACCGTATCCACTCTTTCCTCTTAGCATAAAGTTTTTTTTCGATGGCTTATTGGGGAGTGGACCAAGTGGACTATGAGTGTAGTCCACCTCGAAGCCAAATCTTCTATTCCTAGATGGATTATGCTCCATTTTCTATGCTGTTATCATCTATTGTGGAAGGGCTTCTGGATACTTCCTTTTAAAATGGAGAATTGACAGTTGGCTTTGTGCATGGTGATTTGGTTGAGGATGCCACCACTTTTTTAGCTAATGTCCCCTCCCCCTCTATCTATTTCTTCACCTCCTCAGCCCCTTTTGATTTTGTTTCCCCACTTGTTGAGTCTTCTTCTTCCAATGAGAATGCACCCACCTCCACTTGAGATAGCTTTGAAAACTTGAGACAGAGGGGACGATACATTTGCAAATGCAAGGATTATGTGAGATTAGTCATTGGGAAATATATTGGCATTTCTCACGTTTTGGGATATGTAGGGAAAACCTTGGTTGGAAGATTCAATAATAGATCGATTAAAGCGCCATCCTTAAAATCTTGGGTCATAGATTCCTTAAAGCCTCTCATTAGATACATTCTAATTTTTCACAACCTTGTCATGGGATGGCTTGCTTTTGTTTTTCGCTTTGAATTAGAATTTATGTTGATTCTAAGTTTAAATTGGAAGTGGGGAAGGGATGAGTTCTCACTTAGGAATTGGAAAGTTGATTTTGATCCAAGTAAAGAATTGATTGAGGAGATGAGAGTTTGGGATATCCTTCCTAGGCTTCCTCTTCATTTTTGGAGCCTAGAGGTGTTGAAAGTTATTGGTAATAAAATTGGTTCTTTTGTAATCTTGGAAGACGGTTAGATGGATAAGGAAGATCAAAAAATGGTGTTGATTCAAATTGATGTAAATATTTGAAATAGGATGGTGGCCGATTTGGAACTCTTTTTGGATGGGGTGATTTGGTCGCAAAAGGTAGACTACTATAAACTTCCATTTCAGAGTCATTGATGTCACAAGGTTGTACACATTCTAAAAGATTGTGACAAGCAAGGCCCTTGTTGAGTTGAGGCTTCTGTGATCCATATCAGGTTTATGAGAGATTTTTCGGCGTAAATCACAAGATCTATCATTTGTCGACACGTTTCAAACCAAGTAATGTGGTTCATCGTCAGGACAAGTTGAAGAACCAGATCCAGCTTTGCATGATAAATAGCTTGAGCAGAGCCTCCAACGGCTAACTAGGCCAACGGCTAAATTGGACTAGGGACCTTACCTCTAAATATTTTAATTTAATTGGTAATCTCGGCAAAGACAGGGATGCTAGAGGAGTCTCTGCATCTTTTAAGAAAAGCTATATCTGACTTCAACCTTGAAACCTGCAAGCGTGCCCATTCAAAATGATGAACCTTGGATGCAATGGCTTCTCCATGCAAGGATTCAATTGTTGAGTTGAGGCTTCTATGATCCATATCAGGTTTATGAGAGATTTTTCGGCGTAAATCACAAGATCTATCATTTGTAGACGCGTTTCAAACCAACTAGTGTGGTTTATCGTCAGGACAAGTTGAAGAACCAGATCCAACTTTGCATGATAAATAGCTTGAGCAGAGCCTCCAACGACTAACTAGGCCAACAGCTAAATTGGACTAGGGACCTTACCTCTAAATATTTTAATTTAATTGGTAATCCGGGCAAAGACAGGGATGATGGAGGAGTCTCTGCATCTTTTAAGAAAAGCTAGATCTGACTTCAACCTTGAAACCTGCAAGCGTGCCCGTTCAAAATGATGAACCTTGGATGCAATGGCTTCTCCATGCAGGGATTCAATTGTTGAGTTGAGGCTTTTGTGATCCATATCAGGTTTATAAGATATTTTTCGGCGTAAATCACAAGATCTATCATTTGTCGACGCGTTTCGAACCAACTAGGTTGGGTCATCGTCAGGACAAGTTGAAGAACCAGATCCAGCTTTGCATGATAAATAGCTTGAGCAGAGCCTCCAATAGCTAACTAGGCCAATGGCTAAATTGGACTAGGGACCTTACCTCTAAATATTTTAATTTAATTGGTAATCCGGGCAAAGACAGGGATGATGGAGTCTTTGCATATTTTAAGAAAAACTAGAATTGACTTCAACCTTGAAACCTGCAAGCGTGCCCATTCAAAATGATGAACCTTGGATGCAATGGCTTCTCCGTGCAGGGATTCAATTGTTGAGTTGAGGCTTCTGTGATCCATATCAGGTTTATGAGAGATTTTCCGATGTAAATCACAAGATCTATCATTTGTCAACGCGTTTCAAACCAACTAGTGTGGTTCATCGTCAAGACAAGTTGAAGAACCAGATCCAGCTTTGCATGATAAATAGCTTGATCAGAGCCTCCAATAGCTAAATTGGACTAGGGACCTTACCTCTAAATATTTTAATTTAATTGGTAATCCGGGCAAAGACAGGGATGATGGAGGAGTCTCTGCATCTTTTAAGAAAAGCTAGATCTGACTTCAACCTTGAAACCTGCAAGCGTGCCCGTTCAAAATGATGAACCTTGGATGCAATGGCTTCTTCATGCAGGGATTCAATTATTGAGTTGAGGCTTCTGTGATCCATATCAGGTTTATGAGATATTTTTCAGCGTAAATCACAAGATCTATCATTTGTCAACGCGTTTCGAACCAACTAGTGTGGTTCATCGTCAGGACAAGTTGAAGAACCAGATCCAGCTTTGCATGATAAATAGCTTGAGCAGTGCCTCCAACTCTAACTAGGCCAATGGCTAAATTGGACCAAGGACCTTACCTCTAAATATTTTAATCTAATTGGTAATCCGAGCAAAGACAGGGATGATGGAGGAGTCTTTGCATCTTTTAAGAAAAGCTAGATCTGACTTCAACCTTGAAACCTGCAAGCGTGCCCGTTCAAAATGATGATCCTTGGATGCAATGGCTTCTCCATGCAGGGATTCAATTGTTGAGTTGAGGCTTCTGTGATCCATATCAGGTTTATGAGAGATTTTTCGGCGTAAATCACAATATCTATCATTTGTCGACGCGTTTCGAACCAACTAGTGTGGTTCATTGTCAGGACAAGTTGAAGAACCAGATCCAGCTTTGCATGATAAATAGCTTGAGTAGAGCCTCCAACGGCTAACTAGGCCAACGACTAAATTGGACTAGGGACCTTACCTCTAAATATTTTAATTTAAATGGTAATCTCGGCAAAGACAGGGGTGATGGAGGAGTCTCTGCATCTTTTAAGAAAAGCTAGATCTGACTTCAACCTTGAAACCTGCAAGCGTGCCCGTTCAAAATGATGAAACTTGGATGCAATGGCTTCTTCGTGCAGGGATTCAATTGTTGAGTTGAGGCTTCTGTGATCCATATCAGGTTTATGAGATATTTTTTGGCGTAAATCACAAGATCTATCATTTGTCGACGTGTTTCGAACCAACTGGTGTGGTTCATCGACAGGACAAGTTGAAGAACCAGATCCAGCTTTGCATGATAAATAGCTTGAGCAGAGCCTCCAATAGCTAACTAGGCCAACGGCTAAATTGGACTAGGGACCTTACCTCTAAATATTTTAATTTAATTGGTAATCTGGGCAAAGATAGGGATGATGGAGGAGTCTCTGCATCTTTTAAGAAAAGCTAGATCTGACTTCAACCTTGAAACCTGCAAGCGTGCCCATTCAAAATGATGAACCTTGGATGCAATGGCTTCTCCGTGCAGGGATTCAATTGTTGAGTTGAGGCTTCTGTGATCCATATCAGTTTTATGAGAGATTTTTCGGCTTAAATCACAAGATCTATCATTTGTCGACGCGTTTCGAACCAACTAGTGTGGTTCATCGTTAGGACAAGTCGAAGAACCAGATCCAGCTTTGCATGATAAATAGCTTGAGCAGAGCCTCCAACGGCTAACTAGGCCAATGGCTAAATTAGACTAGGGACCTTACCTCTAAATATTTTAATTTAATTGGTAATCCGAGCAAAGACAGGGATGATGGAGGAGTCTATGCATCTTTTAAGAAAAGCTAGATCTGACTTCAATCTTGAAACCTGCAAGGGTGCCCGTTCAAAATGATGAACCTTGGATGCAATGGGTTCTCCGTGCAGGGATTCAATTTTTGAGTTGAGGCTTCTGTGATCGATATCAGGTTTATGATATGGCTCTTCTCAGGTATAAAGGCTGTTAAATATTTGGTGGTCACTCCTTTTTCTGTTTCCCCTAGTTTAGTTCAATTATCTCCTCCTCCGACTTTGGATGGTATGTTTTATTTCTCGACGATGCAGCAAGATGACATATTTCTTCTAGATAAGACTTAGGTTGCTCCCCTTTCTTCCACCTTCTTTAGTCCCTCTACTTCGTCTATCATAGTGGTTTTCTCCTCTCCATATATTGGTGCTTCTAGTTCAAAAGCCCCTCCTAAACTCTCCTTGGATCCATCCTTTTCCTTCCCTAGGCCTATGGTTTTGGAATCCCTTTTTTCCTCTGCTCATGTGTTGGCTCTCCTTGATTCCCCTTCCCATGCTTTGGAGGAGAAGAAATATTATGATTTTCACCTATGGATGAAGCTTAAATAACCTCCCCCATCATGTGTAGGGCTATCCTTGGATCCACCCTTGTAAAACCTAGTTGGAAAGAAATTTGACTTGCTTAAATCATAGGAAAAGTTACGATGGAGATTAAAAAAGGAAATCAAGCCTCTATATTGAGGGCCCTTAGAGAAAGCAGTGCCATATAAAAGGGGGACCTATGATTATTATATCTTTCAATATGAGAGGCATTGAGGGAACTTGAAAAAGAAGATCCCTATAAAGGATTTTTGTAAGAAAAAAGCTCAATAATATTATAATTTGAGATACAATGTGCCATGGGACAAAATCTATATTTTTTTGGAGTTTTTGCTGAGAGGAAGGTCTTTCAATCATGCAAACATTGAGGGATTTTTTGGGGGTCTTATCTATGTGTGGAGCCTAGATTGCAAGGCCATATCGTCTTCTATTTTCCCTTCAACTATTCTTTTAAATTTGGGGATCAAAGGCTATGTTGTCCCTTTCTCTATTGTAAAATATTTATGACCCTTATTCTGATTGAGTTCCTTTTTGGTAAGAATTGGCATCTACAAGAGAATTGGCAGATCCTTTCACCATTGTGGGTAGAGACCTAAGTTTCACGCTCTCTCTAAGGGAAGTATGGGGTCCTAAGTCCATATTGGACTTGCAACATTAGTTTTTTGCCAAATTTATGTTAAAAAATAGTCTTCTATATATCAAGCAGATCAAGCTCTCCCCGATGTGGTTGAATGGGCACTATGGGGGGCTTGAAGTATCCAAGAATTTGGCTAGGTTTATGGTTTTGGAAAATTTTTATGATGTCAGGTTTCTGTTCAAATCTATTATGGAAATTAGAGGTATTTAGGATAATAAGCCTATCCTTCTTCATGTTTCTCCTCATGGATGGGCTAAATCTATTCCTTTCAACTTTAATCGCTTATGGTTGGATGAAAAGGATTATAAACAATTGGTAGAAAATCGTTGGAGACACCTGGACCATTCGACCCCTTCCTCCTACATGTCACATTTCATAAAAAACCTTGCCACCATCAAGTGGGTTTCAAAAGAGTGGGATAAGGTATTCCATGCAAAAAAATAGGCTGAACTTATCAAAGTAGAAAGGTTGATTGAAGAGACACTTAATCTCTTGGAGATAAAATCTTCCCTCCAGAGCAATTGGTTGTTTTAAAATATCTCAAAATTGAGAGATATTCAATTTTTATTCTAGAGGAGGAATGTTGGATGCCAAAAAGTAGGGCTACTTGGATTCAATCAGGAAATAGTAACACAAACAAATTTCACCAGTTCGCTAATGCAAGAAAACAAACCAACAATATTTGGAACATCAAGGACTCTATTGGTATTTCTCTCCACTTGTTTGTAAAAAAATCTAAAGGAGTTTAGTTTTTCAACTCTCTCTTTAAGGATTTGTAGGGATGCCAAGATCAAGAAATTATGTAGGTTATCTCTAAATTTTCTTGAGTTCTTACAGAGGAAATAAATGCTTTCCTCATTGAAGAGGATTATGAATAGGAAATTTAGGAAACCCTAAACTCAATGAAAATTTCAAATATTCTGGGCCTTGATGGCTTTCTTGAGGAAATTTACTTGGATTTCTTCGATTTATTAAGGAGGAGCTTCCTAATATTGTGTTAGAGTCACAAGCCTCTATGAAAGTCTTAGGTCCATTAAATGCTACCTTTTTGTGTCCTATTCCAAAAACTCAAGAGGGGTTCTCCTTTGTCGATTTTCATCTGATTTCATGTTGTAATGTAATCTATAAGTTGATTTCTAAGATCATAGCCTGAGGGTTGAAATCGATCCTCAACTAATTCATATTAGAGGATAAATTTGGATTTATTCATAACAAGAACATCCTTGATGCAATGGATGTTGCCCAAGAGGTTTTACACTCTATCAAGGTCTTTAATCTGAATGAAACTATTCTAAAATTAGACCTAGCCAAAGCCTATGACACAGAGGACTGGGCTTTCCTCTGGCGGGTGCTCCTTTAGATGGCTTTTACCTTGCAGGTGGTAAATTAAATTATGGGTTGTATTCATTCATCCTCCTTTCTTGTAATGATAAATGGGGATCCTTCCCAATTCTTTAATGCTTCTCGAGGTATTAGACAATGATTCCCCTTGTCCCCTCATTTTTTTTAGTGGCTAAGTCTCTCAGCACATTGATATCATAATTTAGATTGAGGGGCCTCTTACAAGGTATCAAAATTTCCAATTCTGTAATTGTTTCTCACCTATAATTTGTTTATGTTTCATTATGGAGGATGGGAGAGAATTTGCCATGCTTCAGAGATCCTTGGATCTCTTTTTTAAAGCCAGTGGAATGGAAATCAATTCTGCCAAATCATGCTTGATTCTTAACGGGGTTTCTAAGAATATTATCCCAAAAGTTTGAAAGTAATTTCGCTTTCCTCTTAAGGCAATTGATGAAGATCATAAATATCTATGATTTTTTGTCAAGCCAAACAAATATTGGAAGTCTAATTGGCTCTAGTTGGTGAAAAAGGTGAAATATCACATTCTAAATTGGGTGAACCATTAGTTATCCTTAGGAGGCTAGATAATGCTCTTGAAATTAGTTTTAGGAAGCATACTTATCTATTGGAACTCCATAAATACTATTCTTAAATGGATCCTCTCTTTAATTAGGAAAGTTTGCTTCCACTTCCTATGGTTTGGGGCTATAAGTAAAAATGGTATGGAACTGGTCAATAGGTCAAGGCTAATAGCCCCAAAGGAACTAAGAGTATGGGTTATTAAAGACATTCCCTTATTTGCTAAGGAACTTGTTGGAAAAAACCTATGGAGGCTCTCTCAATAGGATTCTTTATGGTTTAAAGTTTTTCAAGCTAAGTACTTCCTTTTAAAGTCCTTAGTTGATCGTTTAGGCTCCCAAACAAATCATAAACATGTTTGATTTTTTGGAAAGCATTGGTTAATGCATTCCTTATGATATGGAAATGGGTGGCATGGAGGGTGGGGAATGGCTACAATGTTGAAATGTGAGGATTTGTGAGGATCCATGGTTTGGAGTAGAGAATGATTACAACCTCTTGGATCCTCTCATCTAAGCCCTTGTTCAACCAAACATCCTTTCTTTAGTTGATGCTCAGGTATAGGTCCTATAATCTAGGGGAAGGATTGGGTGGAAGGTAGTGTTTGGCCTGGGTCTCTCAAGGGTTTTAGAGAAAGAGTGGGATAAGTTCATAGTTCTTCTCTACTACTGTCACATTTATTTTCAAGAGAAAGTAGCATATACAATATGTTGGACCAAAAATTTTCAAACATAATCATTCACATCCAAACTTGGGTATAAAGCTTGGGAAAATGATTTATTTAGTAGTTAAAGCATGCTCCCCTGAATTCTAAGCTTACCTCTTGGTTAACATTGAGAAATAAACTTCTGACTTGGGACTCGCTCATCGAGAAGGGTTGATATGGCCCTAATTTCTATCACCTTTACATGAGTCAAGAGGAACCTTATTTCCATCTTTTTGTTTGATGCAACTATGTTTCTTAGGATGTATCTATTATTTGGAACAAATTCAAGCCTAAGGCCAGGTGGGAAGGTACATTTTTGGGTGATTTCTCTAGAATATGGTTGGAAACAAACAATTAAAGTCTTTCAATGGGCTTCCATGTTTATTGATGTCTGGTATATGGAGATAAAAAAATATCAAGGTATTTTAGGACATGTCTCTTCCTCCCGAAGATTGTGTGGTCTTTTCGCTTCGAGAGACAACCTTGGATTTCTTACAAGACCAGTGCCTGGAACATCTAGATTTTGTGTGTCTCATATGATTCTCAGGAAGCTAGAGACATCACATATATTTTTGTACATATGTCTTTATATATATATATATATATATCTATATCTATATATATATATATATATCTATATATCTATATATATCTATATATATATATATATATATATATAGATATATATAGATATATATATATATATATATATATATATATATATCTATATATCTATATATATCTATATATATATATATATAGATATATATATAGATATAGATATATATATATATATATATATATATATATATATATATATATATATATATATATATATATATATATATATATATATATATATATATATTTATTAAATAACATGGGTTGGTTCATTCGTCTAAAGGCATAAGCCATGTATTTCTGGTACTTCTTCACATATGCAACTCACAGAAATATATGTATAAACTAGAGGAGATCGAATAGTTCAAGGACATACAGTTTAATAAGCTTTGGCATAGCAATGAGAGAAGATAAGGAGATAGGATAACTCATCACAAAGAGCTTGAAGTGTCAAGAATTCTACACTCATCACATAGAGCTTGAAGCATCAGGAATTATACACTTATCCGAGTTATAGGTAGACGTAATGGATGAAAGAGGATTGGGTGCGATGATTCATTGAGTGCAATTTTAAAGATATAATCTCAAAGATCCATATAGGCACATGCATTAACGAGTCAATACACGAATCTGTAAGAACATATGAAACATTTCTAGCAGCTATGATTATCTGAAATCAGAGAGGAAACATGGACATAATGGAATTTAAACATGGAGGTAACATATTGTAGTACTCGAAGGAGGAATCACCACCATTTTTTTAATATTCTGAAAGACGCATATCATAAAGTCATACAGTGTTGAAAATAACATGTAGTTCTTTCTTTAGGATTTTGAACCTCTGTGAAGTGTTGCTTCCCACTATTTATTCGGAGAGTGGAGCATTGAATAGTAATTACAACAAAATATATTCAGTCAAGCCTTAGTTGTCTTAGCTTGTGATAGCTCTGTGGCCCAAAAAGACTACAATCAGATTAATTGCCCCATTGAATTGTGACAAGTACATGATAACAAAACAAGTTGATTTACAGAGGAAAGCTTCCACAAATATCTTAATGTCCATCCCTGCGATGGCCTTTTCTTAGATTGTTGCTTGCCCACGGTTTGGCCTCCTGTGCCACTCAGTTTCTTCCCGTCGTTTCTGCCTTTACTGCTTGAATCATTCATTCTCCAGAGCTGGGAGTGGTCAACTACTAGTTTAATGTCGTAGTACAAAAGCAGAGGTCACCTAGGGGGTACTTCATCTCCCATTTGCATGGAGCACCCTACTGGATCATCAAGTCCTCCAAGCTTTCATGAATTTATTTACTTTTTCTATGTTGACCCTGGTTTCATGTCACAAGGGACCTTACAGGGCCAGTCATGCCGATTTTCGAATGCTCCATCTCCTTTCTTAAATGCCTCAGCTGCCGACCCACCACACCTTTAAAGTTTTGCATTACCTTGTTGCGGAGTTATAACATCATGATTTCCCATTAAAAGTCTTTACAGAACGAGGCATTCTGATCTACTTTAGCCCCTTTTGCTTCATGTGACTGAGGGATATGACCAGGCGTTTAGTCCTTGGGTGCTAGGACCTTTGGACTCGTGTCTATGAGAGTTGTCCCTTTGTTAAACAGAATCCTGCATATCGACGATTTCTAATGCTCGCCTTAGGTGCCTCCTCCCCAACATTGCGATCTCTGATGCGTGATGCGGTCTAACCCATTTGAAAAAAGGATAAGGGAGAGTTTGTGCCCACTATAGCTTGCGACCGACGAACGCCGATTGGGCCCACCCGAGATATCACAATCAAAAATTTCATAACATCATATTTGTTTGCACCCTTTGATACTTGCAATCGCTTATATGTGGGATCAGTTGTCCTATTTAGCTCTTGGTTCTTCACTCTCCTTGTGACCACTGGCTAACCCCCTTATCAGAGCCCCTTTCTTAGCGGATTACAATTAGGGTTTTAACCTTGATGTAATAACATGCCTCAACCTACAAACACCGGTTTGCGATCTCCAATGTGATGTCATCCTCTGCCACATATTACCTTGTGAGTGGTGACACGTGTCACTCGGATATGCCCCTATAGGACCCCTGAAAATGTTAGATCAGCATGGCATGTATCCTCTATATTGCCACGTCATGATGAAGTCAGTTGCCACATAGCCCCATTGGGACCAATATTAATCCGCCACATGGCCCCCTGGAGGAGAGAGAAAAGGTCCGCCCACCCCTGGTTTTTCACTGATTTCCTTTGTTAAAATGTTTTCGACCCTCTTGGTGATTTTACACTATATCATAACTTTTCCATTTCACAATATTTTTAGAGTTGTTACCCTTCTAGCGCGTTGATTCACCGATCGTCGATGTGTGAAGCCCTAGACCCTTCCGATATGAGATTTGCGATATTGGCGATCACTCCATCACAAGTTAGCTTTGACCTCGTCGATATCGACAATCACTGATCATTGATATACACTGTTGATCCGAACTTAAATAGGAACGCAACAACTTACATATATAATCATAAACATAGAGATGCGGTAGAAAAAACACTTCATTTCAATAATGGAAAAAGACTGAACTATGCTTGCAAACAGAATGTAACTAAGATAGCTCAGGCGATGGTAGCTTATCTCAGAGGAGAGATGTGGTGGATGCATGCCTCTGGATTGTGTTACAATGAGGCTCAAAGGCCTATTTATTATTGAGAAACAATGGAAAACCCTAAACATCCAAAAACCTAACCCTAGGAGATGAAGCGCCAAAACTGTGGGCCCCGTTTGGGTAAATTGGTACATCAACTTCCTGGGGTCGTAACTTTGGCATACGATCTCCGTTTGGCTATGATAATACCTCGTTTTGAATACCTCAAAGAGAAAGTTGAAAACAAAAGGTAATCTAATTTGGGATGTTTTCGGTCTCTCTGTTTTCCCTAAAAACATCGTTTAGGGCCTCAAAATGGCTCCGGAAGTTTAGGACCCAAAAAACTACCAAAAATAGTAAATTGTGCTAAAATTAAGGAAACCGAAAAACTGAAAGAGACAATGTTGGGGGTCCAAGTGGAATAGGTAGGTGGCCACCAATATCCACCTGGATCATTCCTCCCCCCTTAGGAAGCAATGGTCCCAATTGCGTTGAGTGCCTCCATGAGATGGGGAAACTTCTGTTGAACTTGGTCCCTAGTGAGCCACTTTCCTTGGTGAAGGCGTTAGCTAGCTTTGACAACCCGATATAGTTGGATCTTCTGTTGGCGAGTGCTCTTGATCTGTGTGTCCATGATCCAAGCAGTGGTGGTTTGTTCCATGTAGTGTGGGTTTTGCTCTGTTGGTGTGAGATGTTCTACAATATCAGATGTGTCCAACAATGGTGGGAAGTATGGTTGAAGGTGATCTACATTGAACATTGGGTGAAAACCGAGGAATAATGGGATGATGACCTCGAAGGTATTGTCACCGACGCCCTTGGTGATGGTGTATGGCCCATATTGGAGCTGGCAAAGCTTGCGGTGGGGCCCAACAAGGCGTTCTTTCTGCAAATGAAGCCAAAATTTGTCGCCCACTTGGAACTTGTGTGGCACTTGATGTTGATCATGGCGCTGCTTGTACTTAGCATTGGATCTGCCCAATATATCATGGACATTTTGGTGGATGTGTTGAATGCGCTTAATGAAGTTGTTAGCCCTTTCAGCTTCGGACTGCATGTGATCCGAATCTACCTGAGTGGCTGTAAATGCTATGGCCACATCAATGGGGCATAGTGGCTGAAATCCCAGCCCTACCTGAAAGGGGCTGTGGCCTGTTGAGCTATGGAGAGATTTGTAGTAGTTGTGTTTGACATAGGGGAGACCTTCATCCCATGTGCGTGGATTCTTCGAGTTGTATATGTGCAGAATGTGTACGATCATTCTATTGACAACCTTTGTTTGGCCATAAGTTTTGGGATAGAAAGTCGTGGAATTAGTGAGTTTTGTATCCCGCATCGACCAAAGGCTTGACCAAAATGAACTCATGAATATGTTGTCCCGCTCTGAGATAATGGACTGTGTGATCCCAAAGTATACCCATTCTCGCTCAAAGAAAAGCTTAGCAGTGGCCTCTGCTGAGATACTCTTCTTGTAGCCCATCATGATGACCATCTTAGAGAATCTGTCAATGACCATGAAAATTCAATTGTTTCCGTCCTTTGTAGAAGGAAGGTCCGACATATAATCCATGGAGACAGATTCCCAAGGCCAGCTAGGAGTAGGTAGAGGAGTATACAGGCCTTGCTTCTTGATGGTTGGTTTGGCAATGGCGCAGGCGGTGCAGGATCTAATGTACTTCCCAACATCCTGACGAAGTTTCAGCCAATAAAAATACTTCTACAATACCATCACTTTTTTCTCTACTCCGAAATTTCCAACGACCCGACTATAGTGCACCTCCCAAATCATCTTGGCACACTCACTTGAAGGAACACATATGTGTCCCAAGTGGCATAACAGTGCATCCTGAAGGTGAAAATTTGGAACTTTCTTCCCTTCCAGGAGTGTCTGGTATATGCTACCGAATTTTGGATCGCTCTTGTAAACATGTGGCCACCCTGATGTCGCATGCCCTCAGGAGTCTAGCACAGTGATCAACGCCATGACTGGTGGTCTATTGAGGCAATAAATGACATTATTGGTATTGCCCTTCTTATACTTAATGTTCAAATGGAACTGTTGTAGATAGGTGGACCATTTCTGATGGTGATTGTTCTGCAACTTCCCTTGTGTCTGTATGAACTGTAGAGGCCGGTGGTGTGTGTGGATGACCGTTTCCTTCCCTAGAATGTAATGCTTCCATTAACGACATGCATGCACAATGGAATACATTTCTTTGTCGTAAGTGGGGTACTTTTGGACTGTGTCTGAAAGTGTCTCACTATGGTAAGCCACTGGATGCCCATTTGAGTAAGAACTTCCCCAATAGCATAGTCGAAGGCATATGTCTCAATCTCAAATGGTTATTGCAGGTTTGGTAATGTGAGCACTGATGCAGAACAAGGACGATTCTTCAACTTGAAGAACGCTCGCTGCTGGGTTTTTGACCAAAATAACTTTTCTTTTGCCCCGCCCTTGGTGACTTGACTTAAAGGCCAAGTGATATGAGAGAACCCCAACACAAACCTGTAGTAGAAATTGGCAAGACCCAAAAAGCTGCGGAGCTCTGTTAGAGTGGTTGGGGCTGGCCAATATTGAATGACTTGTATCTTGGATGGGTCCACATGTACACCCTGCTCATTAATGATGTACCTTGGATATTGAACCTGGGTCAGGCCAAAGGTTCATTTCTCCAAGTTAGCACACATCTTGTGTTGTCGAAGGGTTTGAAGGACCTGTCGGATATGGTGGAGGTGTTCTTCCCAAATTTTGATGAAGATCAAGATGTCATCTAGATACACCACCACGAATTCATTGGTGAAGGGCCGAAACATGTCGTCCATTAGTCTCATGAAGGTTGCAGGGGTGTTCATCAATTTGAACGGCATGACCAACCATTCAAAAGGCCCTCCTTGGATTTGAAGGCAATCTTCCACACATCGGAGGGTTCGATAGGTGCCTGGTGATAACCTAACTTCAAGTCAATCTTGTTGAAATATTTGACCCCCTTGAGCTAGTCAGAAGGTCATCAATCCGTGGGATTAGGTACCTATTCCGGACAATGATCTTGTTCATCGCCCGATATTCAATACAGAGTCTCCAAGTCCAATCCTTCTTCTATACCAATACAATCGGGCTCCCACAGGGTGATGAGCTTGGCCTGATGTGCCCTTTTTGTACTAGTTCTTGAATCTTCCTCTTGATCTCATCATTCTCCATAACAGAGCATCGATATATTGGTCCATTGGGCAACGGCACGCCCAGGGTCATATCGATGGAGTGCTTGACCTGACGGTGTAGAGGTACCCCTGTGGGTGAGGCAAAAATGTCCCTGTACTCCTCCACGACCTTGTCCATCTGTTGCTGCTGTGCAGAGAAGCCTTGCTTGGAAGTCATGGACACAACCTTCTTCTTGCCTTGGGGCAAATCATAAGGAAAATGAATCTCCTGGTCTGGGAAATGATCTTACTGCATTGCTTTGCAGTGATCAAAGAGACGGTGGTAGGCGGGGCTACCTCTGGTATCCTATACAACTTATCAGCCAAAGTAATAATCACAGAGGGAGGTCTAGACTCATATACAACATGCCACTTCCACAAGTATGGTTGTCCTAACAATACATCAGAAACTTAAAGAGGAGCAACATCACATAATACCTCATCCGTGAAGGGATTGATCTTATAGGGAAGGCGACACTACTCACCGACGAGAAGATATCGTCCTTGGTGAAGCCACCCAATGGTGTACGGTTGTGGATGTGTTGTAGTATTTAGGCCCAGCCACTTCACGACTTATGTTGAAATGAGGTTGTTTTGGCTCCCACTGTCGACAATGAATTGCAGCGGAGAACCCTTCAACCACATATGTGAGTGGAAGAGGTGTTCCCCCTCCTCTGGATCTTTAGGCTCAATTTTTTGGATATTTGTGGTGGCCATAGTGGCACTGGGCTCTGCATCAATGATCTGCTTCCCTTTTTCAATCCCCTTATCGGTTTTTGATTCAGAGTTGGAACCTGCATCTGATTCAGAAGCCTTCAACTCAGCCACCAGTGACTGCTTGGCCCAACACTCACTTGTATTATGAGTGGAGCTCTTATGGAACTCACACCATTTTCTCATGTCCTTCTTCGTCTTCATGGTGTTGTTCTTTGCTTGCAGCTTTGGCAGGTTGTCCTGGGTAGCCCCGCCTTGGCTTGGTCCCTTGTTTTATGGTTTGGGGGTGCCTTTTCCTTGCTTTGGATTCACAACTCCAAAGTCCCGCTTCTTCTATTTAAACTTTTGCTCAATCTTTACAGCGTACCGATACACCGTGTCAAGTGAGGAAATGTCCAGGAACTCCATCTCGTCCTAGATGTACTTGTGTAGACAGCCGCAGTACTTGAGCACCAAATTCCACTTAGTATCCTTGATACCCAGCTTCGTGCAAAGGGTATGGAAAGTATTTTTGAACTCCGACACATCTTGGTCTCTTCCTTGCCGTAGCGTGGTTCACTTTATGTATTTATCTTCATAGCTCCCGAAAGGGTAATACTATTCCTTGATGGCATCTCAGAAAGAATTCCAAGTGGGTGCAGTTGAAAACATCGAGGGTTCACTCTCCTCCTTTTGTTCATAGTAGGTTTCCCAACAGTCCTTGATGTGTGGGGTGGATTGGATAAGTGCAAACATAATCTTTTCCCGATTAGAAAAGTCATGAACTGAAAAATATCCTTCCAATAGATTTAACCATTTATCTACAACGCCTACATCTATCAGGCCTTTGAATAAGGATCTACTGCCCCCTCGTCTTTCTTTTCTTCCTCCTTGGGAGGCCGTTGGGTTTTGCAAGGCTGATCCTGCAATGGTTCAACCAGATTGAGCCCTAATTTCTTATACCTTGACCTTGTTGGGGACATGCAAAGAAAAACAGAGAAAGAGCAGACCGCTCTAATACCAATGATCCGAACTTAACCAGGAATACAACAACTTACAAATTTAATCATAAACACAGAGATGCTTAAAAAAAAACTTCATTCAATGGAAAAATACTGAACTGTGCTTACAAACATAATTTAAATAAGATAACTCAGGCGATGGTAGCTTATCTCTGAGGAGAGATGTGGCGGCTACATGCCTCTAAATTGTATTACAATGAGGCTCAAAGACCTCTTTATTATTGAGAAACAATGGAAAACCCTTCCAAAAACCTAACCCTAGGAGATGAAGCGCCAAAACTTTGGGCCTCATTTGGGTAAATTGGTACATCAACTTCCCAAGGTTGTAACTTTGGCATACGATCTTCGTTTGGCTATCATAATACCTTGTTTCAAAGATCTCAAAGAGAGGATCGAAAACAATAAGCACAGTAGTTTGGGACATTTTCAGTCTCACTGTTTTCCCTAAAAATGTCGTTTAGGGCCTCAAAACATCTCCGGAAGTTCAGGACCCAAAAAATTACCAAAAATAGTAAACTGTGCTACTAAGGAAACCAAAAAACTGAAAGAGACAGTGTTGGGGGTCCAAGTGGAATAGGTAGGTGGCCACCAATATCCACCTAGATCAACTGTACCCCGGACCTTTGACATTAGCGATCACTGATATGCAGGATCGTTGCAAATTTCGATCTCTGATATTGGTGATCGTTGATCGCTGGTGTTCTCTTTGCTCAGCTTGCCTCATGCCTGCCAGGGACCTCCAATATGCGATTTTCGATATGCTCCCGGACCTTTGATAAGCTCTTCTCCTTTATTTCAAAGGCAACGAAACCTTTGAACTTCAATAGGCCATATCTTCTGATTCTGGGGTCCATTTGAGGAGTTCCATGTACCGTCGGAAAGACTATTTCGATCACTATCTAATGAAGTGGGCTCGTTTTAGCTTTGAAATATTTTGTGGCTTGGAATATGGCTTCAAAATTTACTGCTCTTTTTCACTTTGGATAACTCAAAACACATTTGGCAGTGAGTGACAACATGCGGCTAAAATTATAGCCTTGGAAATTGAATTTAAAATTGATCCAAAGAAACCAAATCAACATAATCCAATCCTTCCTGATTTAGATTATGAATCACATGGGGTTTCTTCGATGAAGCTTATCAAGGTCACCCACTTAGTTATGGGGTGGATGTCATTCTCTATTTTATCCATTCACATTTTCTATATTATTGGTATGATCTCGTAAAGGGACAAACAACAAAGCTGAATTTGCAACACTTTTGTTTCTGCTGGAATTAGCTCTCAAAAGAGGCTTGTCTAGACTACAGGTTATGGGTGACTCCAAGATCATAATTAATTGGGAAAGTCATTGGGCCTCTGTGGTAAATATTGACTTAGAAACTCTCATTGGTGATATCCATCAAGTAGTGTTTTATTTCGAGCATATCTATTTTTGCCACATTTTGCAAGAACTAAACATTGAAGTGGATGCTTTCTTCAAGGAGGTTCTCGTTGTCCTGACAAGTTCTATTGGTGTTTATGAATTTTTGGAAGGCGAAGAGGTCGAATCCATGTAGACAAATCTCTCTTTATAGCTAGCTCTAGTTTCTTGTTTATGTTTCTTGAGTGTTTTTCCAAAGGGATGCATGTTGTTCATAATTAGTGGGTATGATCTAGAGATGTTATAATATTTTTTGATGTATAAACAATTAGTCTCCTTATAAGGAACAAAATTATAATTAAAAAATGTTTTGAAGCTTGGAATTTATGATGACAGACTAATTATGTATATATTTTTGTTAATGAATATACATATTTTCTCTCTCTCTCTCTCTCTCTATATATATATATACACACACGCACACACAAACACATATATATAGATATCCAAAGCAAGAAAATATGTGCGATACTGAGGGTTAGTCTAGTATAAACTTTTTTGACACATTTTCAAAATCTTAATATGCTATTACATAATCATGTGTTGCCAAAACTTAGCCACTAGAATAACATGTTGGTGGTTTATAAGGGGGGAATTTGCCCATTTCTAAATGTCTCTAAGTATTGGGTTGTTAACATGTTTCTATTTATTAAGGAAGATGAGTTCTTCGTCATTAAAAAAATAATTTTAGGTCATACTCTACAACTTCAACCTTGATTGATGTTTGGAAGAAAGTCAATATTCCATGCTAATCGTTACTGAGGTTATAACATAATGATCGTACTTAAGCCAATTACCTTAATTCATATGTGAAACATGTTTCATCCTCTGGGATAACTACTTCCAAAGCCACTGTTGCATGGGATGTGGTGTTTTAGCATGTAGGCGCTCTCTTTTTCATCTCATCTCGACTTAGAATATTTCTTCTAGTTCTCCTTCAAATATATGATGATCACTCCTCACATTAGTTCTCCTTAGTTCTTTCATATGCATCATCCATGGTATATCAACTCCTATCTCTTACATCTATGGTTGTGAATGTGGTAAACATTTAGTGTGATATAATAACACTTATTAACATTAATAATTTTCTTATTTTTCCTTGTCATACCACGGGGGACATAATTTTCCCTTAGAAAAGTGTTGTCATCTCTTGGGTCAAGTTATAATATTAGAGATCTAGTTGATATGACATGTCTCAAATCCCTACCTATACTTAATACTTTACATTTATGCCATTCATTTCTATCCATTCATAAAAATAATTCCTTCTCATGGTTGACTTGTCATACATCATTCAACAATGTTTAAAGCAAAGTAAATGAAAATCCATGTGTAAAATCTAATGTCAAATGAAGCCAACAATGTTAGAGGTGGAGAGAAATTAAAAAAGTAAAATGCCAAAAATAATAAAGCTTCAATTGTGTCACCTCACTATGACGTCAATGCCCTCAGTCCCATGACTAACAACACATATCTAAAAAAAGTGGACCTAGAAATTGAAAAAAAAAGGTGAAACAAAAAAGAAAAATAACAAAGAAAAGGGGCATTAAGAAACAATTCCAAGGAAGTGGTATCCCAAATCTAAATTTTCCCTCTTAAAGGTATACATGTGGAATTAGTGAAGATTCGTAGCCCTTAAGAGAAAACTAGAGAAGGCAAAGACCTTCACATCATCATACATGACTATGAGGTTCAATACATGGAGTCCCCTCCCCCTTTCATACATTTATTCGTCATATCACTTCCTTAAAACTTAGTGATCTGTGAAATACCTCTTGGCTTAGGAGTATTTTCTTGTAATAAGGCTTAAGTTTGTCCTCCCATGGTAAAATTTAGGCAAATGTTAAAATTGATTTATATTATGATGTTATTAAAATAAATCACTTATTGTGCATTACATAATGACTTATGTATTAAGGCTTGACTCACCATTATTAGTGGGTTCCTTGCATTGGGATATAGATACATATATTAGTATACATACATATTTATGTTCGAGGGGGTCTATGATATTTTCTTGGGATGCATAACACTACATTGGGATATGTGTCATTATGTTGGGATTTGTGATAATACATTAGATAGTGTGATAAGGGTTCTCCATTATCATGCATGTCGACTAGACCACCTCATGAGTGTGAATTTATCTTCTTGGAGGAATATTATCACACATGTTAGTGATTAGAGGTGGTAATGAGGTTATTTTAGCACATATTTTTTTTGGGTGGCTAGCTTCAAGGGTATTTATGTTTTGAAAAAGTGCCAAGAATTCTATTAGATCAACACCATTAGATTTATAATGGCCACACGATTTCTAAAATGTAGTTATAATAAAAATTCAAGGAAAAATTGAAATAGTTATGATGTTGTTAAAATCTTCCACAAGAAAATTATCATCATGTTGTGACCACTCAACATCCCATTTCTTAGATCCACATGTGAGGGTAATTAGAACACTTTGAGGGGTGCACATGTTCCTTGGACTACTCACACTTTCTAGCGATGGTTTTGGACCATGGTAATGGAGCTAGGAGACATTTTCAAGCAGTTGTTATGTAACAACCTATATTATTCTATTTTATTTGACCATATCCTCTCTAGTTTGTTAGAGAGTCATTATTTTGGGCATGGAGGTTCTAGATATATTATTATATTATTCATTAAGTTGTCGATATTTTGTCTTATATAACATATCTCTTATAAATGTTTGTCTTATATAACATATCTCTCATTCACTTATATCTTTGTTAGAGAATAATTGGATTTTTTTTCCTCTCACCTCACTTCTATTTTTGAATCTTGTGTATTCTTAAGTGCTTATTCAAGGGTATAGTAAAATACATCTAATTTATTACATCCATGCTAAAGAAGGAGTTACTACAAAGTCATAAAGGGCACCATGCCACATTGAGAAAGAAGCTAAGGTATATTTCTATTAATCTTGTCCTTAAGGATCAAATCAATATTGGAAGTTGCTCAACATCTTTAAAGCCTAGCATTTCATTTGCTAGCACGTTAAGAGTTTGATTAAATAATTATTCTTTTCATTTGAGTAATCATTGTTATCATAAAAAGTAGTTGCAATGGGTGTTAGAAAATAGAATATGATAAGTCCTTTACACCACAATACATGCCTAAATGTTCTCAAACATTGGTTATGAATCTTATTTGATCTCAATTCCGAATCATAGTTTGAGCTAACATCTAAAGATACTCATCAAAAGGGATGTATGGATGATATTGGAATCTTAACATAATTAAGTGATATCTAAATCAAGCAATATCTATTTTAACATAGATCTATTTATTTTGAGCATTATTATTCATTGTGAACACTTAAGTTTACAGATACCCTTTGAATTCACACTCTAATATAAATAGTTCATGGTTTGACCACATATCACTTAATGAGTACCCTTACTTTGGATTTGTGACCAAATTTAGTGTAAAGGAAAATGATGTTTTAAGATGCTATTGCTCCATTAAGGAAACATAATTAGTGATATTTCTTGGGCTAAATTAAAATGAAATGACGCCATAATCCGATGATTTATAGTTTTTTTGGAATTAATTCTTAGATTTTAAATATTATGATAACAACAAACTTTCCAAATTTTGATGAACTGAACCACATTCTATTCATATGCAAGTTGCATATGATACCAATAGATTGAGGTATTGTGCGGTGATTATTATAACTAATTGAAGTCATTTCTAGCATCCTAAAAAATAACAAGTTAATTGTTTGATCATAATTAAGTTAAATACTTGTGTTATTTGATGTAATTAAATAAGTAATTTGTATATTAAATCATACTATTTATGTATTTATATTTGAGAGTAAACTAATTATAATCTTTAATAAATTAATTTAAGTTTTAATTAAAACATTTTTATATTGAGTTTACATTGATTAATTTTTAGGAAAATCTTCCTTGAAATACCTCCATTCTTTAGTGAATAACTTACTTAGTAATTGCCTTTAAGATTTCCTATTATGATTATGATTTTTACATTTAAGCACAATTTTAAATAATAATAAAACCTATATATAAGTTTGAATTACATTTTAACCTCTTATCTAAAAAAGAAAAATCACTCTATAACTTGCCCCAAGGTAGCTTACATGACAAGAGTGTGTTATGTAAAGATATATGAGTGATGAAATTATTTGTTCAAATCCCTATGTGCAAGTGAGATAGTTACACCTAAAGAAATATAATGATAATAATTAAGATCTACCTAAAAAATCAAATAGTAATAGTAATTAGAATTAACATCATATCAAACAAATACAACTCTTCCTAATTACCAATTTGTTTACTTTTATTTATATATATATATATAAAATAAATAATTTTAATAAATCTATTTTTTTAATTATCATCCTAAAACAAACAAAGAAACAAAAACAAAATCAAAATTATACTGGACAAAGAGTACATTAAAAAGAATCATCACCTTTGGAAGAAATATTTAGACATGACACGACATCCTCAAAAGTTTGAGGGAACAAAGGGATTTAACTAAAACTCCAACCCTGCACTTTACATGTCTACTTTGAATGTGTGCCAAAATCATTGGGTAACTCCAATTACTAATAAACAGGAGGCCCTACATGGACCCAAAACTGTTTATTTATAAATATTCCATGAACCTTCCTTTAAAAAGCATGTGTCTCCCCCATCGTAGATATATTTCCTCTAGTGAAACATTAGAAAATTAAGAATATCAGACTCTACTCTATTCTATTCTATTTTATTTTAAAGGGGCAAAATAAAGCGATTAAAGTGTTAATCCTTCTCTTCATATTAACGTTGTAGTACATAAATATGTGTATGAGTAGCTTATCATGAATGGACATCACAAAAGAAGGGCAGAGCGTATGACCATATAAATATTTTAGTTTCATATAGCTTTTTAAGCGATGGTAAAAATTATACAATCCATTATTTCGTTTATTTCTTTAAGATTATAAAAGGATTTGGATTAACAAAGGTTATGTTTTTGCTTTTTAATTAAAAAAATTATTTAATTTTATTTAATTTTAAGTTTCAATATTTAAAATAAATAAATAAATGATATGGGCGGAAAATTATTTTTCTCAACAATTTAAAATAAAGAATCTATTATGAATTAAAAAGAGTTAATTTCTTGTTTCTGGGACAAGAGACTCACATTTGTGAATTGCTAAAGTCAATGAAGGTGCACATATTCTACCTCTTTTTTATTTGAACCCATGACCTTTTATGAGGAAACATATGTTCTTAACCATTAGACCCACTCAAGTTGTACATAAAGTTGATATTGAAGTATTTTACTTACATGGACATTGAATTTTTTTTATAAGCACCATAGACATAAATTTTAAATACCACATTTCAACTCCATAATGAACACAGATTGAATTGCACATCTCCTTAATGTTGGGCTATAGAATGCAGCTTTGGGTGCAATAAGACAAATCCTTTAAGGAAAAATTCTCATTGTCAAAGATCTCATTATTCATGTGAAACTATAATTTTGGAAAAAATAATATAGAAATTGTGGAAGAATTTCTATCATAAAAGGGTTTAGTTTTTCCTCTTATTAACTTCCTTCAATGTCATATGGATGAAAGCTTCATTCATATACCTCATTTTATTTGTTGACTTTACATTTTTATCATAGGTACATAAGCACAATTTTATTTGGATAGCATAATGATGCCTAATCTTGGTTAAACCATTAAGGAATAAAGGAAGAGATCATATTATATATAAGGATAATATTAAAAATATTATTACAACAAAATTTAAGGAGAAACTATGATGTGATAAAGAGTTAAAGGGAATGTCAATTGGATGTAGCTTAGGTGGTTGGAAGAAATGTTGTTATCCTCCCCACTTAGGTTCAATTCCCCCATGTGACATGCTGAGTTCATAATGAATATATCCTTGTAATGGCTTCAAGTCTCACTGTTTGAGAGTCCCTCAAGGACCGAAAGATGTATAATCCTCATATGAGATATAAATATATATATATAAAAAAAGAGTTAGAAGAAAAAAAGGAAATTAAGATATTATATGATAGATGAAAGAGTATTTTACAACAATGAAATATTTTACTTATTACCTTCTAATAAAAAGTACATTTAGAGAGGATTAACATAAATATTATAACAAGGGGTCACACATAAAAAACACTATTATCCTAGATTTGACAAGGATTTAAAAAACCTATGGAATGTAAGCTTACATATCTTATTGAAAGAATTGCTACCACACTTAAATGGACTTCCAAAGCATGGTTTGATTGCAGAAAAATGATTGTTGCTTTAATAAGATGCAATCCTTGATGATAGGATGTCTCTTACAATGGTAGTATGACAAAATGTCTTTATGTGGGACTCAGAAAATGCATGTAATACTATAGGAGCACATTCTATTCTTCTATTTTTAGTAGATATCCCAATTGAAATAAGTGCATAGGCCTGCAAAACCTCACATCCCTCCCTCTTGGTAGGGAGCCCTGCAACAACTACAATTGATCAATTGTCTCAAAAACCAAGTGAGCTCTCTCAGTTCAATTCCATGCATGTTTCATCTAAATGTTGGACGAACAATACAAAAAAAAAAAAAAAAAAGATCGTAAAATTTGATCGTGAAAAGTTGCTAGATCTCTCATAAACTAAATATTAGTGGTTCTTTAATTTGCATAAAATGAGAGTTACCAATGTTCATATGGGTCTTTTTGAGACATTCCACAAGATTCAAATACATGCCACATTCTCCCTCAACTTCAACTTTAATTTGAAAATATTACCCTGAAAATTTTCAAATTCCAATCGAATCCACCATGCAAATGCTAGTTAGAGGAACTGACATTGAACATATTTTCCCCATATATTTACACCATAAAGCCTATTTTTCATTTTATACTCTTATTTAATTGCAATTCCATGAATCTTTGATCTATATGTTCTTGTATAATGGAAAAGTATCCAAGGCAGGTAATACTGCCTGTTCTGGCATAGATGGATCATCCGACATGTACAATAGTAATACTTACCCTATGCATATATTAATTGTTGCTTCATATACTGCAATTGAATACACTACTGCCATTGTAATTTCTTGTGCTACATCTTCTATTGGATCAATTATTACTGGATGAGTTTTCGATACCTAATAGTAGGTTTTAGTGTTTTGGTGTAGGTGTAAATTGAAATACAATCCCACAATTTAACACTATCATGCCAATTTATAGCTATTGAAGTTGTGTAGTGTTAGAGTCGGTCTAGTAGCCCTCCATCAGCGATCAAAACTCTTTGCATTTGCATAAGTAGGTGTCTCATCAGTGTCAATTTTTGCATTCCATTAGGCATGCCATAACCCTGATGGAGGAGCTGGTGTTTTTGTCCCCCTCTTGGCATTGCTGGATCAAAGTTGTTTCAGTCCTTAAACTCTTTTAAAGCTTACTTGTCTTATCTTGAAGTCAAAATTCTAGGTCTAGGGTTTTGGTCAAGTTTGTCTTCAAGGTCATGTCTCTGAAGGTCAATAAGTGCTCAGCAAGCCAGAGGGATGATTTTCAAGGTGTTTCTTCGAAAATTTCTATCTTGTACAGTTAATTTTCACCTTGGATTTAAAAACCCTATTTTTAAAGCCAAGGTCATTTTTCAAAATTTTGTAAAAAATGGTAAAATTTCAAAAGGCTTCAAAGGACAGCATGTAACCCTGGCTCCCTTGCCAAGATCCCTCAGATGTTATCCCTGCAAAAAGTATCGAGCAAAAGCATCAAATTAGTCAATTTCAGGATAAAAGGAAACCAAAAACATCAAGTTTATAAAGTGTCAAAGAAAAACATTATAAAGTGGGTTTGGGCATGAAATTAATTCAAATCAAGGTTATAAAAGCCCAATCTCCCTCCATCGAGCCTCATTGTGCATCTAAGACACTTGCAAGAGAGATTGGGTGAGAAATTGGCCGAAGTTGAGAGCTGGACAGGCGCGCGACCCGTCAGACCAGGCGCGCGACCCGTCAGAGGCGCGCGACCCGTTGAGCGCCCTCCGACAGTGCAATTTTTTAACGGGCGCGACCCGTCAGTGGCGCGCGACCCGTTGGGTGAGGCGCGCGACCCGTCAGCGCCCTCCTTATCAAACTGCCTGCAAATTCATCCAAGGAACCACCAAAATCGCCGAATTGCCTAAGGTAGGCCCTCCAACTTAAAAATTGTTGCTTGTTATGGTCAAAGGAAATCGTGATTGCATTTTTAAAGATCTATATTTGCAAGAGAAAAGCTCCATGTGGCTGTGGTTTAAAATTGTAAAAAATGGCTAGGGTTTTATGCTGTTTTAAGGTATTCCCTTGTAATCATTTTTTCCCCATTTCCCATTTCATTTTCCTTGTCTTCCTATGTAAATTTCCCTTTTAAATTTGTAAAGAAAACCTAAACCCTACCCCTCTTCCCTAAAAAAAAAAAAAAAAAATCAAGCCCTAACCCTACCTCTCATAATACCCATGTAAACAAATTTATATAATGATGCATATGAAATGATTTTGCAATGATTTTTCCCAAAAATCCCTGTTTTATATATTTATTCCCATTTTCCCTTTAAATTTTCCCTCCCCTAACATTCCCCTCGTGCTCCTTGTCCCCTTGAAACAACATTTTAATCAGCATTTTACCAAGCAGAAACAGTAGTACATTTCAGCCACTTTGCTCCTTAAACAATGTCAGAAACCGAAACCAATTACAAGCAAAGTGATGACCAGGCATCAGCTTCAGAGTTTGAGGTACATAGGAGGCCTCATAAGGGTGGAAAGGGTGGTCATCATAAGAGAGAGGAGCCCACTTCTTTGACAAATTTACAGGCTTGTCCTATGGCAGTCTCATGTTTCCGGTATATGTCTTGTTATGAGTTTTGCGAGAGGATCTCTCGGATTCAGCATCACAGAGAGTTGGCTCGCCTATTTGTTTTACATTTGCATGATGGACATGTCAACCTTGCCGGGGTGGACTTTACATTGACACCCGAGATGATTGCACAGGCCACAGGGATACCTAATGTCGGAGAGGTATGGAATAAGCGCAAGGTGTTGGACAGTGTTCAGTTTGAGCCTTTCGTTAGACCCGCACTCATGAGACACTTGACAGGTGTGTTTCCCTTCAGATTTCTCAGGAGTGAGTATGCTCCCATGATGAGGCTTATCATGCTCTATTTTACCTGTGAGGGCAGATTTTCACAGGTATATTCGTACCATATTCGCCTTTTGATGCATTTCACATGGGTACGGATGATGAACATCCCTGTTTTCTTCTGCCAAAACATTGAGAGGATGGTGCCTATGATGCAGCAGAAGAGCCCGGCACAGCAGTATAGGAGCCTTTACCATTATGGTTTGATTCAGCTTGTGGTCTTACATCAGTTGGCTCAGCAGGGCATCTCATGGGAGGAGTTCATCTCTCGTGAGTTATTTACAGCACCACCACCACATCCGGAGATTGTTCATGAGGAGGGAGGACCATCACAGCAGCATGATATCCCCGGGACTAGCCATGTCAGCTCTCCTCCTCTTGTCACTTATCAGAGAGGCCAAAGGGCCTTATTTGCAGCAGCTCGGCGAGTATTTTCTCCACATCAGGTGGAAGGGGTCTCGCCTTCTTCATCAGCTCAGCGAGTGTTATTTCCACAGCAGGTGGAAGGGGCCTAGCTTTCTTCAGCAGCACAGGCAGCACAGAGGGGCAAGCAGCCCAAGATTGATGAGGGGCCATCAGGTGTTCTAGATATAGAGCTTATTGATCTTGATGTCAGTTCTCCTAGCCTAGAGTCTAAGGAGATCATTCAGCACCTTAGAGCTGAAAATGATGCATTGCAGAGGAGATTAGAGGGGGCACAATGGACAATCTCATATCTAGAGCAGCGCAACAAACAGTTGGAGGATGAGCAAGCTCTTGATGAGTTGTGGAGGATTCGTAGTGACCGCAACTTGAATCGAAGAAGACCCGGTGATCTATTGCCCGCTGAGCGAGAGTCCATGCTTATCCAGCTCAATGCTCACTTGGAGAGGCTGTTGGCTAAGGCCAACCAAGATAAGAAATTGTTGAGAAATATGAAGAACCATTATTGGGCGCAGATGCACGTGTGCAAGGCGAAGATGAAGATGTTCCAAAGGCGGTTGGCCAAGGCACAAAAAAGGAGAAAAAGGCCCGATCCCCTCCACATCTTGGTCGAGGCTTCCTTGAAGGAGCAAGGCACTAAATAGCTCAGTCACAGCACAAATCCCAAGAAATTTTGAACATTTTGGGTCAATTTTGGTTTTTTCAGGCAATTTACAGGTTTTGTCCTTTTAACGGGTCTCACCCCCCGCGCGACCCTTTCACTTGGCAACTCCATTTTGCAAAAACTCAGCATTTCCAGATTTGTCATGAAAAGTTACACATGCTCATCCATTTCCAAGAGATTTTATGAAGTTTTGGGCCTCCAGAAGGTCAAAAAACAAGCAAAAAATGACTTTCTGCCACATTTTTGAGACACAGAAAGCAGTCTTGGGAGATTGCAATTTTGGAAGGGCAAATGACCACCAAATTCAAAAATTCTAGTTGGGTTGGAAATTAGACTCACAGACCTTTCCAACAAGCCTACTCTTGCCCCATTTGGACACCTGGAAGTGCCCCAAAGGTGCCCTCAAAGGCGCGCGACCCGTCAGGGAATGGCGCGCGACCTATCAGGCAAATTTCTCAAAATTTCACTGTACAGCTCAGAAAAACGCAGTTTTGACCATGTTTGACTTTTTGGAGTGGATTGTTATCCTCCTTGATGTAAATAATGTAATTTTTTGACACTTTTACACTCATGTATCTCTTCTAGAAGATTCATTCATGAAATAGGTGAAAATTAAATGAATGAATTGGTTTCCTAGTTTATAGAGGCAAGTTGTTTTGACTGCCTAGTTTTCAGTGCTTAGTTTAGAAGTGGTTGAAACAGCTCCTAGGATAGTGAGATCGACCCCTAGAGGCAGGGAAAGATGTTAGATGATCTATATTATGTACTTTCTGGCTCATTTTCATGGTTGGACTCTTGAGGGAGAAGCTATCATTGTATTATTCACTGTATCTCTGCAATTTTTGGCTAAGGAAGACCAGGGTTTTGCAGTCCTTTTTGGGATTCTTGTGGTTACATGTATTGATGGTGTGTTTCTCTATGTACTTGTAAGTGTGTTATGTAAATCATTTCCTTTCTTTTCCTTCTGCACATTAAGCAAATGAAGTGTTAAAGTAGAACTCATGATTGTCATGCTCTGCTTTTAAGTTTGTTTAATTTCAATGTTTTCTACTGTTTAAGGAGAATTCAAAGTTATTGTTTGCTCTCCTTAGCTCCTCACCTGTCTTTCTCATCCATTCACCTCAATCTAAGGCATCAATATTGTCTCCTATCTCGCCCCAAAGAACCCCCTGCAGAAACTGTGTCCAATCCCCGTACCCAAAATTGCCATCTCCTCAATTTGCCACCAAAAACCCTAAAAACCCCAAATCAACCCTTTTGATCAGTTTACTAGCCTAAAATCAGTGTTACCCTATTGGTCATCTCACCAATTGAAGATCTTTACCGAGATAGACCGGAGAGAGCCCTCTCCTGCCCCGTAGGGCTAGCTACGAGGCTAAGTGGTTTGATGTTGCCTTGAGGTTTACCTTTCTCAGCCTGAGGTGAAATTTCAAGCGCTAACATGTAGTAAACAAACTTTGCACTACAAATTTAACTTCTCAACATGGACATCACCACTAGAATAATGTTGGTTATAATTACATAACTAACATGGGACCTATCAATTAAGTATGTAAATTATAAGGAAAGTTAATAGAATTTGGGTAGGCCATCTCACAATTTTCCAAACAAATATAACAATTGGTTGAAATTATTTTATTTATTTGAATGGTGTGAAGTATAATGTTTGTCTGTTTGTTTGTGTTTGTGTTTGTGTTTGTGTTTGTGTTTGTGTTTGTGTTTGTGTTTTTTGTTTGTTTGTTTATTTTTTTGTTTGTTTATTTGTTTGTTTGTGTTTTTGTTTGTTTGTTTGTTTGTTTTTAATAATGTGGTTCAGGGATCCCAGAGATTGGTGACTACTATGTCCATGGAACATAGATCGTTGATTGTTATGTCCATCGAATATTTGTATCAGGAAGATCCAATTCACTCAAAGGGATCACTTCCTCCCGACTCAACCACGGAGCCTAACCCTGAGAGTGTCGAGAGAATTGAACTAGTGACCTCTCAATAGCAAAAGTGCTTTAATTACAGAGACTCGACCAAAGCTAACCCTCAAAACTATGGGTGAATTATAATGTTATTTTAAATTTATTAAGATTTTATCATTTCATTATTGTTTTATGTAGCACTATTATGAATAATTAATTCTTAATTTATATACTATTGTTATTATCTTTATTATTTTAAAATAAAATTTGTCATTTAAAAACATAAATTTTAAAAATACTTTTATTTAAAAATGATATTCAAGATAAATCTAATTTTTTTTAATATCAACCGCTCATAAATAAATTATACATAACTTATTAATAAACAAGTTCATTGACAACAAACATGTCACAAAGTGCACTTTGAATCTAGATGGGAAAGTAACAACTCTCCCTCCCAATCATTTGAGCTATACACATTGGATATTGATCTACTTTTACATATTCATGTAAAGAATATAGTTTATTGATACTATGTCTACACATTGGATATTGATCTACTTTTACATATTCATGTAAAGAATATAGTTTATTGATACTATGTCAACACAACAAGATACTGTGCTAAAAAAAACTACCTCAATATAACCAATAACCACATTTAACAAACCCAATGCATGGGTGGAGTAAGTTTACTAGAAGGAGCATGTTTACTAGAATGACTATCACAAAAAACCACTGCAAGTTGAAGTCATATGACAACATGATAAACTAATGGTGGTGTTTCTTATAAATTAATTAAAATGTTTCATTTTTATCTTCAATGGCATTAATAATTTTTTAATTTTTGGTTGATTTATTATTGGTATTGTATTTTTTATGTTTTTAGTTAATTTGAAGATTTTGAAAAATTGGAAGATCTCATTTGTGAGATTACAATATTGAGACAATAAAACCATAATTTCAAATTTGAGTGAAAAACATGTAAAACAATTACTAGTTAATGTAAACATTACAATCCATAATAAGAGTATATTATGAAGTATATTGATAATTGGAGCATTGGGGGTAAATTATTTCTTTTCTCAATTGGGTGTTGAGGTTTATTTGTGTTATTGGGAATAAATAATTCCTTTTTCATGAATGTTTTGAAAGGCCTTATTTTAGGTCAATCTTCCATCTCGTAATAATTTTTTTAGCTAATGAGATGAGGCTAATTTGTTAGCTAAATAGATGAGACCAATAAAATATGAATTTTAAATATTTCCATACATCTCTCATGACTTAGCAAGACATCAAATTGATGTAAAAGGTCCCTTTGTTGATAGGCAAGGGGACCCCTCCAAGATTTAATGACTTTTTCTTTGAATAAGTACATACCTTGCCCCACTTTCGAATTAAACCCATGACATTTAATGAGAAAACACATACTTTTAACTTTTAGACCCACTCACGACGTATTTACTGACATACACATGTTTTTCTTTATATTTTAAGTGTCTAAACACCTGGAATGTCAACATCTCTCTTTATGTCAAAAAATAATAATGGATATATATACACACATTTAGAGGTTCAACCTCTTCTTAGATTTGGAATATATTCCTATGAGATGTCATTAATGACCCATTAATATGCACTTGGTGAATCATATTTTTCATTAATTTGTTATTGGGATTGTATTTTTGATATTCTTGATTGATCTAAAGACTTTGAAATTTTCTACAATCTTATTTCCGAAACTACATTTTTGAGACAATAAAATTTTACCTTCAAACTTGAGCTGAATCATGTGGAAATAACTAGTTATTGTAAGCATTCCAACCCACAAAGTCTTATTGTTTATGGGGCAAGGAGGCCTCTCCATGATTTAAATGTTTTTTTATATAGAGGAGTACATATCCTACTCTTCTTTGGATTTAAACCTTGTCATCCAAGCAAAAAACACTATTTTTAAACTATTAGACCCATTCATGTTGTATTTATTGACATAAATATATCTATCTTTAAATTTAAAGGGTCAAAATACTTGAAGTGTAAACATATTTCTTTATGAAAAACTCTCTTTCAATTTTAAGTGTCCAAACACTTGAAGTGTCAACATCTTTCTTTATGAAAATAATAATGGATCCTTTGGCTTGTCATCAATGACCCACATATGGGAACTTAGGAAATCATACTTTTGATTAATTTATGAATGGGATTTATATTTTTTTATTTATTTAAAGACTTTAAAAATTTCTTTGATCTCATTTTTGAGACAATAAAATTGTACCTCCAAACCTAAGTGAAACTGTGTAAAAAATTACTAGCTAATGTAAGGATTCCAACCTACATACAATAAAAGTAAGTATATTTATAATTCGAGTGTTGGGGATCAACACTTTCTTTGTTCAATTGGGTGTTGGGATTTACTTGAGTTATTGGGAGTAAATGCTTCCTTTGAAAGTTTTGAAAGGTCTTATTTTAGTTCAATCTTTCATCTCATAAATTTTTAGCTAATGAGATGAGGTCAATTTGTTAGCCCTTTTCATTTAAAGAGTTAAATACTTTCGATCATACCATTGAACTGGGAATAAGAGATACATACTTAATCAAAATAGTTCTATTAAAAAAAAGTGTTAAGATTAACTAAAAATCAAATTGATGTATAAAGCCTCCTTGTCTATGGGACAAGGGTACTCGTCCATGATTTAATTAGATATGGAGGAATACATACCCTATCACTCTCTTAAGTCAAACCTATGATATTCAAGGAGAAAAAACATTTTTATAACTAGTAGACCCACTCACATTGTATTTATTGACATAAATATATTTATTGTTAAACTTAATTGTCAAAATTTGTGAAGTGTCATCATCTTTATTTATGAAAAATAATAATGGATGTGCATGTATGTGTGTATTTTCCATTTGGAGGCTTATCCTCTCCTTACAGTTTGCCTTACAATCGTCTAGCCTTCCATCAATGACCCACTGATATGCACTCAGGCTGTCACAATTTTGATTGATTTATTATTGGAATTGTATTTTTGATGTACTTAGCCCGTTTAAAGTCTTTAAAATATTCTAAGATATAATTTGTGTTATTTCATTTTTGCAACAGTAAAATTGTAACTTCAATTGTCACAAAAATGTAAAAAAATAACTAATTAATGCAAACATTCCAACCCACAATAAAAGTAAGCATATCAATAATTAGAGTGTTGTGGGTCAACACTTTCTTTACTAAATAGGGTGTTGGCATTTATTTGAGTTGTTAGGAGTAAACATTTCCTTTATTTCACAATAATTTTTGAAATACCTAATTTGAGATCAAGTTTCCATCTCTTTATAAATCCTTAGTTAATTAGATGAGGCCAAATTGTTACCTCTTTGTATTTAAAGTGTCAAATACTTTCAATCATATTATTCAACTAATGAATCCTGGATATATATTTAAATGGTGTAGATCTATTTTAAATTTATATTTATTAAGTGTCAACAAATTTATGTTAACATCTCCCATGACCTATCCAAACATCAAATGATCATACAAGGTCCCCTTGATTATGGGACAAAAGGACCCTTACGTGACTTCACTAAGTCTATTAAGGAGTACATACCCTACCACCCTCCAAAGTCACACACCTAATGTTTGCAAGGAGAAAACACATATTTCTCACTATTAGACCCACTTAGACTGTATTTATTGCCATAAATATATTTGTCCTTAACTTTTAAGTGTCCAAAAAATTGAACTAACATATTTTTTTATGAAAAATAACAATGGATGTGCTATTTTCTTTTTTCTTGTGTTTTCCATTTAGAGGTCCAACCTGTCATGGTTTGGTTATAGTCCACTCACTTGTGATAAAGGACCTATTGACAAAAACTTGGGGGGTTAGAGTTACCAGTGAATTTGATCCATAAGCTATCATGGATATTCCTTTGGAAAGTTCGTCACAATAGATCTAATAAAGAAAATTTACTAAACATTGAAATATATACTATGAGGGATAATTTTTCCTTAGATTTATGGAACTATTAAATTATTGTTTACTATGAATGCATGCAAATTATACATATGCATAAAATAGAGAACAAATAGAACAATCACTCAAAAAACCACAATAACACAAGATATGACCTAGGAAACCCTTTCAGGAGAAAACCCAATTGGAATATGAGGTTGCTCTGCTCTCTCTTTCTCTAAATAGAAATGGATGCAGGTACAAAGGAGTGAGACCTACGACCCATAGGCTAATAAATAACATAACCCTTTATTTTCTCTCTCTCTCTCTCACTCACTCAGCTACTATGCTCATCTATGGAACAAAATGCACTTGAATAGAATGGAACCCCTTTTCCGCCTAGTAGTCTGGTTAACACAACTTGATAGCCAACTAGAGTTTAAATTTCACCCATTCACCCCTTAATAGGAGTTACAACTCAACCCTTCTAACTTCTTCTTCAAGGTTCCCACGTGGCTATCCCCTTTTCCAGGAGTAATAGGGGCTAATGTGGCATTGTCTTGAATTATGGTGGCCGATTTCAATAGGTCAATTATTGAGAGGCATAAATTTCTCATATGAGCTACGATTGAGGTGATTCTTGCATCGTTGGATAGGTATAAATGTGTAGATAATGGAATATATGTTCATATTAAGGTTATAAGAACAAAATGTGGTCATTTAAGGCCAAAAAATGGCTCCTGGAGTTTTTAACCCAAAAATTTCCAAACTATGACCACCAGTAAACTAATTCTGCAACATGATTCCTCCAAATTTCCACTCTAAAAGCATTGAGATGGATGAAAAATAATATATTTTCCCAATGTAAATCATACTTCCCCATTTTTGGAGGTTTTTTGGTCCCCAAAATCTTTTACTGAATGAAGTGAGGAAATTTTTCCTCTACCTTCTCCTTCAAGTACAATTAGCCTTGCATAGAAGTTCCTTTCAACCCAATCTTCCAAAGGTAATGTTAGCCTTATCTTGTAGTTCTAGAGCTATTCTGTAAAATTGTATCCTTTGTCAACTTTGCTTGAGAATCTTGCATTAAATCCTCCATAGAAGGTAGTACTTGCTCCTCTTCTTGATCTAGAATGGAAGGCTCATAAAGTTTTAGATTCTTTATATTTACTATTAAGTAAACACATGAATGGGGGTATACTGAGTCTATAGGCATTATCTCCCACCTTTTCAAGTATCTCAAAGGGACCATATCATAGAGCCTTTATTTTATTACTAGGACCTTATAACCTCTCCTTATTCATTGTAACCATACTCTATCTCCAACTCTAAATGACTTCTCTATTTTGTGTTGATCATGCCTAACATCCCCTATAATATCCTCCCTTACTCCTCATTTTTGTCCATATGCAATGTGTAAATATCAAAGTGGAAAAAATACAAAACAAGTTTCAAATGGGGACTTACCAATAAAAGTATGGGCTAATCTTATAAGAGTGTTGTATATATACTATATTTTCATCCCAAGTGTTAGGATGCTTATGATTGTAACCCCTCAAAAGCTGCAACGATGTCCTATTGCATAGTTTTGTTTTCCCATCTGTTTATGGATGGAATGCTATAAATTCATTGAGAAATGTTGTGCCCCTATCTAAAATTATGTTCTTAGGGGTTCTGAAGTGCACCTAGACCTATCCAAGAACAAGTTTGCAACTTCTTTCCCATTTATCATCTTTTTATAAGGAATGAGAATGCATATCTTATTGAACGTGTCAACTACCACGAATAGGTAGTCATGTCCCTTCTGATTTGTTGGTAAACCTACCACAAAGTCCATGGATATTATTTCTAAAGGATGAGTGGGTACAACTAAGGGATGGTATAGACCCTATTTCATGTTACTAGGATTATTGGTATAATAAAGCATACATCCTCTTACGAATCTAGCTACACCTTCTGGCATCTTGGGCCATTAGGCATACCTATGTAAGTTGGCCATTGTCTTCCCTACAATTAAATGCGTTGCAACTTTGTATGTGTGAGACTCTTTAATTAGCTACAGTAGCTCACCTTTAGGAACACATAATGTGTCCATCCTCTAGAGTAACCCATTATGGATATGATAGTCAATTGTGTTATAACCATCATGCACATGACTCTAGCTCTGTAACTATTGAAACACCTCCTTAAACTCCCCATCCTCTCTGTATGCCTCTCTATATGAATCATTAGTGAAAGGCTCCATGTGCATAAAAATACCGACAACTGTGATATTTGATGTAAGTAGCCTTGAAATCATGCCATCCAATTTATATTTTTTTCCCTTCTTATACTTGATCACTAAATGAAATTTTTGTAAAAACCCCATCCACTTGTAATGCATGGTTTGTTGTGACTTTCTTTAGGCCTATAATTATTATAGTGGGTGGTGATCTATACTTTCCCATCAAATAATGCTTCCACTTTTTTCAAAACTTGCACCATAGTATAGAGCTCCCTGTCATAGGTGGGGTAGTTAAGAATCACCCCATGAAATGCTTAAGAATGGTAGCATATGGGTCTTCCTTCCTAAATCAACATCACTTCTAGAGCATACCCACTTGCATCAGTCTCCACTTCAAATGGATGTTGCAAGTTCAGTAGTGCTATAATTGGTACGCGATTGATTTTTTACTTTAACTCCTCAAATTCCCAATGTTGTCCCTTTCTCCACTGGAAAATCTTTCAACTCATTGTTATGGTGTGGAGTGGTGCTACTACTACTATAAATGAGGCTATGAATTTCCTCAGGTATTGTGTTTCCCCAGCGAAACTCCTAACCTCAGGTACATTAGTAGGAACTAGCCACTTCATGATGCCCTCCATATTGACAAGATCTATCTTCAACTCTCCTCCACCTATCACATATTGAAAATACAACAAAGAATGTTGTCCAAACTCACATTTATTGAGATTTTCCAACAATTGGTGCTTTAATGTCTCTAGCGGTTGCATTAAATGTGAGATATATGCTTCCTAGGTGGCACAATATACCAATATATCATCTAGATAAACAATAACAAATGAATCTATAAAAGGGCACAATATATAATTCATTAATATCATGAACATAGTTGGTGCATTTGTTGGGTTGTGTTATATTCTTTCCATGCCCCCCTTGTACGTTGCATTGGGGGTATGCAGGGGGGCAGTAGCCCCCCTACACGGGGTCTGGGGCATCGCCCCGTGAATTTTTTTTGGACCCTATATTAGGTGGGCGAACCTACCTATGGTTTTGCACATGGATTTCACACATGGTTTTGGGCATGATGGTTTTCTGTCCATGGTATTTTGTAGATCTGGTCAAGGGAACTACGATTATGTTCTAATCTAGGGTTAATGGATTGGGGTTTATGGATGCTTCGACATGTATATATATGTATTGTAACATTGAAAGGAATATAATGAAAAATCAATCTCGTAGTCTCGGTTTTTTGACCCAGGGGGAAATATATGTGTATATTTGTTTTATATTTTATGCTCTCACCATTGTTTATTTGTCTATTTTTAGAATTTGTATGCAGGTAATTTTTGTGCAGGGTTAAAACCTACAACATTCCATGAGCCAAACTAGTCTAGTTTTGAAGGAGGCCTTCTAGGTATCTTCTTCTTTGACTCGAACTTGGTGGTACCCTAACTTTAAGTCCATCTTGGTGAAGTATTTTGCTTGTTGCAAGTAGTCCATTAAATCATCTATCATGGGAAAGGGCTACTTATTCTTAAGCATACTTTTCTTAACACCCTATAATAAATACACATTCGCCAAGTCGCTTCCTTCTTTGGAAGAATTATGATGGGTGATACATATGGTGAGGTATTCGGTCGAATGACACCCTATTATAGCAGTTGTTGCAACTACTTCTTCACATGATTTCCTTCTATAATGGACTTCCTATATAGCCCAATGTTTGGCAATAGATAGAGTTCAACAATAGTTGGATCTCGTGCTCCATTTTCCTCTTGAGTGGTATCCCTTTAGGTTCCTAGAACACACCCTTCCATGTCTATAGAAACTCTTCTAGTTTTTGTTTCCATTCCTTAGTACACCCCTTCATGGAATAATTTTCTCTGAATGATTCTTTTACAAACCGATTTTGTCTCAAAAACAATAAAATATACTTCATAGTACAAATAGTCAATTTCTTAGCTTAGTTGGCACTTACCAACGAAATTTTGGTCTTTCCCTTCTGTGCATTAATGGTGAAGTATTTTCCATCATTGATGAGGTGCTACTATTTAGATCTCCACATGAATATTGCATCCCACATGTCCATATATGTACATCCAAACACTACTCCACATACATCAAGTGGAACTATAAATCAACACTGGTAGAAAATATGATTTTGCAATGCTTGGTTACCTTTATTTCCACATCCTTACTTGCCCATCCTAATGGATATGGGCCTAGATGATCATGAAATTCCAATCCAATTTATTGAATACATATGTTGTAATAAGATTCACCTATGATCTTGAGTCAAACGAAGCATCAGTTTTCATCTTTTTGACATGTATCTTTATATGGAAAAGTTTGGTCATCTCCTTCTCTTCCTATTCTTGAAGGATACTCAAATTCACTCACTTTTTCATTGATGTAAGCAATATTCTTATCCATGTTCGAGTTTCTTTCCAATTAATTTCTTAAATATGTCACCATGAAGTTTTTCTTCTTCGCATCCTTCTTTTAGTTCTTTGAGTTGGGTTCTAGATGTAGTTTCCAACACTTCTCTTTTGTACTAGCATCAATGCTACAATGATTGTAGTGTTTGTTGGGATCTTTGCACTAGTTTGTTGTAGTTGTTATCTTTTTATCATTCTCGACTGTCCATTTCTTCTTCCCTTCTTTGCAATCTTCTTGGTGTTCCATCTACTTCAACCCACTTGACTACCCTTTCTTCTAGCCTATGTTTCCCAAGTATTGTGCTTATACTCAAACCTCATCCACCATTCTAGGTTTGAATAATATCACTTGCTTCTCCAGATGGTTTTGTAGAGTTTGTAGATACATGAGGAGTACATTTGGGTTCTTAGGAGAGACACAAAACATTATTTCCATCTTCCTTAATTCTGTGGTGTACACACATACACTTCTCCCCTATCTCTTCCTAAAGTAATGCGATTAGATACATTATTCCTATGAATACCCGATAGGGTAGAATAAGGGATTTATGATAGTTTTTAAATGTCCCACTTAGTCACTGAAGAGTTGATCAGGTGCTCAAAATTAGGCTCAAACTCAAAGTGGCAGAATCTCGATAAACTCAGCTTTAGATCAAAGTGCTCATCATCCTGATTCCAACGTGTGAACAACACTCGAATCCGAGCTCATATGAAGAAGTTATAGAAAGTCAAAGTTCAGGTTTGACTTGGACAGATGGTAGGAGAATATGATGTGGAAAGACTCTTCAGTGAATGGGGAAGCGTCAAGTGGCAGGCCACCATTGGCCCCGCATTTCACAAATCGCATATTGCAGGTAGGTTGGCTTTAAAGAATCGGCCCCAAAGCAAGCCAGGGTGCGATGCAATAATCACAATCGCACATCGCAGAAGGTAAGTGTTACAGAATCGTCCCTGACAAGATTAGGTTGAGATTGCGATATATAAATGGCATATCGCACAATGAAAAGTCTCATTATATGAATTACCCTAGCTTTACCAATTGCGATATATTCCAGATGTGGTACAATTATACTACAATTGATAGTTCCATCGGGTCCACTACTTATCGCAAGCGCATATCGCCCACGCCGCGTTCACAAACCATAAGACATGTTGTTTCTCGCCGATTGTGATTTGCAATGGATTTGTTGGTGCCGATAGCTTATGGCCGCCGCGCGGTGAAATTTTCTCCCAATTAGCACTTTTTGGAGCGAAATTGTAGGATCATGCTGGAAATGGTGCAATTTCTGGAGTGAATATTGAGAAAACTAGGAGAGGTCATAAATTCTTCAGTTCTTGACCAAATTAGATGCAAAAAGTGGCTAGATAGTCATTTTTGGACATTCTCGACTCATTAAAGCAGGTTTAAGAAGCATTTGAGCATTGTAAACACATCTTTTTGGACTTTTGAGAATAACAAAGAAGTCCAAGCCATTGGAAGTTGGACTAAGGAGACGTAGCCCAGGAGGGGTGAACTCCTTTATCAATATCCTGTTGTAATATGCATTTGATGATGTTATGTATAGGTTTATGTTGTTGTTCAGTCGCTTATTTATGTTAAATTTCTCATAAAATTAACATAAAAACTCATCATTTCACTTGCAAAAATTCATGAATCCTTAAGCACAATGAAAGAATTTTGCTTCTAATCTGACGAGGATCTTAGCACAACAATCTAATATTATAAATCAGATCAATTTGGTTTCAGAGCTCTAGATTTTCTTTGTGAAAGAAGGATTGAACTGTTCTGATCTCTGAACGAAGATATTGTAAATAAAAATAAATTACTTCTTTAACCAACCATTAAAATTATTTTACTTATTAATCCTAACTTTTATCTTATTAACCTAATATATATATATATATATATATATATATATATATATATATATATATATATATATATATATATAGATATATAATTAATTTAAATAAATAATTAAATTTCTTTTTAAACCAACCATTAATATTAATTTATTTATGGATTTTTACCTAATTTAACTTATTTCCATAAATAATATTAAGATAAATAATAATAGTATTAAATTAATAAATAATAATTAGACCTGGGTCCTAAGGTCAAAATTAGCCGTTAGTTAATTTAGCCGTTGGAGACTCTGCTCAGACTATTTACCATGCTAAGCTAGATCTATTTCTTCAACTTGTCCTGACGATGAACCACACTAGTTGGTTCGAAACGCGTCGACAAATGTCTGTCGACATGTGATTTACGCCGAAGTTATTCTTTCAACTATTATGGATCACAGAAGCCTCAATTCAACTAAGTTAAATTTTATTATATAAAGATAAAGTACGTTATACTTTAACCTGTCAATGACATTTTGTTTCAACTATTTTCAACTTTGATTATTTGCTGCCTCAAGCTAGTCCTTGAATTTACATCAGTCATTACTTGGGTTGTAAAGATAAAACAAAGTCTTCTCTGTAAACCAGTTTTAAATATGTTCATTTGTCGTAGGTAGAGCCTCTGCTGCCAGCAGGCGTTTATAGCCTCGACAGGGTTACTTGTTACCCAGCAATGATCTTGTATCCTACTTAAAGAAACCTACAATTCTCAAAGAAGAATCCACATCCACACTTTCTGCTTTCATTTTCTTTTTTATTCTCAAAGAGCAATGTCTTGGTTTGGTAGCCAATTCATGACACAGTCATTCACTGATTTATAACTTTGTCAAACAAGCTGGCTCGTGATGAGTCCTCTTGTCTTTTGATTGCAGCAATATTGAGTCATTGCCCTGTTGTGGTATGCAGTATTGGCAAAGTCAGCAAGTTATAACATATGATCATGACAAGCCGGCTCGTGATGAGACCTCTCACTCTTTAAGGTAAAATGTATCCTTGGATTATTCCTCTGAAAGTTGTGATTTTCTTAGTAGGGAGGAAGTCATTGTTTCCTTAAGATAGCTCTGGACGACAATAATAGAGTTTTTTGGAAATAGCTATTCTACAGAGAATATTTATTTTGTTATTGATACCTTTCATTGAACTGATATAAAACAATTTCTCACTAAAGGTTGTTTTCATCAAATTTTATGAAGTTGAAACTAGTATCATATCTAGGCTAGAGTTTTTAACTGTATCTTTCAATAATAAAGATCTATTTTCCAAAAGATTTTCTATTTATACAAGCGAAAGATCAAAATTTGAAAGAGAATTGGTGTCTTTTTCATACATGCCTATTATAATCATTCACAACTGGTTTTATTATGAAAAGAAAAACAACTACTCTACAAAAATAGAAGAATGTTCTTCTATGGAAAATATTTCTTAAGAATCTGACCATTAACAGGTAGAGAATCTCTTTTTCTTGTTAAATCTTGTAACATGAAGGTAGATGGACCTATGACTTCTATGATCTGAAAAGGACCAAGCCACATTCTTTGAAATTTTGTATGTTTTCCTTTTTCCTCATGAGCTTTGTTCCCTTTTAAAACTAGATCTCCCATCTGAAAATCTTTTCTGGATATCATATTAGAATCGAAAGAGGCCTTTACCAATGCTTGATGATGAGCGTGAGTAATCTTAGCCCGTTCTCGTTGTTCTTCTAATTTAATTAATTCCAGCTGCCTAAGTTGTAAAGAGGAAGTTGGTACTTCATCAATATATTGAACCAAGGCTAAAGAGGGAATTGCCAAATGTGTTGGAAGAACCACTTCTTTCCCATAAACTAAATTAAAGGGAGAAGTGTCGATAGAGGCTTTCTGCGTTATTCGATCTGCCCATAAAGCGTATATTAAAGACTTATGCCAATTTTTATGATTTTGGTCAATGGTTCGCTTAATGATTCTAATTAAGTTCTTATTTGTAGATTCAGCTAACCCATTCCCTTGTGGATAATAATTGGCCGAGTATTTAAGCTTGAAACCCCTTTTAAGTGCAAATTCAGTCATTGCATTTCCAGAAAAGTATGATGCATTATCAAACATTAAAGCGGAAGGCAATCCAAACCTGGTGATTATGAACTGATCTATGAATTCAATGATATTTTCAGTATTAGCCATCTTGAGTGGAACTGCTTCTACCCATTTTGTAATGTAATCTGTCATTGTTAGGGTGTATCTATGTTGTTTAGAAGAGTGAGGAACGATCTCACCTATTATGTCCAATCCCCACTGATCAAATGGCTATTCGATGGTAACTGGTTGCAGTGGCAAGGATGGTTTCTTTTGTCTCCCAGCAGCGGTTTGACAGATTTGGCATTTCCTTACGTAGTTGTGTGCGTCTTTGCATAATGTGGGCCAGTAATAGCCTGCGCATAAAATTTTATGAGCAGTGGTGTCTCCAGCGTAGTGTCCACCTGTTGGCCCATTGTGGAGTTCCGGCAAGACTTTTTCAGCTCCAGTTTTCTCAAGACATCTAAGAAGAACATAATCATAATTTATTCTAAAGAGAACGTCATTCACAAGTTGATATTGTTTGGCTTTTAAACTCAGGGCTCTTTTCTTGGTATGATCGAGGTTTGAAGGAGCATATATGTTCTTTAGATAATAAATAATATCAGCATATAATGACTCAGCATCATTTAGGCTTACCTCGTACACTTGTACCTCTTCAGATGGATTTTTAGGCATTAGCGATGCTCTTGCCAGCAGTTTGCAAAAGCCTTGACCTTTTACAATATTTGCTGGTTTGATTTCTACGTCGTATTCTTGTAAGGCAGTAACCCAATTGGCCCTTTTCTCACCCACATCCTTTTGTACTAGAAGATTTCTTACCGCTGGAAACGGTACTATGATCTTGGTATGTGTTTTGAGTAAAAAAGGTCTGAAATATTTAATTGCTTTGAAAACAGCATAAGCTTGTTTCTCCACATCTGAATAATTCAATTCAACACCTTGTAAATTAGAACTAAAAAAGCAATTGGGGCTTCCACCTTTTCTTGATTTTCTTGAGTGAGTATCGCAGCATATGATCTATCTGAGGCAAATGTGTACAAAATAAAAGGATCGGAAAAATTTGGAGTTGCTAAAGATGGAGCATTGATAATTTCTTGTTTGATCAGATTGAATGCCTCATGTTCATCTTGGCCCCATTTAAAGTTTGCATTCTTTTTAATCATAGCTTGTAAAGGAGATATGATTCTTGAAAAGTCTGGAACAAATCTCTTTACAAAGTTAATCTGGCCAAGGAAAGATTGCATGGCTTTTTTGTTGTGAGGTAGGGGAACTGCGGAAATTTCCTTGATTCTGTCAGGGTCGATGTGAATTCCAGATTTTGACACTATGAATCCTAGAAGCTTTCCTTCACTTAATGCGAAAAAGGATTTTTTCGGGTTAAGCGAAATTCCATACCTTAAACAACGTTAGAAAATTTGTTTTAAATCCCTGAGATGGTTGTTTCGTTTCTTGGATTAAACAGTAATATCATCCAAATAGATTACCACTGATTTATTAACCATCCCTTTGAATGCGATGTCCATGGCTCTCTGAAATGTGGCGCCCACATTTATCAAACCAAATGGCATCTTTTGATATGCGTATGTGCCCCACTTAGTTCTGAATGTCGTTTTTAATTGATCGTCGGGATGTACCAGCACTTGGTTGTATCCTGAGAATCCATCCAAGAATGACATTAATTCTGAGCCCGCAACTGCCTGCAATATTTGTTCCATGGGAGGTAAAGGAAAATTATCCTTTTGGCAGGCCTTGTTAAGGTTTCGAAAGTCAATGTAGATTCTGATATCTCCGTTTTTCTTTCTAACAGGTACCATATTGGGGACCCATTTAGAATGTCTAACGGGAAAGATTATTTTGGCTTTCAATAACTTATTGAGTTCAGTTTTGATCCTATTTTCTAAATTTGGATGGATCTTTCTCAACTTTTGTTGGACAGGTTTTTCATTATCGATCATTGGGATAGTATGTTGGATGATGTAGGTTTCATATGTTTTGAGTTCATCGTAATTTCAGGCAAAGACACTTTTGTATTTCTTCAAGAGATGGATATATGCTAATTTCTCTTTAGGGGCTAGGCCAAGGCCTAGGTTGATATTCTGTGGTTTGGCATCAGTTCCTAGATTTACTAATTCATAATTTAAAGTTGAACTTTGGAGTTTTGAATTGGTAGATCTTTTGAATCGATCTTTCAAATCATAAAGGTCTTCTAATTTGACTATTGATTTAGGTATAGCATTTTTAGTACTATCCTGCTGCAGTTGTTGGTCATGTTGGTCTTCATCAAATATTTGATTGGTGTAGGATCCTTCAGATGTGAGAAAACTCACAATATCAGGATCGTCATTGAAAATCCTCCAATTGGTAATGTTATCAGGAATAGATGGTCTAAAAATTAACTCAATTGAAAATCGCTCAGGGCTAAAATCTTCTGAAGGAATGAGCTTGGAAGCTACGTTGGCTAAGAGGTCTGCGCTAGCATTCTAGAGTCTGGGAATTGATGAAATATTAAATGCTATAAAATCTTCAGTCAGATCTTGAACTAAATATTGATAATTCTTTAAATGACCTGATAAACAATGTATGGTATTAAGTAACTATCTGATTACAATTTCAGAATCTCTGAAAACTTGCAGGTATTTGACGTCTAATCTGATTGCTTTGTACAAGCCTTGGACTAGAGCTTCGTATTCTGCGGTATTGTTGATGCATTCAAATTCAAATATGCAAGTTAGCATGATTTTATCTCCCTCTAGGCTTACTAACACGCATCCTGCTCCTGCTCCTTCATTAGACTTAGAACCATCAAAAAATAGTTTCCAAAACAAATATTTATTTACAGGACTAGCTATAAAATTAATACATTTAGAACTATCTGTTTGTGAAAAATTTTCTACTTGAGATAAAACAAAATATTATAAGTAAGGTGAAGTGTGAGCATTAAAATTTCCTAAGAAAGAATCTACTGAATAGTTTCCAGTGATATTAGAATTGTATGCTACTGGTTCGTTTTCCCCCTCAAGTTCTGTTACTATGTATTTCTGATGTTTTTCGCGTTCAACTTTTATCTGGTTTGGTTTACCATTATAAGGGAGCCACATATGTGACCAGTCAGTTGCAAAGTATCCATGAAGTTTTTCTGACCAATCTCTGCTAAGAATTAAGCCATAAAATTTAGGAATATCAGCAACTAAAATGTCGATGACATACCTTTGGGTTGGATGACAGCCTTATGGTAACCTGATTTAATTCGCCAATCACCTCGACTTGCGATCGATCTAATTGGACTATGCGTACAGCGGATTTCTGTGGTTGAACGCTCAATTTTTCACAAATTGATCTTGGTAAAATATTTGATGAAGCTCCAGAATCAACTAAGAAATCATGCACGTTTTTATTGAAAATTTCATAAGTAAGGAGAAATGGGGGAGTATGCGATCTCGATCTTCCTCCAATTAATGCGATATCGTTTGGATCAACTTTATTTATCGCAATAGTTGGAGGTCTTCCCATATCATGAGAAGCTTGAGAGATTACAACAGCTAGTAAAGGTGCAACTGGCACAGCATGTAATTCTTTCAACAGTACTTTCTACTGGTGTTTTAACTTGCTCAATTCAAAAAGAGTAATATTAGCCCTAGTCTTTTTCATGTCTTCTATGATATTATACTCCATTTCATCCGAAATGATTAGTTTTTTAGATGGAGTAGATGTATCTGTTTGGATTGCACTGGTTTGAGTTTCTTTAGGTGATGTTTTCTTGGCTACGACTTTATCCTTAGACATTGAGCTTGCGCTCTTTGGCTTAGGTGTAGGTTGAGGAGGATCAAGTTGATTTCTACTGCGAGTACTAACTGGGAATGCCTCTTGATCTTCTTCATTTGGGAGGATGAAATCCCACATACCTTGTAACTCTACAACTTCTTCTTCATCGGTATGTTCTTCGGTAGTGTTTTCCTCTTCTTCTTCTTCTGACTCAACATTTGATATAGCGTTAGGGGGTTTGGAATCAGTTGAAGGATTTCTTTTAAAAGGCCTGTATGGCTTTTTAGAAGAAGTTTCTGCCACTTGTTTCTTGATGTCGACCATTTCGTTAGACATGGTCTTCAAAACTTTTTGTAATCCTTCTAAATCGAATGGATCTTTGGGTTGTTTTTTCTTGGGATCTTCCTTGAAAGAGACCTTCTTAGATTTTCGTTCTTCCATCGCATTTTTCTTTTCTAGGGTCGTAATACGTTTCTCTACTGCTATCGCTTCTTTCATATTTTCAACTAAGGTTGTTTTGTTAGCCCTATCAACAAAGATTGCTAAGTTTGATGGTAAAGCAGTAATGTACCATTCACTTCGCACTTCTTCACTAGGCTGAGAAGCAGTAGGAATTTTGTTTAAAATTTTATTGAAACGTAAAGAGACCTTCTTAGATTTTTGTTCTTCCATCGCATTTTTCTTTTCTAGGGCCGTAATACATTTCTCTACTGCTATCGCTTCTTTCATATTTTCAAATAAGGTTGTTTTGTTAGCCCTGTCAACAAAGATTGCTAAGTTTGATGGTAAAGCAGTAATGTACCATTCACTTCGCACTTCTTCACTAGGCTGAGAAGCAGTAGGAATTTTGTTTAAAATTTTATTGAAACGTAAATTGAAATCTTTAATAGGTTCTCTTGACTCAGCCCTAAGATTAGAAAAGTCATTGATCAGTGTCATTGTAGACCTGTCATCACCAAACTTGGTTAGAAATTGTTCTTGGAAGATGTCCCAACTAGTGATAGATCCAGAAGGTAACGAGAAATACCATGATCCGGTTGTTCCTTGCAAAGTATAAGGGAAACGTCGAACAACAACATCCTCATTAACAACTCCATTGAGATTTATAGATAACATAAAGTTATTTATATTTTCTTCTGCTAGCGTGCCTGCCTCAGGGTTAAACTTAGGCAGCCATTTTTCAGGATGGGCTGGTAACTGAATCAAGGTTGCAGGCATTAAGACTGCCCCTATGTTATTCCATGGAGATTGGGCACAGAGGAAAGTGCAGAAGATGATCCTTGTGGTTGAGAAGATGAGGATATTATGACTCCAGATGGTTGAGAAGGAGTTGAGGAAGTTGCAATAGGCTGATGGACAATGATCTGAAGTGGAAGGGTGGATGGTTGACTTCGCGGTGAAGAGGTTGAGATGGATGATGATGATGAAAAAGTCTCACTATCAGATCCTTTAGGAGACTTCCTTGCTCTCTTCCTAGTAGGTAGAGGTAATTCAGTTGGTTGAACACCAAACTTTTCACTCTTTAACCTGGTAAGAGGATGAGCAGGGTTATATTGCGAAGTCACGCTACCTTTAGATTTATCAGATTTTTGAGGAGATATAGAAAATCGCTGAAGTTTGTGAATCAAAGATTCAACTTCAGGAGGTTCAATAGTAGATTGTTTTGAAACATCAAGGTTTGTAGCAATGGATGTTGCTCCAGTGACTTCTAACTATGGATTTAAGGTTTTTGAATGCAATGGAGAAGTCGGAGGAGATGGTGAGGGTGATTTACTCTCATAATGGTATTTAGATTTGGATTTGCTTTCCATTCACAGTTCAGCCCTCCTTCTAGTGCCAAATATGTTGAAGCCCCGAAAATCGGGTTTACAACAAGGGGGATACCCACCTGGTCCAGACCTTGGTTGGCAACTCCTTTTCCGTTTGGTATAGCGGGTCCGACTGGGGATATGGGACCAGTTTCCCAATTTGTGTGTGTGTGTGTGAGAAAGATGGATATTTTTGTTTCTATCAGTTTCTAAATGGAATACTTCTACTCTAATTCTAATCTAATAATAAGGAAATTATATTCTAATAAGCAGAAATATCTAAATCTACACTAACCCGGGGTGAGATATTTCTTCTATGCGATCTAAGATGATTTCAAATAACAACTGGTAATAAATATCATTCAGCTGTTATGAGAAAAGAAGTCAATGAAGATGAACCACTTTGTATAAAAAGTTAGACGAAATAGTTGTGAAAAAACTTATCGCATAATAAGCTATTCATACACTAAGCATAAATAAATAGCTATCACCGTACAAAAGTGCCAAATGATAACTCAAGCATTCATACATCAATATATAAATAACTGAATATGAAAATCACTCTAACACAAGGCAGAAATAGTTAAGAGATAGAAATACCATTTATAACTAGTCCTACTCATGAGTTTCAAGTGATAACGATTTATCTCTTCTTGATCAAATATCCACTAAGAGTACAAAAGTGCAACATCAGTAGCAGATATCAAATGCAAACATCAATAAATCATGTTCCATTCATTCATCAAAACCTCCTCAGAGGGTACAGAAGTGCATGTTCTGGGGATAAGTTTTTGATAAATTTCAGGACCCTTCTCTAAATGCATGAGAAGGGTTTAAATACTACTAACTAAATCTAAAAATAAATTATTACAAAAATATAGGATGTGGTTTAAATGACCGTCCTCTTTTCAGGAAAATAAAACAAAATTAAACTAAAATTGAATCTAAAATTAAACTACTTCTGTATTTGGTCCTTGAAATCGCATGCATGCAGCATCTGTTTGAGAAGAGTCGGCTGGCTAACTTCTGATTTTAGCTGAGCTGAGAAAACAAAATCGACAAGAGCTGGCGCCATCTTTTCGATCAAATTGATGATGCACTTAAGAGTCATCCATTGGCTATGTGGCTTTACCAAGTAAGCCTAGTAATAATCCTAGTTCAACCTGGTTAACCCTTGGATTGCTTGTGCCTTTTCTTGGGCCTTCTGCTTCCAATCTGCCTGTCTCATCACTTTCTTGCAATTTTCAGAGCTTGCAGGTGACTGGGCAATTAGCAGCTTGCCTTTTCGAAAAAAAAATCTCAGCGATGCGCGATTAGCGCTAGGAAACTGCCTCTGTTTCTTGATTCGGATTTCCTTGATGCGTTTTTCACCTTTTGCGCTTTTTCCTTCCAGCGGATATAAAGTTCAAAATTTGTAAAAATGATAATTCCGTGAACTCTTGACCTTGAGTCTTAAACTGTCTGTTTCTGATATCTGCGTTGTCCAGTATCCACTTCACCATGTCCGTGTATGGGAGAATTTTTGGCCTTGCTGCTATCCGGTGCAAGAATGAGCAAGCTAGCTCTGTAAGGGATGCTTCAGAAGAACCATTTGAGCCTGTGGTAGCAACAACTTCCATTACTCTAGGATTATCCTCTTCAAGCATATTATACATGCCTTCCCACGTAGCAATTCTCGCGTCTCTGTTATAGGTCGTGTCTATATATAAGGGCGCCATTTCCTTTTCCTCAGAGCTTAGGGCTTTTCTTTTCTTTCCCATTTTACCCTGCATATTGCTTTGTATTGGCTTCTGTTCTCCATTCCTGCAATTCACAAGTGAAGTGAAAATGAATGACAAGGAAGGGTGATGGGAAATTTTTAAATGTTGCAGACACATCAAGTATACCACCTTACATGAGATGATTTTTTCGATAAGCACGAACCCATATTCAATTAATAACTGGAAACTAATTCATTTATTAGCATTAAAGCACATAACCAGGTGTCAGCTTATGGAAAATACTTTTCTTGAATAACGTGCCTGAAATATCTGCGATGGAGCGATTTTGCGATTTGCTTCGCAATATCGCAGATCGCAACATCGCGAAATGATAACATCGCAAAATCATAACATCGCAAAGTTGACTGCTCGTTACATCGCATTATCGCATTGTCGTTGTATCGCGAGATCGCAATATCGCAATATCGCAGATCGCAGAAACATTATATATGATAAACTTTGTTAACTTGTTTTCTGCGAAATGCGATTTGCGATCGGCGTCATCGCATATCGGCAAATTAAAATTTTTCAATGTAAATTGTATTTGCTGCATGCGATGCGATATTATCGCGTATCGCAATCTCATAATTTTGGAGTTCGGCTTGTAAGGTGTTCTTTTTCTTGCGATGCGATATTCCTAAGGACAAATTTGCGTCTTGCCTTATCATAAAACTTAGATTTTTGGATTTTTCAAGGGGGATTCCTAAGTTTATGATGGTAATTTTATTCAAAAAAGGAAATTTAAACACTAATTTGATTTTTAAATTTTTTGCTAAGGGTCCCCACTTATTTAGTATTAGGAATTATACTAAATAAGAAGGGGGGTTGTTGCTAGCCACAACACCTCCCAAGAGAGGAATCCAGCATGAGATACAGTTGCAGCTGTTGATCTAAAGATGATCTAAGGTTGTCATTGATGTCAACCCGAGCAGCACCAAGGGCTACCCTATTCTTGCAAGGGAATTTTGACTTGAAAACTTACTCTATTTTGAGTCAAGGATCTTCTAGATAGATTCTACTCGTCGATATGTTTCCGTTGATATATGGCACTCCAAGTAATTCTTCAAGGTTTGAGAGATATTCATGTTTGAAGTTAGTAACCCCAGTTTGTGGGCTAAAACCCTATGGGGTTGTGGCATGGCACTCATAACTAGTTTTGTCATTGAATAGTCATTAATTAATAATTTTTTAAGCTCCTAAAATCCCTTCAATATTCTCTATAGAAGCCCCTCTCAACTCTATAAAAAGAAAACTCATATATCCTCCAAATGTAGCGATCATGGAATTTTCGCTATAACTCCATTTCTGTGAAGTATTAGATTCTAAAATTAAAACCCATTTGATTAACAATCTTGATGAATGTCGTGAATGAATTTCAGATCTTGGTTCACTATATTTTCAGATATATGATTTGTGGAAGTTAGGGTTTTTGCAGGCTGCCGAATTTCATCTTAGAGAAGTGACCTTGGGAAAATTGTCATAAATCTCTCTCTAAGAAGAGGATTGGAATTCTGTAAAAAGTGACGGATAGTGCACAAACTGTAATTTTTTGTGTATCAATTTTAGAGCTGAAGGAGGAAACAGTAACACGTGGCATGTCGTACAAGTTCGTTCTACTAATCTAGTCCATAATTAGGTAATTGTGAGAGATTGGGCCTAACTTTGTCTTGAAGAGTCCAACTCGGGTCAGACCTATGGCATTGGAAATAAGAATCAGAGGGCTTCTACAGTACCAAAGATCACATGTTGGGGATATGAAATCGCAGAGATACATAAGATTAAATATTTTGCTCCTACAAGGCAAGAAAAACTAGATCAAGTGTTGTCAAGGAGTGTAAAGGACCATACTTTATATGGCAGTAAAGAGCAAGGTGCAGCAAAATGATGCAGCAGAGGTAAGCTACAGGTAAGTAAATTTTGTATATTCATGTTCATCTCTTAATTGCATTAAGTTCTTTATATTCTAATTTGTTGTTTTTGTTTTGCATTGACATATGCTCTCCAAGATGAGGTAAGTTTTTCTATTATCATGTCATGGGTATTTCCTTGAAGACTTTTTGTAGGTATTATATATTCATCAAGAGAAGACTCAATGCATAATGTAATGTTTTGAAGAATGAGAAAGGGTAGCATGACAAGAGCAGTAATCAAGGTGCAGAACAGCAGCAAGACGTTCACCACATGAGGTCTTCAAGTGGGCAGCACTGCATACAGACATTGTAAAAGTATCATTGTACAGAGTCATTGTAAAAGCATCATTGTAAAAGTTGTACACGTGTCTATCCACCAAGAGTTGAAGAGGCAGTGTTAGGAGGTCTTAGATCATCATTGGGTGGTTGTGTCATAGTTGGGTTATGGTATAGTGTGTCTTCTTCTTCTACATCATTCTATGTCATTGTAAAGTGGACCATTTTCCATGGTACGAGAGTCCATTCTTCTTTTATTCTTCTATAGGGTGGTAGGGTGGTGCTAGGCTGGTGCATGAAGTCACCAACAGGTTCAAGCCTGTGAAAAATTTAGGGTGGTAGGGTGGTGCTAGGGTGAGTTGTAGCTCATTGGGTGTTGGGGCATCCATTCAGTTGACTACTAAAGAATCTCAGGTGTTGGAGCATCCATCCAATGAGAGATGGAAAAGAATGCTTTTCTAGATTCTAGGAAGTTGGAGCTTTCTTTTCAATTGGAGTTGAAGATTAAAGAATTATTAGAAAAGCATTCAGTGGTTTTTGACCCAGAGGGGGTTTTCCACCTAAAATTTTTGTGCCTCTTGTGTTCTTTTATTCACTGTTGTTACTACATAAACATTAATTATAATTGAAGATTAACTAATGCTCTGAAAATATTTAAAAGTGATAATTGCTAAGGAATACTGATTCACCCCCCCCCCCCCCACCCCAGTATTTTCCAACAATTGGTATTAGAGCTTGGTTCCTTCAATAGCAGTTTAACAAATGGAAGGAGATCATGGAGCATACCAAGAATGATGTACCTCTATTCAATGAAAATAATTATGCACTCTAGAAAGGAAGAATGGAGGTCTATCTCTTGGCACAAGGTTACGCAGTATGGGACACTGTTCAAAATGGCTTCACACCAACCACGGATGAATAAGGTAAGAAGAATTTGGTAAATGATGCAAAAGAAAAAAATATTATTATCAATGGACTTATTGAATCTGCTTATCATAAGGTGTTGGGTTGTAAAACCGCCAAAAATGTATGCGACAAGCTTGATAATATATATGCAGGTGACTCAAATGTCAAAGAAGCAAAGCTTCAAATCTACAAAGCAAAATTTGAGCAACTCAGAATGAAAGAAGATGACAACATTACTGCATACTTCCAACACATTGATTAAATAACCAACACTCTGGAAGATTGGGAGAGCTTGTTGAAGAGAAGACTATTATACGAAAGATTATTAGAACCTTACCAGGAAGATTCAACCCAAAGGTATCCGTCTTAGAATACAGTGAAAATCTAGACAAACTCAGCAAAGAGGAATTGCATGGAGTTCTCATAGCATATGAAATGAGACTTGATGAAGAAGATGGTACTTCACAGCTATAAATTGTGTTCGCTGCATCTAAGAAAACCAATAAGGACAAACAACCTTCAAAGGCAAAGACCTGCACTTGCACCTGCAAGTGTGAAGAAAAGAAGATGATGAAGAAGGTTTTTTAGATGGAGAATATGCTTACTTTACGAGAAGACTAAAAAATGGTAAGGGAAAATTCAAAGGTAAACTTCCATTGATATGTTTCGGTTGTGGTGAGGTTGGGCATTTGGCAGCAAAGTGTCCAAACAGAAGTGATGGAAACTCAAAAGGAAATAAAGGCTTTAAGAAATTCAACAAGCAAGGCAAGAAGAAAGGATTCAAAAGGAACTTTCTCTCTAAAGAAGACAGCTCATCATCCAATGAAGACAGTGATAGTGAAGAAGAAGCCAATGAGAGAGTATTTTTATGGCAAAGCACAATAAAAAAGAGGTATCAAACAATGAAGAAGAAGGGTTGACCATAGAAGAATTTTCTAAGGAGGCAATCAAGCTTATAAAAGAGCTCAAGGCTGAGAAGATCCGTTCTAATACTCTTTAAGAATAAGTTCAAGGTCTCAAAATTGAAGTTGAAGAACACAAATGTATTGAAGATTCACTTCCAAATAAGTTGGAAGAAAGCAACCGAGAAAGGGAAGCATTAGAAGCTGAAGTAGTCTCGCAGCATAAGGAAGTGAAGAAGAGAAAAATTGTCCAAAACTATGCCAACATCTCAAGGGTGTTGGAAGAACTCATCAATAATCAACGATCTTATAATGAAAAAACTGGCCTCGGTAACAAAGAAGAAGAAGTAGGACCTTCTACAACAAATACAATGAACCTATGAGATCTGACAGGCATGTAGACTTCATTGAACAAGATTCACAAGAACAACCTTGGAAGACAATTCCCCGACAAAGATTTCGATCCAGGTATCAACATATTTTTCATGGCTATTGTTATTCATGTGGAAAATTTGGTCATAAAGCTATAGAATGTCTCACATACCATAGGAACCAATACAATTCCAGGAGATCTGTCAAATATGAACCTCCCAGGGCTCAACAAAACATCAATAGATTTGAACATTTAAGAAGTAATATTGAATGTTACAAATGTTGAAACTTTGGACACATAGCCAGAGATTGCAGACTTGAAAATCCTCCGAATGAATCTTCGAAGCCACAGAACGAACAAACATGGAAGAAGAAGAACACTAATAATTGTGCTCTTGCTCTCAAGGCTCAAAACAACAAAGATGTGTGGTATGTTGATAGCGGTTGCTCAACGCATATGACTGGAGATAGAAAGAACTTTGTATCTCTGAAAGAGAATAAGGATGGAACTGTGTCCTTTGGAAATGATGGATCTTCAAATGTTATAGGATCAGGTATTGTTAGTCTTGGAAGCAAAGATGCTCTAGCCAAGAATGTTCTATTGGTTGAAAACATGAATCACAATCTACTCAATGTTGGACAAATGTGTGATCAAGGACACACAATGTTATTCAACTCCACAAAATGTGAAATCAGGAAAGGCAGATATGGTAAAATTGTGGCTACAGCAAGTCAAGCTCCAAATGACATATATGTTCTGGATGAAGCAACTAAAGCATGTCTACTAGCTAAAGAATATGAAAGCTGGTTATGGCACAAACAAATGGGTCACATAAACTTTGACAATCTTGTTAGGATAAGCAAAAAGGAAGCAGTACGAGAAATGCTGAAAATCTAAAAACCTTCCAACACACTATGTGAGGCCTGTCAGCACGGCAAGAAGACAAAACGCGGATTTAAAACAAAATAACACTTTGCATCAAATCCACAGGGATTGATACATACTGATCTATGTGGTCCTATGGGAACAAAAGGCTTAGATGGAGAATTATATTTCATGTTAATGATAGATGACTATACCAGGATGACAGCCGTCAGTTTCCTAAAGAAAAAATCTGAAGCATTTGAGTGCTTTAAGATCTACAAGGAGTTGGTCGAAAATGAAACTGATTTAAAAATAAAGTGTCTAAGATTAGATAATGGCAGAGAATTCACTTCCAAATTATTTCAGCAATACTGTGACGAAAATGGAATAAAAAGACAATTTTCAACAGCACGAACACCTCAGCAAAATGGAGTTGCTGAAAGAAAGAATAGAACCGTACAGGAAATGGGTAGAACAATGCTGAAGGACTCAAAATTGGATGAAAAATTCTAGGTTCAAGCAATTGATATGGCAGTCTTCATTATCAACAGAAGTCTTCTCAGAAATAATTGCAATAAGACCCCATATGAATTATGGAAAGGAAAACCGGCTAATGTAAAATATTTTAAAATCTTCGGAAGCAAATGTTATATCAAAAGAGAAGAGAAAAAGTTGGGTAAGTTTGAATCGCGTGTTGATGAAGGTATCTTTGTTGGTTACTCACGCAAAAGAAAGGCCTTTAAATGTTATAATCTAAGACGAAAATAGATAGTGGAGAGCATAAATGTTACATTTGACAAAGATAGTGTTCTAACAAATAATGATGAGGATCTAGAATCTTTGAAATTTGAGACAGAGGCTGAAAATGGTACAGAGAAAATTCTAGAACAAGAAGCAACTGTCAACCAATAAGAAATAAATAATGATCAACAAGATATACAGGAACAACAACAAGAAGCTCCTCCAAAGAGAAAAAAAGAATGGATTCAAAAGAACCATCCATCAAATCAAATCATTGGTGACATAAATGAAGGAATTGGAACAAGAAAAGGTCGATAGCTTCGTTCATCACAACAAGCTCACATTGATTTTATAGCAACCTTTGAGCCTAGTAGTTTTGAGGAAGCCAACCAGAATGGACATTGGGTAATTGCTATGAATGAAGAATTGGATCAAATTGAGAAGAATAACACCTGGGAATTAGTTCCACGACCAAAAGATAAAAATGTCATTGGGACTAAATGGATGTTCAGGAACAAATTGAATGATGGACAGGTTACGAAAAGAAAAGCAAGATTGGTTTGCAAAGGTTATGCACAAGTGGAAGGAATTGATTTCGATGAAACATTTGCACCAGTTGCCAGAATGGAAACCATCCAGATGTTTCTTGCCTATGTATGTTCAAGAAAAAGAAAAAAAAGTCTACCAAATGGATGTTAAGTCAAAATTTTTTAATGGATAATTAGAAGAAGAAGTTTACATTGAACAACCTGAAGGTTTTCTAGTATCAAAAAAAGAAGACTATGTTTGCAGGTTAAAGAAGGCTCTGTATGGTCTCAAGCAGGCTCCTAGAGCATGGTATGCTCGTCTTAATGGATATCGACATCAAAAAGGGTTCAAGAAAGGTATTGCTGATAGCAATCTTTACATACAAATAGATAAGGATAATTTAACAATCATTGAGGTATATGTGGATGATATAATCTTTGGTAGCAATGATGATCGACTAGGTAAGAACTTTGCTACAAAGATGAAAAGTGAGTTCGAGATGTCTTTACTTGGTGAGTTGACATACTTCTTAGGGCTTCAAATATCTCAACAAGAGAAAGGGATATTTATATGTCAAGCCAAGTACATCAAGGAAATTCTCAAGAAATTCAAAATGGAAGATTGCAAACACGTCCTTACTCCGATGGTAACAGGTTGCAAATTGAGCATAGATGATCCGAATTTAAACAGGAACACAACAAATTACAGAGATAACCATAAGCATAGATATGCAGCGAAAATAATTCTTCATTTCATTAATTTAAAATACTGAGATATGCTTACAAATAGAAAATGGAAATAAACATCTAGGGCGATGGTAGCTTATCTCTGAGAAGAGATGTGGTGGCTACATGCCTCTGAACTGTGTTACAATGAGGCTCGAAGGCCTGTTTATTGTTGAGAAACAATGGAAAACCATTAACATTCCAAAACCTAACACTAGAAGATGAAACGCCAAACTGTGGGCCCTATTTGGGTAAATTGGTACATCAACTTCCCGAGGTCGTGACTTTGGCATACGATCTACATTTGACGCGTACAATAGCTCGTTAGAAAGATCTATTCGAGCACTACCACTTTGGGAAGGGAAACATTGGTCTATGGACCCATTTTTCCCCCAGATTTCCCAAAAAAATGTCGTTTAGGGCCGCAAAACGGCTTCGGAAGTTTAGGACCCGAAAAACTACTAAAAATAGTAAACTGTGCTACAATCAAGGAAACTGAAAATGCTGAGAGAAACAATGGTGGGGGTCCAGGTGGACTTTGCAGGTGGCCACCAATATCCACCTGGATCAATAGACGACTCATCTAAAGATGTGGATTAGAGGTTGTACAGATCTATGACTGGTAGTCTTCTATATGTAACATCCTCCCGACCAGATGGTATGCAAGCAGTTGGACAAGTAGTAATATTCCAAGCATATTATTGTCGTCAAAATAATTCTTCGATATCTAAAGGGCACAATAGAATATGGCTTGTGGTATCCCAAGGGCAACAATCTCATTATTCAAGCCTTTACAGATGTAGAATGGGCATGAAGCATTGATGATTGTAAGAGTACTAGTGGAGCGTCATTCTATCTAGGTGGTTGTCTCGTATCATGGTTAAGAAAAAAGAAAACCTCAATCTTGTTATCTATAGCGGAAGCAGAATACATTGTAGCGGCAGCTTGTTGTACTCAAGTCCTTTGGATGAAACAAACTTTGCAATATCTTCAAGTACAATTCAGTGAGCCTATTCCCATCTTTTGTGATAACACCAGTGCCATCAACATCTCCAAGAATCCTGTCATGCATTCAAAAACAAAACACATTCCGATAAAATATCATTTTGTTAGAGAACAAGTCGCTGAAAAGAATATCAAACTTGAATATGTTGGTACAAAAGAACAAATTGTTGATATCTTCACTAAACCTTTACCTTGTGAAGCATTTGAATATCTTCGCCAGAAGCTTGGGATTCTCCCAAGTTCTCATTAGATTTTCCTTATTCATAAAATAAGGGGGGGGAGTGGAAATGTGTACAGATCCATAGGATGGTTGTGTGTTAGGGGGAGTTACCCTTTTCCATTGATGTCAAAGGGGGAGAGAAGGCAGTAGGAAGAGGTGCCCTAATCGCAGGGGGAGTACTTGTGTTGCCATCAATGCCAAAGGGGGAGATTGTTGATCTAAAGATGATCTGAGGTTGTCATTGATGTCAACCCAAGAAGCACTAGGGTCTACACTGATCTTTCAAGGGAATTTTGACTTGACAACTTAGTCTATTTTGAGTCAAGGATCTTCTAGATAAATTCTACTCATCAAGATGTTTTCGTTGATATATGGAATGCCAAGTAATTCTTCACGGTTTGAGAGACATTCATTTTTGAAGTTAGTAACCCCAGTTTGTGGGCTAAAACCCTATGGGTTTGTGGCAAGGCACTCATAATTGGTTTTGATCGTTGAATAGTCATTAATTAATAATCTTTTAACCTCCTAAAATCCCTCCAATATTCTCTATAGAAGCCCCTCTCAACTCTATAAAAAGAAAACTCATATATCCTCCAAATGTAGTGATTGTGGAATTTTCACTATAAATTCATTTCTGCGAAGTATTAGACTCTAAAATTAAAACCCATTTTATTCACAATCCTAATGAACGTCGTGACCGAATTTCAGATCTTGGTTCGCTATATTTTCGGAGATATGATCTGTGGAAGTTAGGGTTTTTGCAGGCTGTCAAATTTCATCTCAAAGAACTGACCTTGAGAAAATCGTCATAAATCTCCCTCTGAGAAGAGGATTGGAATTCTGTAAAAAGTAGTATATTGTGCACGAACTGTAGTTTTCGGTGTATCAATTTTAGAGTTGAAGGAGGAAATAGTGACACGTGGCATGTCGTACAAGTTCGCTCTACTGAATTAGTCTATAACTAGGTCATTGTGAGAGATTGGGCATAACTTTGGCTTGAAGAGTCCAAATCGGGTCAGACCTGTGGCACTGAAAAGAAGACTCAGAGGGATTCTGCAGGACCAAAGATCACATGTTGGAAATTTGAAATTGTAGAGATACACTATATTAAATATCGTGCTCCTAGAAGGCTAGATCAAGTGTTGTCAAGGGGTGTAAAAGACCAGACTTTCTAGGGCAGAAAAGAGCAAGGTGCAGCAAAATGATGCAGCAAAGGTAAGATACAGGTAAGTATCTTCTATATATTCATGTTCATATCTTAATTGCATTAGGTTCTTTGTATTCTAATTTTATTTTATTTTTAACGCTGACATATGCTCTACAGGATGAGGTAAGTTTTGCTATTATCATGTCATGGGTATTTCCTTGAAGACTTTTTGTAGGTATTATATATTCATCAAGAGAAGAATCAATGCATAATATAACGTTCTGAAGAATGAGAAAGGGTATCATGACAAGAGCAACAATCAAGGTGCAGAACAACAACAAGAAGTTCACCACATGAAGTCTTCAAGTGGGCAGCACTGCATATAGACATTGTAAAAGTATCATTGTACAGAGTCATTGTAAAAGCATCTTTGTAAAAGTTGTACAAGTGTTTATCTACCAATAGTTGAAGAGGTAGTTTCGGGAGGTCTAGGATCATCATTATGTGGTTGTGTCATAGTTGGGGTTATGGTCTAGTGTGTCTTCTTCTTCTACATAATTCTATATCATTGTAAAGTGGACCTTTTTCCCTAGTACGGGAGTCCATTTTTCTTTTATTCTTCTATAGGGTAGTAGGGTGAGTTTTAGCTCATTGGGTGTTGGGGCATCCGTTCAGTTGACTACTGAAGAATCTTGGGTGTTGGAGCATCCATCCAGTGGGAGCTAGAGAAGAATTCTTTTCTAGATTCTAGGAAGTTGGAGATTTCTTTTCAATTGGAGTTGAAGATTAAAGAATTATTAGAAAAGAATTTGGTGGTTTTGGACCCGGAGGGGGTTTTCCACCTAAAATTTTTGTGCCTCATGTGTTCTTTTATTCACTGTTGTTACTACATAAACATTAATGATAATTGAAGATTAACTAATGCTCTGAAAATATTTAAAAGTGTTAATTTCTAAGGAATACTCATTAACTCCCCCCCTCTCATTATTTTCCAACAACAACAATATTGTCCTCTTCCTAACATTGGCATGTACAAGATGTCAATGATGGAAAGCACAAAAATTAAGAAGCAAATTCAAGCATTGTTGAATAAGGGGATCATCAAACCATCTTCCTCGCCATGTGGTTCACTTATTGTCTTGGTGCCAAAAAAGGATGGAACATGGCACATGTGTGTGGACTTTCGTGCATTGAACAAAATTACAGTAAAGAAACGCTACAAACTACCTAGAATAGATGATTTACTTGATCAATTGAAAGATGCAAAGTATTTTACTAAGTTGGACTTAAGAAGTAGCTACCATCAAATTAGAATAGTTGAAGGAGACATTTGGAAGACAACATTCAAAACAAAACAAGGATTGTTTGAATGACTGGTTATGCCTTTTCGTTTATGTAATGCTCCTGCTACATTCATGTGTGTGATGAATGATGTGTTGAGGCCATTTCTTGATGAGTTTTTCATAGTCTACTTAGATTTCATCTTTATTTTCAGTAAACCTCATGATGAACATGTCATGCATGTAAGAAAAGTACTTGATGTCTTGAAAAAAGAACAGTTGTATCTTAAGATATCACAATGTGAGTTTTGCAAAACTTATTTAGTTTACTTGGGTCATATTGTTGGAGGACGTGAGTCGAAAATAGATCCCTCCAAGGTTGATGTCATTGTGAATTGGCCAAGGTCCAAGACAGTTACTGAGGTAAGAAGTTTTTTGGGAGCAGCCCAATATTAAAGGAAATTCATTGCTAATTTTTCTCTTATATTCGCTCCTTTGCATGCGTTGACAAGTGTGCAAAAGGTTTTTCAATGGGGAGGCAAACAACAAAAGACCTTTGATGCTTTGAAGGAAAATATCAGTATAGATCCAGTACTTACACTTCCAGACTTGAGACAATCATTTGAGATTCAGACTGATGCTAGTGACTACGCCATGGGTGCAGTCCTCATTCAACATGGTAAGTCTATCTGTTTTCATTCGAAAACTTTTAATGGTGCAATGATTAACTATGCTACATATGACAAGGAATTGTATGCATTGGTGCAAAGTGTGAAAAAATGGAAACACTACTTGATGGGTAAGGAAACCATCATTCACACTGATCATCAACCATTGTAATACTTGCAATCACAATCAAAGTTGTAGCAATCAAAGCACTTCCGATGGATGGGCTTTCTTCAAAAATTCTACTTGGTAATCAGGTATAAGAAAGGTATCTACAATAAAGTTGTTGATATGCCTTCTAGGTCTATTGTTAGTGAAACTTTTTTACTCAAGCATAATTTTGTTTTACATGAAATTTATATTGAGCAATATGCATTAGATAATGAATTTCAAAATGTTTATGCAAGATTGAGTCAAGGTAACCAAGTAGAAGAATTAGACTATCATTTGCATGATAACTTGTTGTACCATCGTGGCAAGCTTTGTATTCCTTAGGGAGAAAGAGTTAACATCATAAGAAAGGCACATACTTCTCTTATTTATAGTAATTTCGATGTAAGAAAGACGGTGGCACATCTATAGAGGTATTTTTATTGGCCTCATATGCTTGAAAGTGTGTCTCATATTATTAAAGGATGTTCATTATGTGCAATTAGTAAGCCTAGCAATAGGAAGTTAGGATTGTACACACCAATTCCAGTTCCTTCATGACCGTGGGAGAGTGTTTTTATGGATTTTGTAGGAGGTCTTCCATTGTCAAAAAGAGGTCATGATTATTTGTATGTAAATTTGGATAGGTTCAAAAAAATGTGTATTTTGATGCCATGTAAAAAGAAAGCTACAGTTGAACCAACTACTAAGTTATTCTTTCAGAATGTTTGCGTGCATTTTGGATTACCCACATCCGTTGTTAGTGATCGAGATTCTCGCTTTGTTGGGAATTTTTGGTCAAGCTTGTGGGGATTCATGGACACCAAATTGAAAAAGATACATGTTTTCATCCACACACAAATGATCAAACAAAAGTGGTGAACAAAACAGTGATACATCTTCTTCGTGGGTATCGCAGTAAGCATCCTAAGTTGTGGGATGAACATTTGCACTATATTCAACATGCTTACAACCGAGCCAAGCACTCTTCAACTCAAACTTAGCCATTTGAGGAAGGCTTTGGATACTTGCCTAAATCTCCTTTGGATTTTACTTTTGGCAAAGATGTTGCTATTGAAGGTCATAACAACATAGACAAAGCAAGAAATTTCATTGAACAAATCCTATTAGTACACCAAAAGGTTCAAGAACAGCTAGAAAAGCCAAGGAAAGTACAAAGCAAGGCATGACTAGCATCGTCAAGATCACAAGTTCCAATTTTGTGATGAAGTTTGGCTTCACATTAACAAAGAGAGGCTCCAAGGAGAAGGTAAAAAGCTAAAACCAATTAGATATGGTTTATTCAAAATTTTGGAAAAGATTGGTAATAATTCCTTCAGGTTTGATTTGCCTTCATATATGCAAATTTATGTTGTTGTTAATGTTGAGAGTTTAAGGTTGTATGAGCCTCCTTTGATTGAAGATCAAGGAGATAATATTCAAATTCCATCTATTGAATACTTTTCTCCAGAATTCCTTGATGAGCTTCAACAAGACACTATACTTGATAGAAAAGCAAGGACATCAAAAAGGGGAAGTATCGATTATCTTTGAGTGGGGCTCAAGGGTACAAATCATTTAAAATCCAAATGGATAGAGGTTGGAAAGGTGAGGGAACTGTACCCTCACCTATCGGACAACTAAAAGTGATATTTTGGGGTCCAAAAGGCTTCTAGTGGGGAGGAGTGATCAAGTGCTCAAAATTAGTCTCAAAATAAAAGTGGTAGAATATCGATAAACTTAGCTTCAGATCGGAGTGATCATCATCCTGATTCCAACAGTGCGAACGACACTCGAATCCGAGGTCATATGAAGAAGTTAGAGCAAGTCAAAGTTTAGGTTTGACTTAGACATATGGCAGGAGAAGATGACGTGGCAATACTCTTCAGTGAATGGGGAAGCGCCAAACGGCAGGTCGCCATTGGCCTTACATTTCACAAATCACATACCAAAGGTGGGTCAACATTAAAGAATAGGCCCTAGAGCAAGCCATGGTGTGATGCGATAATCACAATCGCACATCGCAAAAGGGAAGTGTTACAAAATCAGCCCAGACAGGATCAGATTGCGATTGCAATATCGCAATCGCATATAACACATTGCAAAGTCTCATTATATGAATTACCCTGGGTCTGCCTATTGCGATATATTCTGGATGTGATACAATTATACTACAGTTGATAGCTCCGTCGGGTCCGTCGCTTATCACAATCAAATATCACCCATGTCGCGTTCACAACCATGAGACCCGTCAGTTCCTGCTGATTGCAATTTGCAATGGAGATGTCAGTGTCGATAGCTTATGGCCACCACGCAGTGAAATTTTCGCCCAGTTAGCGCTTTTTGGAGAGAAACTGTAGGATCATGCCATAAATGATGCAATTTCTAGAGCGAATATTGGGAAAACTAGGAGAGGTCATAACTTCTTCATTTCTTAACCAAATTGGATGCAAAAAGAGGCTAGATAGCCATTTTTAGACATTCGAGACTCATTAGAGCAGGTTTAAGAAGCATTTGAGCATTGTAAACACATATTTTTACACTTTTGAGCATAATAGAGAGGCCCAAGCCATTGGAAGCTGGACCAAGGAGAGTAGCCCAAGAGGGGTGAACTCCTTTATCATGTTCCTGTTGTAATTTTTTTTATGATGTTTTGTATAGTTTTATGCTATTATTCAGTCTCTTATTTATGTTAAATTTCTCATAAAATTAACAAAAAAAAATCATCATTTCACTTGCAATAATTCATGAATCCTTAAGAAAAATGAAAGCATTTCCTTTCTAATCTGAGGAGGATCTGAGCATAGCAAACTAATATTCTAAATCAGATCAAGGGTCCCCATCTAAGGTTAGTGTTTTCATACGGATTTCTCACTAGGTCAAGGGATGGCCCTTTAGTTTCAAATGGATGAAAGAAAATTTATATTCTCTTTATGTGATGAACATTAAAATAAAATTTTAACTATTGCATCCAATGGTTTAATATCAATGCGTCAATATCACCTTGATATGGATTGATGTTAACCTTTGCTTCGATCTTGAATAAGGATTGTGAATGGTTCATGGAACTCAATCTGGGTTGTTATTTTTCAGGTTCTTTCTTTGTGTCCTTCAATGATTCTTCTCAATCCCCCTAATTTTAATTCTAGTCTAATCTCCAATATGGAACCTCTATATTTTCCAATTCCAAGCTTATTTTCCATATCTTATGATCTCCAAACAACTGTTATCTGTGACTTGTGTACGACTAATATCTGTGACCCACTCTTCCAACTTTGCAAATATCTCCTTTGTTAGATCTGGAGGGTTATTAATAGATTCATTGGCCATGGATGGGTTTATGTGGATTTCATCTTAATTGATATGAATCCCTTTCAAATCCCCAAAATATAACCAAATAAACTTACTTTGATACCAATATGATTCGTAAATTGTCATGGACGCTCCACTAGACAATTTGTCACAATAGATCAGAAAGAGAAAATTTATTGAACTCTAAAATATTTACTATGTGGATTAATTTATCCTTAGAATTTTGGAATTATTAAGTTATTTTTTACTGCATATGCAAAAAATAGAGAAATTTTTGAAAAAACACTCTCAAAACCAGAATAACACAATATATGACTTGGGAAAATTTTTCGAGAGAAAACCCAGCTGGAAGGTGAGGCTACTCTACTCTTTCTTTCTCTGAATGAAAATGGATGCAAGTAAAAAGGATTGAGTGGTATACTACAAAACACAACCCCTCTTTTTTTTATTTCTCTCTCTCTCTTGGCTACTCTACTCATCTATGGAACACAATGCACTCGAATAGAATGGAGTCATTTTTCCTCCTTGTGGTTCGGTTATAACATTGTTGAATAACCAACTAGGGTTTGAATTTGACTAGTTAAACCCTCAATATAAGTTGCAACTCAACCCTTCTAGTGTATTAATCATAGTTCCCATGTGGATAACCCCTTTTCCATGAGTAATAAGGGTTGATGTGGCATCCATTCGAATTATGGTGGTCAATTTCAATCGGTCAACTTCTGAGAGGCATAAATTTCGCATATGGGCTTTGATTGACGTGATTCTTTCACTATTGGTGTTTTTCAATTTAATTGTCTTAAATTGTTACATAAATTATCAACCAAAGTTGGTAAACTTGTGAATTCCAAGTGCACTATATGTGCTAGAAGTCCTTTTTATTAAATCAGATTATTAATGTGCATGATTGGGTTATTGAAAATTACTTCTAAGGATGTTTTGCATTCCTATCTTACTCTTTAAAGAAAATGAATTTAACACATTCAAAAATTCCTAAAATTTCTTCACTCCTTTCTAATGAAATAAAAAATGCTCTTCACACTTGTAAAATGAAATTAAAGCAAACTAACACTATCTCATTAAATTAAGAGAACTTAACCAATCTATTGCAACACAAATTTAATCTCTAAAAGTAGAATTATTCATCTAATGTTCTAGCAATCCTTTGCATAAAAACCAAAATGAATTTGACTTCTAGTTAAAATGAAAACTACACATTTTCTCATTATCAATCACTCATGCTTTGAAATGAAAACTGTAAAGAAATCACTCATGCTCTGAAATGAAATACTCTGAAATGAAAATATAATGAAATCTATGAAAAGCGATTACACTACAATTAGCATCATTATAAATCAACTTGAAAAAATGATTAGTGAGATCTTGTTATTGCTATTTAATTGAAATCAACACTGCAAATAGATTCTAAAACTTGTAAGTAATTGCAACAAATAATAAAGAAAAGATATGAAAATGCAGAACCTTCATTGTTTGTAGGGGCCCTCCACAAACAAGTGGCCACAGAACTTTAATCGAATAGTTAGCTAAGCATCAAAACTTCATTCTTCATTAACAGGTAAAAACATTATTTAAAACAATATTGTCGCATATAAAAATTCAACCTCATGTTCATGTTTGTTGCACGGTATTTATAAAATCCCGTGGCAGTAACTGTTTGAGGCTTTTACACCTACCCTAGCTAACAGAGTTCTAATTTTAGCTTCTAACACATATCAAAATATTGTTTGATCTTGATTTTCTATTTGGCAAAGAAAATCATGAAGCGCGAGGATTTTGGACTCTCGCTCACATGTTCAGCAACATGTTGACTTTTACCATTTGACCACGCAATCAAACAATCCTTTGATGATCTGGTTTAGATGAATAGGAGGAAATTGTTAAAGGGATCAATCTCCACTTATTCATATCTTTCTCCTCTTAGCTGGCACCTCAGATCCTGATAAACCTTGGAATCAGCTACAGAAACATAGATTAGTTGCATAATTGCATGAATTCGATAGCTAATATAAACATTAATTCAATAATAAGGAACATTATTAAATATGAAAGATAAGACAATTAAATACCTTACCATGCCAAAAACCTTGTAGTTTGGTGCCTTTTCAATTGATGATGATGGTCAAAGAGAGGAAAAATTGGTAAGGGAGAGTGTCAAATGAAGCATTCACGAGGCTCTATAATTGGAAAGGTATCAATGTGTATACTATGGAATCTAAGTGCATAGAAAGGTAAATATCATAATATTGGTAATTGAAGGCATCAAAAGGGCTCCTATAGTTTTTCACCCAAAATTTTCCAAACTGGGGTTGTTGGTTAGAATGACCTTGCAAGTTGATTCCTTCAAATTTTCTACTCTAAAAGAATTCAGATGGATGAAAAATAATATATTGATCCAATCAGAGTTCAAATTCCCTATGTTATACTAATGAATGGCCACCTTTTTTAAGTAAACCTCAAGATACGGTGAGTAGCTATTGGACTTGAACTTGAAGCTTTCAGTGGTTGTGAACTTTGTAGAGTAGGGTGGTTTGACAAACTCACTTACAAGAATAATCTTGGATATCCCCTTTCCTATTCAACATATAAAATTTATTTATGTTATATAAGTAATTTCAAGACACAAATTTTAAATGCATTAGGCTTAGTAAAAAATAAATTTCAAAAGGCATATAAAAAATATATTATAAAATATTATAAGGATATATTTTTGTTAATTTTTATATAAAATAATGAGGAAATACTAAATACTAAATATATTTATAGTAAAATCAATCAACCATTACTTATTTCCATATATTAAAACCAACATTAACTCAAAGTTACCTTGATGATGGGAAGCAATCAACAATAACTTTGTTTAACCATTTTAATGACCAACATCCCATGTCATGTGAATGAGTTAACCTTCAACAAGGGAATTTGTGAGATTATGTAGCATGTGTTATGAATCAACACCTTTAAAAGATAATAAGTCAATGAATAATAGTCCACTTTGAGGGGGAAACCTCCTTTTACAATGAATCCAATACACAAGACAATATATGATGCATATACAAATAAATATCCTTAATTAAAAATACAAGATAAAGTAACATGATGTAACCTACCATAGGTTGACCTAACCATAACTAATAAACTAATAATGAATAATTATTAGGGCCTTAACATAGACCCCCTCTTTTAAAAAAACTTTTCCATTAAAGCTTGCAATTGAAGGTGTTTCTTCATGAATTGCTCATTTTCTCATGTAGATTCTTCTAGAGGCATATTCTTCTACTTTATTAGGTACTCCATAATGGCTTTATTTGGAGGATATATATAATTCCAATCTATAATTTTTTCTTGCTCAAGAATCAACTTTCCTTCTTCATCTAATTCTAGAAATTTTGTTTGCACTGACATAGTTTGTCCCAAGATATTTTTTAGGAAAGATACAAGAAAAACCTTATGAATGCAAGAAGGAGGAAAGTCTAACTCATACATAACTTGTTCAATCCTTTGAATAATTGTAGGGTCCATAAAATTTCGGAGCCAATTTTCTATTCTTCTTTTGTTTAAGTGTATATTTTTTATAATTTTTTAGTCTAAAAAACACCCAATCGCCCTCCTCAAATTGTTTTTCACTTCAATGTTCATATGCTTTTTGCTTCATCATATTTTGTGCCATTTGAATGTTTTCCTTAGTATTATCCATATTATCCTCTATTGTTGTACATTGTATGTATCTTGTAAAAATAATGAGATACTCTGAGTTGGATATCCATGAAGGGCCTCAAATTGGATCAATATATTATTTTTCAATATATTATACCACCTTTTCTCTAGAGGAAACCAATTCATCCATTGATATTTATTGTCTGAATAATAATATCATATATAACCCTATAACTTTTTTTTAAATATTTATGTTTGATCAATTATACCTTAACATTTCACCACAATCTCCTCAAAATTTTGTTTTCCAAAACTTCCTAGAAAAAATTATCATGAAAATTCCAAGATGTCTTGATTGAAGAAAAACCATGTGATCTTAGATCTAATACCAATGTTATGTACCAATGCCTTGATAATTATAATAATTTAATTAATAACAATCCAATATGAGGGGGAAACCTCATTTTACAATGAATCCAATACAAAAGACAAGATATGATGCTTGTACAAATGAATATCCTTTATTGTAAATAGGAGATAAAGTGTCATGTTGTAACTTATTGTAGGTTGGCTTAACCATAAGTAATAAACTAATAATAAATTCTTATTAGGGCTTTAATAGCATGCCACATTAATAAATGAATGAATAAGGTAGTTTGTGAGGATTACATAATATGTCACATGGATGAATAAATTTGATATGGAAGATGTAAGGGTTAAAATGATGAAAAAAAAATATGAGTGAATTTGATGGAAGATGTGAGGGTTAAAATTAAAAGAAAAAATAAGGTTAACAATCGTGGATAGTAATAGCCACATGTCATGATGGTGTTAATGATGATATATTTTAAGATACCCCCTTGGGATACCTCAAGTTTCCCCCTTAAAATTTATGAGTTTTGTTGAGTTTGTTAGTGAGGAGTTTTGTCAAAAAGTTTGTGTACACATCATTGGTTGTAGGTGCACTTTTGCAATTTAATTCAATAAAAGTAAACATAGTGTTGCATTTAACCATGAAAGTGCCTCAACATAGAAATATATAATTTATAACAGACTATAAATAGGTACATACCACTATTAAAATGTGCTCCAACAATAAAAAGAGAAATAAGGCAAGAATATTGACATACTGTTGACTAATATATGGCTATTACAAATCCTAGAAGGTACCATCAATATAATATTTTCTCCAATAGGAGCTACAACGTAAACTCAACCATGAATATGCTACATATAGCTCAAAAATAAATCATTTGATAGTTACACATTTATAGCAGTCATAAATTTGAGAACACACAATCCTTAGTCTAACTTGATAACAAGGGTTACATTATTCCAAAGGAATTAGGAACCTGGTGTAAAATTTAGCCACACAACCTCCAGTAAATCAACACATTTTGATGATGTATGAAAACCCCAAATGAAGAACGTTGCCTCAAAAAATAAGCTCGGGACAACATCTCAAATGAATATCCAAAAAGAGGAGCTCATCTTCCTTTATACAACTACTTATCCTCTCATAAAACTATGACTTTTTGCACCAGACCTTAACCACCAATGGCTGAATGAAATACTTCCCAATGGCCCCAATAAAAGCTAAGGTAAATCAACACCAACAATAACTAATTTGGGCCTCCCTTCACAAGACAAACTTGACCCATAAAAGAGACTATAATATAAATTCATCTCGACCCTCTTTGACTGAATGAAACTTTTCCTCTTGACCAGAAAGACTCGGCCAACACATAGGGCACAAAATCAGACTCTTGAAATAGTAGGAAACTCGGCCAACAATGTAGTAGAAACTACACCCTATAACTCTGACAAATAATGGAAACTCAAACCCAAGCTTATCTCAGTAACCAGCTTGTAAAAATATTATAGAGTTCCATAAGTTAGACAATGAAATCAACTGATAATACCCTAATCTAATTTTTCCTACCAATATCTTCTTGAACAATGAAACCTAATGATGAAATTTGAGTGATATCGCTCCAAGACTAGCTAGGTTGTATAGTTTCAACATTGAAACTATCAACTAGAATGAGATTTTCCAAAATCCCTAGACTCTTCCTCAAGAGCTCTCCAAAATTATATCTTCCAAGTGATTGAATACAAGAATGAGGACAAACACCTCATTTTCCATTTTTATAACTCACTTGACTCTTTTGCCACAGTTTTACCTTTTTCTCCAATTAAATAGTGAAAAACGTTTTTCACCTCTTTTATTTAATAAAGTGACTTTTTAAATTAAAGTCACTTTTAACTCCAAAAAAAGATTAATTCGCCACCATGATAACATTGTCCACCCAAAGACCATTTTTGTCATCTTACCTTGTATATATTTCCATTTTGTTTGCAACGAGTTGTTACACTAAGGTGTTCCTCCAAATAATCAACCCAAAATCCACCTTAAGCGTAAATAATTAAAGTATGCCTCATAATAACTTTGTTTTATGGAAATTGTCGGAATCCAATAGAAATAAGACCGAACTGCGCGTAATTGATCCTAATGATGAAATATAGCATGTGATCCCAATCAGACCCATTTAAAACTTCCAAAACTCTCTAGGTCCACCAGTGGTGTAATCCTACCCTACAACCTAGCTAACATAATTTGTGGAAATTCCCTCTAACCACATCACAAGGAAATCCAAAAATTGGATACATTACAATCCTCCCTCCAAAAAATTTCTTGTCCTCAATCAATACCATCACAATTTGACATGATACTAAACTAATACTAGTGTCCTGAATATGCCACTAAGCCACTCCATGCCACTGTGGTAACCAAACATAAATGAATCCCTCAATACCAGGTTCCCAAACCATCGTGATCAACATGAAGCATTCCTTGCTCCACTCACTCCCCAAAAAGGCATAGACATTAGAGGCCCTCTACATATTTCCAATAAGTAGAGCATATCGATAATGTAAAATCCCATTCAACTCCTTGGAAATTTAATCTACCTGAAAACCAATCTCGTGTACCTCAAGAGTGAAATCTTGAAGGTATAATCCTCCTCGTCAACATGAACTAACCACAGCCTCCTCCCATTGATCACGTTGCCATGCTAGTGAGGCACTCCATAATATTAACAAGTCACCTAGAAGTGAAAAACTCTCCATGAAACTGAGGTCCAATGGAATATTTGAGTGATCTCCCTTGGTAAAAACCAACACATCTCTAATGGTAGTTGAACTCCCAAGCCTTGTAATGGCATGGTCACATGCTAATCTAAAAAAGGAACCACCATGCCAATGTTGTGCCACTATGATCATAATTGAATAACCATCATGATCATATTGAATCCTCCTCTCCTAGAATCTCTTGACAAAATATCTGTAAGGGTTGAACGTATCTTTCCAATGCATCTCTGTGATGTTGGATCCTACTAATCCATGGTTAGTCTCGATATTGGGCAAAAATAGGGGAAACTTTCCTATCCATATGGTGAAGGCCTCAGTGATCCCCCACGCGTCAACCCAAGAATGAACTGGATCGACCACTATCATAACCCTACTCATCAAGAAGTGGGGTGATCCATCAATCAACTAAATCCCTGGATCTCTTAGCTAAATCTAGAGTTCACAACTCCCAACCCATACTAGTTTTTGTTGTGTAGTATAGAATGTTGTTATAAACCATTCATGCCTCATCCATAATCCTTGTATGCAACCAATAGATGAATGTCGTGTATCAATAATAAATCAGGTACATGCAAAAACTCCCTACTCCGACCAAAGCATGCAGATAAATATGTTATCACGTCTCTTGATGATGCACCCTAATATTTTTTGGAGTCTAAACAACCTCCAGTGGGAGAGGTCTATCACCCATTATACATGCTCATGTAATACCTCAAAATTTCCTACCAAAGTGTGTCATGCATCTCCCTAAGTGTGAGATTAGGGGCGGAACATATGTTATCTTTGTTGTAGACCAGACCATCACCAAGCTTGAACATTTCAATTCATGCCCTAGCCATATGCCACAACTATGAAGTCTCTCTCCCGATGCACTAAGTCCCATCCAATTGTTTGAGATGAGCTTCCCAGGCCTTTCTTCTCATTATGAGAGAATCAAGGGACAACAATAAAATCCTATGTGAATTAAGTAATATAGAGAAGAGATAGGTGTATGAGTCCCTAGGGGTATGATCAAGAGATGATAATACATGCCCTTATCGATCTTGGGTAATCTAAACCCAATGGTATGCCTAATATCCATGTCAAGAGATCTCTTTAGAGTAAATGCTCCAAAATATTGTTGTGTAACATCATACACTACTGCACACACCCACGTATCCCCGCACTCCTCTACATAACATTGTACTCTGCAACATATCTCTATGTACCATTGGATACCACTACCTACTACCGCACCACCCTGTATCATATGGTACGTATGTGCCTATGTATTTTCCACTCTACTAGTGAACTCACTATGATGTGAGTCATATCTCCTCATATGTCCTCGTAGACCTAAGCGACATAACTCCTAACATGTTAAGAGGAATGTCACTGTTGTGTCGATCATTGCTTGCTTTTGTGCCCAATACATCAATTGAAGAGCATATTCTCCATAAATGCCCTGCCTGGTGACATACCAATGCCATCCCATTGGAATAACTCCTACCTGCGACCCCCCACACAAGCGATGTGTCGGGATGTCTCCCAAAATCTGCTCATAAACCGACCAACCAACACTGGTGATTGGAACTCCCCTAAATAATGTTTGCACTCAGTCACTAGGTTAACCATCCCAACAATGCCATAGTCGTAGCGCACCTCTAGTATACAATGGAAAGCCCCACCTAGGTCCTAATGCCAACCTAGGCTTCAAGTATCCACTCCACTCATGTCAACTAAACTTGTATCCTAGATGAATGTGTTCTCATATGAAACATGCTTATCTCTACATCCCATGGGTGCATAATAAAAATCCTTTGGGACATACCTCTCTACAAGTACCAGTTCATATGGGTGCTCCTCATTCTCAACTATCATAGGAGGCTCCTCTATCAAATTATGAGTTCCCCTAACATCCTCTTGTGTGATGGTTTCCATAGTTAACTGATTGTCTTCTATGGAGGATGAAGGACACACATAAATAAACTCAATACAAGGATGTTAAACCTGCAAATATGATTCTTGAAGGGCCATTTAAGTGCTTTTCAAGGAATCCTAGGTAATATCACGTTGATGTGTAAGTGTGTGTTGACACAGGTTTTATTCACCTTAGTCAACAAGGGAGAAGCGACCCAAAATAAATCTCTTTAATATCCCTAAGTGTTTGGTGTGGTCATCCTTGATGTGTTTTAAGGCTCTATTAGCCTTCAAATTCCTCCTCTCATGAAGAAGAATGCCAGGAAAAAACTAATCATAACCTACACTAACTATATATATATATATATATATATCTAAACTAATGTTATATTCCTAAACCTACGAGTTAATAAACTAGATTCAATCTACAAGTTAATGACTGATAAATTTGATAAAACTAACTTGTTAAATGTATAAGCAGAATATTCAATTAAGAGAATAATGCACAAGAATTAAAATATATCAAAATCCGAACAAATAACTATGATACATTGAAATGAAAACCAAACATAAATGTAACTGGTATGAAAGAATGGAAATATAATTATCTGCAAAAAGAATAAAAAATGAATTCCTATTTTTAAATTATATATTGAATTATAAATTAAAATTAAAATTGAAAAAGACAATCCTTAATGTGAAATAAAAGACAAATAATTGCTACAATGCAAACCTCTTATCTTTTGAACATATGCAGATTAAATTGTACATATTCTAATGATTAACATCAAGAATGAATGCAAAAGAAACTAACTAATGCAATCTACTTCTATTACTCAGCCAAGATGTAGAGGGTTACTATAACAATTTCATAAAAGAAACATTCATTCAATTACTTGTTTATGAATAAAACCAATAAGAAAATAATTGAAATGAATAAATAAACACAACAAATACTACAACAAATTAATTCAATTCATATAATAAAAGTAACATAATCTAAGTTCTAAATTACTAGGATAAAACCACATAAACCTAGACTAGATGTATGCCTGGATTAATAATTAGTCTCAAGACACAAGTCACTGGAGACTATATTTATCGAATAAAAACAAATACGAATTGAACTAATATATGACAAAAAAGAAATGCAATAATTTATTAACTATTTGCGAAATAAAACCATAGAAACTGTAATTAATGTCTATTGTATCCCGAGGAATCAAATCACACAGAAAGAAGAAGATGATAAATAATAATGACTATGGAATATTTTAAAACACAATAAGTAATTAACTGGATAAAACCAAGACTTAATACTCATAATGTAATTCAAAAATATCCACAATCACATATAACTTTAAAACATTTATTGTCCAGAGTTTCCCCTACAATACAATGGGTATCCCACCTTTTCTTTACAAAATAAAAGGTTTATATAAGAGTATTTTTACTCACTATGTGTAAAAATAAATTACAAATCGAAATTGTATGTTTACAAAATAATAAACATTGTTTGTTTGGCCTGTTAGCAATTTCCCAATGAATAAAAGAAAATCAACAAGATAACTAACATGAATCATTTTGCGAGTATCTGCAGCAGATGGATGTTACCCACAGGCATCTGTTCCACAAAAGGCGCGAGTAATGTTTCAAACAACATGGAAAATTATGAAAAATTAAGAGAATGAAATTACTATTCGATATAATCAAGAAAGAGGATATTTTGTAACACCCTTGTAATTTTAGCAAATAAAATCAAAATAGAAACATACCTTAACATCCCTAAAAGCTAGGACATAAACAAAAATAAAAACCTTTATTTATTATCATTTAGATCATCAGGATCTGGAGAAATTATGACTTTGACCCGTGATGACTTCACTATAATGTGCATGTCAGAAATCTATGATTTGTTTACTGCGCTGGTATAATTTTATTCTCTGTGAGTTTCCTTAGCTCAACAAGAAGCCTTGAGTCTTTCGTTTTCTTGCATAAATGGTTAATTCAACTGTTCCGATGAGGTATAGTGAAAAGGAACTATTGATGGCAGTACATATCTAACAAAGCTTCAAAAGCAATTTTCCCAAATTCATTGTCAATTTCAAGCGTATAATTTTTATTAAAAAAAAACTCAGGTTTTCTCGAGTTTTAGACTTAGTATTTTTAGCTTCAAGATCAACAAATATCTCTTTATTTGGGAGACTCATTTACCTTATCCTAGATATTTTTCTTTTTTTTGCCTAACCTTGACATTAGACTCAAGATTCTGCTTACACTGACTATTTGTTTCTTGACATGCAGGTTTTGTATCAGGATTGGTATCTCGCTTCTTTAATTTTTCAACCTATTTCTTAACATTTAGTTTTAATTAAGAATGATGAAACAGAGTGTCCTTTACCTTCTTCTAGTGACATGAACCGGTGAAGGTTTAAGGATTTCATCCCTGAAATCGCTGAAGGAATCAAACTGTTGTTCAAGGGTAGAATTTTCAAAAATATCCAACTCATCAGCAAAAGAAATAGGTGGAGCCAAAATTGGTAAGGGAGGGTTAATTGGAGCCTCTGGTGCAACCTCATGTTGACCTGACTGTGGGGTTTCTTGGAAACCATTTCGAAGGAGAAAAATTTTCCCACTGTTGGCCGACTTTAGATGAATGATATTTAACCAAAATACATATAAGACCGTGGTGGAAGAGTGACCTATATGGCTTTTAACAGTCATAATATTAGGTTTTGGCCATCTTGGCCAAACTCTTATGTAGGAAATAGGATAAATTAAGGCCATGAATGAGAAAAATCACCAATAATCGGATGTGATACATGAACACCAAGGCATATCGACCCTCGCAAGTTATATAACAGTAAATGAAATACAATATATCTCTCCATTTCAATTTGAGATAGTTCACAGGCATACCTTTTGCGAAGTAACCATTGTGTTTGCACTCTAGAAACTTTTTCCATGGGATGTTGTGAACAATACATTTCTTAGACCACTGTTCACCTTTGGTGGGGAGAGAGGTAGCTTCTACTATAAAACCAACATCAATTGCCATCTCCATGTTTCCAATCTTACCTCACTTTCCATTGAAAGTGAAAGCGAAGGATTTGACAATATTGTCGTTAAACCCTTGAAACTGTTGTATAAAATTCCACCAGCCCACCTTCTCAAAAAGAGACTGGTATTCATCATAAACTTCAATGAGATCAGATCCTACTAGTTCTATTTTGATTACAAGCATGGGTATTTACATAAATGAAATTTGAGCCAAGGTTTAGCTTGACAAACTTGATAATATTCGTACAATAGGCCAACATCTAGGAAGTTTGCACAAAGAATCAAAAAGATGCAGAGAGAAATAGGAATGAGGAAATGTCAGAATGGAAACCCTACAATGCAATTCGAGAGATCACAATGCGCGGTTTCGAGAATGTACCATAGGTCAATCAGGACTAAGGAATTTTTTTATTGTTTTGCAACTCGAGTTATGGCTACAAGTTATGGCATATAGAGGTGTCAAGAAGTGAGAGTTCCAAATAAGAAACAAAGGATCCAAAACAAATAATTCAAAATCCATCTCGTACCATCAAACATCTCTCGAGATATGGAAATGAAAAATATCATAGTACATGGTTAATCGTGTTGGAAAAAATATATGAATGCATAAATCTTACCATAACCCACATTTTCAACCAAACCCAAATTCATATATTCAAACCAATATAAATTATGACCAATGTATCAATACAATAAAAAATGGATCAAAAATTAAATTTACCAAATGATTTGAAAACAATGCAAGGTTTATATATAGGGTTTTAAAAATCATTCACTAGAGCCATAATCCGATATGAATATATAATATGCACTCATCATAATATATAATCAATCTCTAAACCAAGTATAAAAATAAATGGTGCTTTACAATATCGAAGATTTGGACCAAGATCAATGAGAATCTAAGGAATGAAATGGTATCAAAGCACAAGTTACATGGTCATTACAATCAAAATAAGAATACCAATTTCTTAGCAAGAAATATCAAAATTTGATTAACACCACATGAATAAATTCACCATGATCTAGATGATAACTAAAACTGAAAGTGTTCCTATTTATCAATCAAAGGAAAAAGAGAGGGGATCCCATAACAACCCTAGTCAAAATTCCATGTAATAAAGGTAATAAAGGAAAAATAATAACCAAGGTCATGGGACACGTATTCCAAGATGAATGGTGGGAAAAACATCCTAGTGTGGGTGTTCATTTGGTTTATTATGGCTAAGGAAATTGGAAAAGGCAATGGAAAAGGCTTTAGAAAGGCAAAGTGGCATTAATTGACATTTTATTTATGAAAATAATGGAAATTAGTAAAAAAGGAAGGTGAAAGGTAACAGGTTTCATGTGAGGAGGAAAATAGAAGAAAATAGAGCCCTCATTAATAAAAAGGTTTCTGAGGATCATTTGGTACCTTTTTGTCAGTTCAGTTTTGGTGCTCTCTCTTTATACTCTCTCTCTCATACACTCAAACACTTAGAGCATTCTTGGAGAATTCTAGCATTGGATCAAGGAAAGCAAAGGAAGGACAAAGAAGGCAAAGGGAATAAAATATCAAGCAAGGAAGAGCAGGATCAAGCAACAACAACGGGATTACTTGCAGGTATTGATTTGCATGTGTAATTTCTTTGCTAGATGTGGCATGCATGGTACATGCATGTGTATTCTTGGTTCTCTTGTTGTCATTGGCATGGGTTTTTCCAAGTGTGACAATGTTCTTCAGCCTTGCCTTTCCATTTCTAGATAGCCATGGTGTGGTGGGTTCTCTTGTATTTGGTTGAGCTGGATTGCTGGATGGATTCAAAGTTGAGTGGGGTGGTCTCAGGATTATTCACAAGGCCTAGGAATCCCAGGATGGGATACATGGTAAATCCTGGATGTGAAAACTTCGATTGAGCCTAGGAATCCCTTGACTGGTGAATGGTAGGATACACGGTAAAGCTCAGTAGTGAATACCCTTGATTGGGCCTAGGAATCCCTTGACTAGTAATGGTGGGATACACGGTAAAGCCCAGAGGGTGGTGACCTTGTAGGCCTAGGAATCCCTTGACCGGTAATGGTGGGATACACAGTAAAGCCGAGAGGTTGAGATGGAAAAGTTCCTCATGGTTTAGGTGGAGAGATATGGAGGTATCCATGCTTATTTAGGGCCTAGTGGTTTGGTGTGGATTACGGTAAATCCTGGTTCTATTGATGAGGGTTGACGTGGTTTGGCCTCATGAAGCCTTGGTTGGTTTTGTTGTGAGTCCCACATTCATGCTTGGAATATGGCATGGGGGTGATTGACTGAAAGAAAGATTTGGTTCAGCCAATCTATGGTCGAGTGGTTTGTGGAAGTCCAAACCTGGTTGGCTTATGAATTCATTAACAAGGGTTCTTTCTGCTCGGTATTTCATGTGTAAATGTAATGGTTCATATGTGATTCTTATGGCTATTATATACTTGTTATTTATGTTGGTTATATGTTGGTTATGAGTATGTTTTATGACAGACTGGATGTATGGCTCTCATCATGTTTTGATTTGCAAATGAATGTACAATTAATATATGACCTAATAGATGATAATGCAGCTATTGCAGTAAGGCTTCAATGCTTCTTTACGAATATTAGCTAAGTATGAGACCCCTATGCTTAGATATGTTGTTATGACCTGTAGATTACATATTTGTGACATGTTTGATGAAATTCCTGTCATGGATAGTTGGGGTCATATCAATTACTTGTACCAATTATTGCATTATTATCCTTATTCCATTGTTATTTATTATTTATGAAAGTTTCATGAAGTTCTGGGCAATGGCCTGAGTCCTGGCCCTGAAAAAGTGGCACTGGATCTAGGGTCACTGGCTCAGAACTAGCTGAAAAATTCCATAGTCGCTAGCATGCCTTATTGTGGGAGTGACTGGAAGGTCGCAATCACATGCATGGCTTGTCATGGGAGCAGCTAAGGGTCTAGATAAGTGAAATTTCAAGTTGTCTCAGGGATTGGTCACCTGGAAAGGTTGGTTGGCTCCTAAAGATTTTGTAGCATGTGTGGAAGGTCCGAATGGTTTTTTTTGCCAGTTCCACTTCCTTAACTATACATGGGTAGTTGAATCAAATCGTAGTAGCCTCTCGTCACATTTTTACCTTGACGAACTGGTTAACTTGGGTAAATGTGGGAGGAGGGTGTTACAAAGTGGTATCAGAGCATGGTTCACTCCTTGGACTGGATGGGCAGGGTGTGTTGAACATGCATACAAATCAGTTTCATATGTGTTCCTCATGTTTGTGGTCTATGTTCTTGTTGTGCATGCATGGTGTGGGTCATGGTTGCATTTGTGTCGCCATGTGAAATTTGATGGTGTTGTTGTTGTATGTGTTTGTTGTGAGTGCATGTCGGTCATGCATTTTTTATGCATGTCAGTGCTTATATGTTGTTATACATACATTGACATGGTGATAGTTGTTGTGCATGAGGTCATGATATGTGGTCGGTATTGCCATGCATTGATAACTGGATAATGGTTGAAATGATGTTTATGGATTGATATGATTATGATTACACATGTATTGTGTTAATCTGGTTGATCTTGCACACGAGATATCCTCCCCTGAACTATACTAAGTTATGTTGATTATGTTAATTTTTGGTTTAAGCTAACATGGTATACTTACAAGAAAGCGATCAAAGATGACCAACAAGATGGTAGACTACTGTTCACAAGACTCTCCCTATGGATCAGATAAGCAGCGTGGTGTTGGACACTCTTCTGACTTAGAAGACACATTGAGAAGTTTGAAGGCAGAAATAAGAAGTTGCAAGGTAGATAATGACAGAATCATGCAGGCACAGGAGAAACAAGCAGAAGTCAATGCAATAATCCTTCAAATTTTGACAGAATTGCAGAGACATGGGCCACTTCGGATCATCCATGGGAAGGAGGATAAAACTAATGGGGCATATGGCAGTAGGTATCATGGTGGACATAGGTCAAATAGGGATGACATGATTTGAGATGGCAGGCTCTTGGATACTCTGGATAGGAGAGGCAATGGACACAGGTTCTATTCTAGTTTTGGTTCTGACATGCACTATGATCATCATTGTCTTCATCCTTACAAGAGGAGTGACAGGGGATATTTTCTAGATGAGTTCAAGAAAGTGAAACCACCTATATTTGATGGAGATTTGAAGAAATTGGAGGATATAAAAGCATGGCTACTTGGGATGAAGAAATTATTTGAGGTGCATGAGTACACAGAGAATATGAAGGCCATAATAGATATATTCAACCTCAAAGGGAAAGTAAATATCTAGTGGGAATATGTGAAGTGGGTTAGAGACATCAAGACAGAAGAGTTGAGTTGGCATGAATTCAAGATAATTTTACGGAAGAAATACTTGTTAGAAAGGTACTAACACAACAAATCCAAGGAGTTTTATGAGCTAAAGATGGGATTGATGACAGATTAGGAGTATACAACCAATTTCTTGGAGTTATCAAGGTATGTATCGTATTGTAAAGATGAGAAGGCCAAATTTCAGTGATTTTTTAGTGGATTTCCATTAACATTTAGATATCGGATTGAGTATGACGAGCTTGGTAACTTGAAGAAGTTATTGGGAAATTGTAGCATTGTTATGAGAAGTCAAATCATAAGACAAAATCGCAGCAGGTTTGGAAATGGAAAGACAAAGATAAAGGTAAATGGAAGCCTAAAAGGACAAGGCATCAGGATGCAAGTAAGAAATAAAATGTTGCACCTAATAAGAAGTTCAACGTAGTTAGACAAGGACATGAGTCACAACCTGGATGAAAGCATAATAGAGCTGATGGTATAGGACCATTATAGTGTTGGATATGTGGTAAGGATCATCTCAAGAGAGATTCTCTGCAGTATCAGGGTGGCATGCCTCAGATCTATAGTTCACAAGAGGTGCATACTATTGGGGATGTTGGGCAGAGTATTCCTTGTATCTATGCAGCATTGGATAACAAGTAGGAAAATCATCAGGCATCCATTATTGAGATGGAAGGTAAGCTCTATGGTCGAGTTGTTTCTATTTTGATTGACCCTGGATCTAATTATATTTATGTTAGTCCTGACTTGGTGGATAAGTGTGTATTGAATAAATAAGTGCATGCAGAATCCTAGTTAATGCAATTGAGTACATGTATAAAGAAAAGAGTTCATCGTTGGGTAAGATCTTGTGCATTCGATTCGAATGGTATGCCTACCTCAACACATTTGAATTTATTTCCATTGGGATCATATAGTATGATTTTGGGTATGTACTGGTTGTATCTTCACAAGCCTAAGGTGGATTGTTATGATAAGGAAATTGAGTGCTTGAATGACAATGGAGAACAAAGAATCTTGCATGGTAAGAAGAAGGCAACATCAGTTAGAATGGTGATAGCTATGCAGGGAAAGCACAGTTGCAGAAATGGGTGTATATAATTTTTAGTGCATATTTATAGTGACAAAGGTAATGATGTTGAGGATGCAGAGGTATTGAGCAGGTACCCAATCTTGTAACAGTTTCAAGATGTGTTTGCAGTAGATATTTTAGAGTTTCCTCCTCACAAAGAAGTGGCCTTTTCCATTGAGTTGGTACTAGGGATAGCACCGACATCAAAGGCACCATACAGGATGCGCACTCCAAAGTTACTAGAGATGAAGTTGGAGTTGAAGGAAATGCTTGACAAAGGATACATTAGGCCAAGTGTATCACCGTGGGGTGCATCGGTATTGTTTATGAAGAAGAAGTATGGTACTCTCAGATTATGTATTGATTACAGGAAGTTGAACAAGGTAACCATCAAGAATAAGTATCTATTGTCAAGGATTGATGACTTGTTTTATCAGTTGAACGGAGCAACAATGTTCTCAAAGATCGATCCGATATCCATATATCATCAAGTACGCATCAAGGAAGAGGACATTTACAAGACAACTTTCCAGACCAGGTATGGGAATTATGAATTTGATGTAGTTCCATTTGGTTTTACAAATTCTCCAGCTACATTTATGTGCCTGATGAATAGTGTATTGCATGACTGGAAGTCTGCTTTATCTAACAGGTACCTGACATGACATCATGCATGCAGTAGGAATAGTTGGAATATTCCAAGCAAATCCAAAGGAATCACACCTTTAGGCAGTCAAAAGAATTTTCAAATATCTTCAAGGAACTCCAGACTTTGGTTTATGGTATCCTAGAGATGTAGATTTTACTATTCATGCATATACATATGCAAATTGTGCAGGAAGTGTTGATGATAGAAAAAGCACTAGTGATGGTGCATTCTATATGGGTTCCAAGTTAGTGTCTTGGTTCAACAAGAAACAAAGTTCAATTGCTTTATCTACAACTGAAGCAGAATATGTGGCTACTACATCTTGCTGCACACAACTACTTTGGATGATGCAAACCTTGAAAGACATTCAGATCACATGTACTCCACCCATCTCCATTCTATGTGATAATACAAGTGCCATCGGTATTTCAAAGAATCCAATCATGCACTCCAAGACCAAGCACATACCCATAAAATACCATTTTCTACGTGAACAAGTGCTTGAACAAAAGGTCAAATTGGAGTATGTTCCCTCCAAAGAACATGTTGCTGATATATTCACTAAACCACTGCCCAGAGAAACATTTGAATATCTCAGACAAAAGCTGGGAGTAGTTGTTGCATCATCCTGCTGTTAAATCCATTTTTCAGAGAAAGGTTATTATACGCGTGTTTCATGAAGTATAGTCACATACACACACGGGTTTCTGTGGGTCAAGGGGCGTATATGTTTTTTTAGACAAGAAAAATAGTGGGGCAAGCTCTGATATGGGTGCTCTATCTGATGTTTATGATTACAGTCGATTGATATGCTATGTTCATTAATTTTTATCTAACTGACAAATATGCCTTGATCATTGACTTGTTAACAATGCACAGGTAGCACAGGTTCAGGGGGAGCATTAGCCTTCACTCGCATTCTACATTGTTGGCATTATGGTTGCTGAGTCTAGCTATGGCTTCAAATATTTATACCTTTTGTTGCTAAAGTCATGTAAAAGTATAGGGTGTGATATGTCTTCTCATACATTTGAATGAATCCTATTGGACAAATGATGTAATTTGTATTCCCACTTTGAATGGGATGGATGATGTAATTATATTTATGTCATGTATAAACAATTGGTATATCCCCACTTGGTTAGGTGGATGAGTCAAATTTGGTATATCCCCACTTGGTTGGGAGATGGATGTATGTATGAGTCATTGGTGATAGGAAGGTCATACTCACATAGTTGAGTTATAGAGTCATGTTATTCTTTTGGAGAATATTTTTGTAGACTCTTCTTGTGCTCAAGGGGGAGCATGGACGATTTCAGTGCATCTCAGCATGTACAAAGGGGAGCTCAATCAGACAATTCAGCATGTACTCAGGGGGAGCATGAACAACATAGGGGAGAGAATATCTTGGTCCGCCCTTTGCCCTTGATGTCAAAGGGGGAGAGTTTCTTAGTGTTGTTGTTGCCATCAAGTCCAAAGGGGGAGATTGTTGGCATTATGATACAAGTGTTGTCCTTGATGGCAACTCACTCAGGTGAAAGTTCACAGTGCAACATATCAACAGCAAAGGATTACATATCAGACTCCAAAGAATGAAGAAAGAGAGGTATACGCTAGTTCGCTTTGTCCAAGGCGCATATACACGTGGTTTAACAGAACAAAGGTAGCGTATAACGTATACACTCACTTTCATAGGAGAAAAAGCACGTACAGGTTGGAAAACCAAGTTTTTGGTCCAAGGTATTTGATCCAAGGTATTTTGGTTCAAGGTAATTGGTCTGATGCATTTGGTCCAAGGTATTGACCCTAGGTATTGGGTCCAAGGTATTGGTCCTAAGTGGTTTTGGTCCAAGGTATTGAGAAAGGCCTAAGAGTATATAAGGAGGAGAAGATCATTAGGCCAAGGTGTGCAAGCAATGATATTCTAAGGAATACTTCTATCTGAAGTATATATTATGTTGCAGGGTTATGTTTGAGACTAGATCTGAAATATTCATGTGCACCTTGAGTTCGAAATTGGATCAGGAATCATGAGACTTGAAATGACTTATTCTTGAATGATCTAATATTGGTTGAGACCAGATCTGATGTTTTGCGCCTGTTCTATTAGTTATCTATCATGATCTGGGTTTGTCTGAAGTCTGGAATTGCAACAAAGTTCTGAGTCAAAATTTGCAAATCTGTACGCAGGTTCATCTCGGCCAAAGGGCATGTACACGCAGGTTCGACTCTTTCAAGTAGTGTATACAAAAAGAAAAGCTTCTTTTCAGATTTGACTGATCTATCTGATCAAATTCTATTGTTTTACTGTTGTCTGTCAATGAAGTCTTCTTAGATCTGAACGTAGAACTATTGTATAAGGAAATTGAGTCTGATTGATTGATTGATTGAGAAGGAAGGGTGATCCTTGTTGCTATCTATTTTGAACTCTGTAATATGACAGTAGATCTTCAGAATGTCACTGATTGGTACAGTCTGTGGTTTAGAAGTTTATGATTCAGTATCTTTAGAGATATACGCAGGTTGGGTTAAAGGAAGTAGCATATACACGTAGGTTGGGTTCAACCAAGTAGCGTATACACTCTAATGCATGATTTTTGAGGTTACAGTTGGTTCTGGATGATGATGCAGAGTTCTGCGTTCAACACAGTGTTTTGGTGTCAGTGATTTGATTGTTCAGATTAACTGAATATTGGTTGATGTAGTTTAAGTTTAAAAGGCTTTGATGAGTCTAGTGTGAAAATTTGATGAAACATGGTCTTCAACTTGTGGTGTTGTGATCCAGGAGTATCCAGTCTGAAAATTCATGAAACGTGGTCCCTGGTGGAAGAGTGGAGTTTTCTGTAGGCTGGCACCTACATACTAGTAAACATATTGGCTAGTACAAGAGCTAGGGGGTTGTAGCTCCCTTCTAGTAGAAGCTGGAAAACGAGAGAAGGTTGTAACCTTCTGCAGGTAGAATCCTGCGTACTGGTATGAGTCTACACCAGTACAAGATTGTAAACAGATTTTCTTATTATTAAAAGAAGACGGAGACAACAGCAGTAGGTGGTTTTTACCCACATTGGGTTTCCACCTTAAATCTTGGTGTTCATGTGTGTTGCTTATGTGTGATGATTTATTCTGCTTTTACTGCATTGTCTAATAAATCTCTGATATACTGGTTTAAGCTCAACACATGATAAATTGTCTAAATCACAAGTTCTCTGCATATACACTGGTTTCTTTAAGCACAGTCGCATGTACACACTAGTTCACTTCACTGAAGTAGCGTATATAAATCTACTTGAGAAATAAAATTATTGATCTGATAATACTGATTCACCCCCCTCTCAGTATTATTTCCAACATTTATCACTTTCTAAATAAACAATTCATAACTTCCAATAGTTGTTGTGTGGAATAGTACCCACGACTTTGCCAGCTACGTTGTAAGAGCATCCTGCGGTCAAATAACGGTTGGGATGTAACAACAATCACTGGGTAACAACAACCTTGTTATGGCACCCAAGGTGTAATGGTGATAACCTGTAATAGCATGTGGTGTAACAACAACACCTGTAACAACATACAGAGTGTAACAACAATCTGTTCCATCCTACTCTTAGACCGATCAGCGCGACTGTTCATTCCATAACCTTGTTCTCACAAGCAACACCTGAAAAAGAGGAGAGGATCCAAAAGACTTCTCCAATGCTTACCCCAATTAGCCATAAAAAGGAATATTGCATCATTATATTCAGCAAAAATGGAAAAATAACATGATGGAAAAATAGGTTGTTTATAATAAGGAAAAGGTGATTAACATGTAAAGTTTTATTGGCCTGGAGGGAAAGAGGATCAAAACTAGGGAAAGAAAGTATAGGAAATAGGTATAAAAACTACACCCAACATTTCCCCCCAACTAAAGCAATTGCATGTCCCCATGCAAAATCTCAATTTCTCCTGCTATATGTTCGATGCAAGTTTGTAAAATTATAGACACCAACAGTGTCTTCACTAGGAGACTTGTACCCCTGAGTAGCCATCAGTTGTCGCGGCCAGGATTCTTCTTCATAGTCGCATAAGTGGTAATATAACTGGTATTCTTCCACCGGTAACCAAATCAGAGGAAATTTGAATCTAAGTCCGATCCAGAAGGCTCCCAATGTCTGCACCACCCAGGCATATTCGGGTACTCGTGTAACAACAACCACAAAATTCCTGAACTCAAAAGGATATCCTTCTTGTAATCCAACACTATAGGCCTCGGTGTGCTTAAGGCACCCTGTTAGCACTCGACTTTTCATTTGTGCATACAAATTGAGGCAAATCCCCACATTCTTTTTTCTATAAGTGGTTGATTATTCCCTAATTCCCAGGGTACTCAAGAACAAATTAAACTCAGGTCTCCATTCATAAACCATTCTTGGTTCTTCCCTGATCCATAATGTTTCCCTTTCTTCATTGGTCTCGGTTGACTTCATGGTCAAATGTCATTCGATTTGATTCCTCATAATAGAAAGGAAGGCTCACAACTGCAAATCTCCCATATAGGAGAAAACATTTGCCACCATATGTGTACTAACATATTCACACATCATGTTATGCAAAAATAGCTCACAAAGTAAGCTTTGTTCATCAAAATCACAAGTACGAAAAATTTCAAGAAAAGTATGGGTAGAAGAACCCAAATAAGGTTCATTTTCAAATACTAATTTTAACTAAAACAACTAATAACATTCCCATAGGAACACTGGATAGGATGGGGAGGGCCTCCTGCATCCTAGCAGGTTCAAGGCAAGCTCACGAAGCTTCGTCTTATCATTTGTTAGATCCAGAACATGTCGTTGTAACAGTTGCAGTTGTTCGTCTTTCTTCTTCATAGCTTCCTTATGCCTCTGCTCTTCCCATTCTCTCTCCCATTCTTCCTTTAACCATTTCTCCCTAAGTGAATCCATCATCTTCTTATGTGCCTTGAGTGAGATCATTCCCTCTTGCAAAGAGAGCACCTGCTGCTTCCATTTTTGTAACTCTGGTATCAACAACATTCTTTCAGAACACCATCCTTCATCAGGACCCAGTGTTCTCCCATATGCACTAATAATTGAAGGTGTAACAGCCTCCCGAGGGTAAAACTGCCCCATTTCAGCTGCTTGTTCTTGTGTAACCACAACTTCATCAATGGGTTCTTGTGTAACAACTTCTTTTTCTCTCTGGTTAGCTTCCGCTTCCATTTTTGGTTCTTGGGTAACAGTAGCGTCATCCACAGGATTTTATGTATCATTTTTCCCTTGGTTAGCTTTTGTTTCCTTTGTTGGTTCTTGTGTAACAACAGTGTCAACCACAGGTTCATGTATATCAGCTTCTTCTTTTTCCCCTTGGCTAGCTTATGTTTCCACTGCTGGTTCTTGTGTAACAATAGTGTCAACCAAGGGTTCTTGTGTATCAGCTACCAAATTACTCTCTGTGGAATGCTCCGTATCAGCTGTTGGTTCTTGTGCAACAACAACGTCTTCAACGTGTTTTTTTGTGTCAGTGTCCTAGGACTCAGTTTATGTTTCTCTCGAAATGGTGTCCACTGCACAGACTCTATACCCCGTTGCCACTAGCTCCTTAGCACAGGCCACGCATACAACACCCGGAAAATTTTCCTCCTTGGCCCTATCTATAGCCTCAACCAAAGTATCTAACCCCAAGGTCCTTTCCTCTACCTTATCCTTTGCTAACTACTTCCTTAGCCTTTCATTTTATCTTTCTAAACTTTCAATTTTAAGCAGCAAGGATTGGATCTCGTTCTTACTTGGTGAGGAAGGTTCCTCAGACCAAGCCTGATCTTTGTCTTCCTGCCTCGTTGCCTCCTTGTTCTTCTTAGACATGGATGGGGACTCTAGGTGCCCACTAACCCTTATTCTCTGTTTCGGCCGCTTATCACCAATTGGCTTGTCAACTAGTCTCTTTCCAGCCCTTACTTTCGAGGGTTGGGGCTGCTCCTTGGTTTCCGCCAAAGCTTCCTCAGACGTCCCAGCTTGCTTCTTACAGGTAGTCCTAGCCTTCTTTCTCATGAATTCATCCCAGCTCCTACCCTGGTGACTTAGGGCATCTAGCACAATTAGCTTGATGAGGTCGTGGTTTGTGATGCAAGTCTCTGGATGTGCAGCTGTCTTCACGACCATAGCGATATGCCTGATATTTTCCAGCAAAGAGTCTGGGAGGTTTATCTTCTGTTGATGTTGGAGTTGGTTTAGCAATGAGAACTGGTAATTGAATACAATTGTTTCCCTTCCCTCATAGGTGATATACTTGATGAGGTAAAGGGCGACATCGACCCATGGCTGGGGAAGCGACAACCTGTCAATCCCTCTTCCTTTCTTCACTAGTCGTTCCTCCCCTTGGAGAAAATCCTCCTTCAAGGAGGGGTCATTAATTTTTTTGTTAAACCACCTTTTACCCTCTGTTGGTAATGTCGTCACACAGGCAATTACCTCTTCTGTAACTTCCAGCTTTAATCCCCTGACCTCCATTTGATTCCTCTTTAAATTCTTCGCGAATTCCATAGAAATTGCCCCATCTGATCCTTCCAGCCTTTGGAAAAACTCAAACCAACTTGCGTCTTTAAAAATTTGGCATGCTTCGAGGCAGTTTTCCAATGCCTCTATTGATCCTAGTTCATGTCGAATTGCTGCCCCACCCATTGCTACATTGTTTCAATGTTGTTCTCCTCTCTTCTCTTCCTTGAGAAATTCTGAAGCGGTCAGCTCAATGCTCAGTTATTCTAGCTTTGCAAATTGTTCTCCTCCACTTCTGTTTGAGAGCTCTGAATGAGGATGAAACACTTCAATAGTGGGTAAATGGTAGGGTGACGCAGGCAGGAATTTCAAATCAGGATTTGAAATCAAGATTCATACTACGTAATAATGTTTCCTTATTAATGCTAAGTTATGGAAGGTCTAGTCTGAGGTACAATTCCCTTTTTCGGCATGATTGATCATTAAATGATAATGATTACAAGATCATCATACTTTGGTTTCAGTTTTTAAATGCTCACAGGTCATGAAAAGGTCATGTCATCATGTAATTCGTCCCCACTCCCAGCTTAAATGTGACGACCGACCTCAACCGTCAAAAGGGATATTGCATTAGATTTCCATAATTACCAAATAAAAGAGGATAGTGATATTACCATTTCATGACGTACCTAGTGTGACACGGAGAGAAGACATTGGTGACGAGGTGCGTAAATTTAATTCCGATGGTCAGGGCAATTGCTCCCAAATCATTGTGATGTGTGTTGTGTATCACAATAAATAATTTACTTGGATTATTTCTAGAAGTCATCGACGGTTATAGATGTAACAGCCAAGACGACTATTAGGTATTATTGGTTTCAAAATAATATAAAAGTAAAGAACTAAAATAGTCGTGTAACAACATAATTGTAAGATATGCCTAAAATAAAAAAAATGTTGTTTTAGAGTGTGTAACCGCCGCCACAGAGTGGTTTTCAACTATTATATAAATTGTCTCTCTGTGCCCGAAAGAGGTTTTCACTGCCAGATTATTTTATTTTCTTATTTTTGTTTTTATTTTTTTTCTTCTTCTTCTTATTATTATTATTAGTAGTATTAGTAGGTGTAACAGCCGCCGATAGAGGTTCGTTTTCAGCTGTTACACTTATTGAAAAAATAGAATTTTGGCAACACATGGGGCTTTTCCCTTGCTCCTGTAATCTAAAGATCCGAATTCGTGACAATGTTAACAAATGAATCCCTTGAAGCAGGTTTATGATATAACCAAAGATGGTGCCCATTTGCAAGCAATAGTGTCCTCGCACTATCAATGGTAACCAAATTTATAGTCCCATTGTCAAAGACTGCATCTACCTCATAGGGACCTAGCCATCTGGTGCAGAGCTTACCCTTGAAGTCCTTGAATCTTGAATCATATAAGAGAGCCCAATCTCCTTTTTGAAACTTCTTCTTCTTGATGAACCTGTCATGCCACTTAGCTCTCTACTGCTGGATAATCTTTGTTTGTTGGATAGCAACCAGTCGTTTCTCCTCCAATTCATTGAGCTGGTTCAACCTTTGCTTTTGTGCTACAACCAGATCCAAATTCACCTGCAGTGTTGTTCTCAATGTCTTGATTTCGAACTCAATAGGGAATAAGGGATTTTTACCATACACAAGTTCGTATGGTGAGAATCCCATAGTATTCCTCCACGTAGTTCTATATGCCCACAACACTTCTGGAAGTTTATCAGCCCAATTCCTTCGATGACTAGCCACAGTCTTGGTAAGAATCCCCTCAATTACTTTGTTGGTGCATTCCACTTGATCATTTGCATGTGGGTGATAAGGTGTTGTGATTCTATGATGGATTTTATATTTTTCAACCAACTTTTGGATCATATGGGATGTAAACTAGGGCCCTCCATCTGTCACTATCTCCCTAGGTATCCCAAAATGGACAAAGATGTCTTCAAACAGGAAGTTTGAAACAACTTGCTTCATGGCTCTGGTTAGTTCTTTTGCCTCAACCCATTTTGTGACATAGTCAGTGCAGACCAAGATGTAGGATTTCTGTCTAGATGAAGGATTAATTGGTCCCAAAAAATCCAAGGCCCATTTCTCAAAAGGTTCTAAGACTATTTGAGGCTGTAACAGCTTCTCATCTGATTGCAGCGGTTGACCCAACCTTTGGAAACTATCACATCCTTTCACGAAATTCTTGGCATCCTGAAATATTGTTGGCCAATAATATCTTGTTGAAAGGACTTTGTATCCTATCTGTCTGTGAAGTGCCCTCCACAAGGTTCCTTGTGACAAGCCTTAAGGATCTCAAAGATCTCATCTTCCCTAACACAACGTCTGATCTAAAAATATGGTATAGTGTGATAGAGATTCCCATCTATCCAAGTATAGGTAGCACTCTGCTATATGATCTTTCTCTTTTCCTTGGAGGACAAGTATTGTGGAAACTTCCCTGCAGTAAGATAATTGGCTATACTGCATACCATGGTGAGTAAATTGAAATGGCAAACAGATACTCATTGGGGAAAGAATCCTCAATAGGAATGCAATTTTCATCAATAATTAACCTAGAAAGAAAATCAGCTACTACATTATCTTTTCCAGGCTTATCTACAATTGTGATATCAAATTCCTGTAACAGCAATAACCAGCATGTAATTCTACCATTGGTAATTGGCTTATTCATTAAAAACCAAATGGCGGAGTGGTCAGTGTGTACAAATACTTGATACCCGATGATATAATGTCAAAACTTATTGATGGCCTGCACTATTGCTAAGAATTCCTTCTCAGTCACTGTGTAATTGAGCTCAGTCAGAGTCAAATTCTTGCTTATGTAATAAATAGCATAAGGTTTCCTATCCTCCAGTTGGCCCAAAACAACACCTACAACAATATCAAATCATCTGCGACTATGTGAAATGGGAGTTCCCAATTAGGTCCACGTAAAACCGGTGTTGTTGATACACAACATTTCAGCTTCAAAAAGGCTTGCTCACACTTTCCTATCCACAAAAATTCTACATCTTTCATAAGTAAAGAAAACAATGGCGATGCAATTTTTGAAAATTTCTCTATAAACCTTCTGTAATACCCTACATGTCCCAAGAAACTACGTACCTCTTTTTGTGTCTTGGGAGTTGGAATTTTCATAATTACCTCTATTTTAGCAAGGTCTACCTTGATCCCGTCAGCAGAAATGTAGTGTCCCAGCACGATCCCTTCAATCATCATCATGTGACATTTTTCGATGCTCAAAGCAACATTAGTCTGTACACAACGTTCCAACACTTTTTCTAAATTAGCTAATGTTTTTTCAAAAGCATCACCATAAGGTGTAAAATCGTCCATGAATACTTCAAGGCAGTCATTTAACAGATTAGAAAAAAAAAATCCTAGTATTGCCCTCTGAAAAGTTGATGGCGCATTACAGAGTCCAAAAGGGAGTACTTTGTATGCAAAAGTTCCCCAAGGGAAAGTAAAGTTTGTTTTATCTTGATCTTCTGGGGAAATCTATATCTGGTTGTAGCCACTAAACCCATCTAAAAATGAAAAAAAAAAAAAAAAAATTCAAGGAAAGGGTGTCAAGGACCAGATCTATAAATGGTAAAGGAAAATGGTCCTTTTGAGTGGCTTTATTGAGTTCTTTGTAATCCACACAGACTCTCCACTTGCCATTCTTCTTAGGGACAATGAAAATCGGAGACACCCACTGACTGTCAAATATCGAATAAATAAAGTTAGCACTTAGGAGATTTTGTAATTCCTCTTTCACTACCTCCTTCAGCAAAGGGTTCATGCGACGTTGTGCTTGTCTAATTGGTTTGCAGCCATCTTTAAAATAAATTTGGTGAGTGCACAGGTTGGGATGAATCTCTTTCATATTTGTATAGTCCCATGCAAATGTCTTATTGTATTTTTGTAACAGCTATAACAACGGTTTTTTTTGCTCATCAGTTAAGTTAGGGTTAATGTTCATATACTTTCCTAGTTCTATTTCGACTAGACTATTGTCAATATGTGGAGTGGTTATCATTTGTTCAAAGTTTGTACCTTCTACCTCCTTTTCCTCCTTTGAATTTTCAATAGAAGCAACAGAAAACGAGTTACTAATAAAGCCATTAATGATATCATCTTCTACCTCATCCTTGAAATACTGGGCTTTTCCCAAAGTGAGGAGCGGTATGGAAAGATCTGATTTGGGTTCAAATTCATACCACCAAGGGTTGTTCAAATCCATATTTTGTTTTGGGGGGTAAATATTAAGGTTCTTTGTGGCCTGGCCATCTGAAATCATCATAGATCTAGATCTGCATCCTATAAATGCATATGCAGTGGCCAGTCAAGGTCTCCCTAGAATCAAAGAATGTCCCCCCATGTTGGATTTGGTTTGTAAGATAAGAAAGTCAGTCAGATACCTCCAGGAAGCTATTGTGATTACTTTGTATTCTAATACCCCCTCGGTTTAACACAGGACCTATATGTTAATTCAAGTACAATAGGTGTATGTCTAAGCCCATGTAGCCCTAGGGTGGTAAAGAGGTCCTTTTTCATCACCTTAATGGCCACCCCAAGATCAATTAATGTATTATTTATGGGCTGGTCATTAATATAGACAGTAACCGTAGGGTTTCCTGAATCATTATACTTGGTTAAAAGAGGCTCAGCAGTCATTAATTCAGACAATTTCCCCATCACATGTATGGTAGCAGGGTCCTTAGGCTTCCTTCTAGGTTTCTTAATGCACAGATCTTGTACTATTTTAGCATAAATAGGTACTTCTTTAAGATCTTGCAGCAGAGGAATTCGTACATGCAGGTTTTGCAACTCCCTAAGGAAATTGGATTCGGGTTGTGAGGTCATTCCAGTCTCAGTTAATCTCTGAGGATATGGAGGATCCTGAGTCATAACAGTCGAATCAACTGCTACAGGTGTATCAACCTTACTTGAGTTGGTTGTTATAGGAGTAACAGTTCTTCTCAGGTTGGTTGTTACAGGCATAACAATTTTCTCTGTATCGGTTGTTACAGGTGTAACAACCGCCTCAAGATATATTGTACCTCTGCCGGAAGGTTTACATTCCTCCTCGATAATGATAGGGGAGTGGTTTGGTTTAATTACCTTACCCGATTGTAGTTGAATTTCATTAAGTCCAACAGGAGTGATAAGGTAAGTCTGGAAGGTAGTCGGAGCCTCTATTCTCTGGGTTACTTTATTATTCGGGTTAGGGTTAGGTTGCACAGGTAGTTAGGGTTGCACAAGCAGTGTAAGGACAGGAGTTTGGAAAGGGGTCAATTGTAGCTGCTGTTGCATTGGTAATCCAGATGGGATTGTACTTTGGGCATTCCCCCTCCAGTTCTGATTCCAAGGATATGGTTGAGATGGAGGATATTGAATAGATGGAGAGGGGACCACTAGTTCCAGGGCGAAGGAAACTGTGTTGGAGAAGGAGAAGAGTATTTCCATGGATATTGTTGAGCGTTATATGCATTATTCCATGAATTAAAAGAAGAAAAATCTTGGGACATACCTAGAGGTTGTGGTTGCAAGGTCTCTTGGGTGCGATGAAATAAGAGGACCAAACTTCTTCACTAGATTCTCTAAGTACTGCTTTCAGTCTGGGAAGCTTCAGACATTGTCCTTTAGAATGTTCCATATCACAAATATTGCATAAGATGATTCTATTCATTTCACACTCCCTCAAGGGATTTTTCCTCCGAAAATTTGGACAGAACACAACCAGAGTTGTATCATCTTCTCCTTTTGTCTTCTTGATCTGTGCTTTCATTATCTGGGTAGATAGAGTACTGAGGATGTCAATTTTGAAATTTTCAAATGGATTCCGGATCTCTGCTCTGGTTACTCCTCCACTTGCAGATTTTTGTATTCGGGCAGAGGCATCTCGAATTGTGCTTCTTCCCTTCAACGATCCTCTAGAGCATCTTAGACAGAGCTTTACAATTTTGGCAAATGGTTCTTGAGATATGTCCCTTTTTCCTATTAGATTCAGGGTATCAAGGCAGTCATCCCTCATTCCTCTTATAAATATGGTCTTCAAGATCTTGTGATCTAAATCACTGTGTTTAGACATCTGCAAATTATAATGAAATCGCTCCACATAGTCTTCTAGGCTCTCATCCTCCTTTAATGTCATCCTATATACTTCATCTCTTAAGTCCCTGGTTCTGCAATAGCCTTGATACTTTGATAAAATGTCTCCTTCATGTCACTCCATGTTCGAATAGAAGCAGAGCCTAACCCCATGAAGCATCTTAGGGTTGCTCCTTTTATAGTAGAAGTAAATAATTTTAATTTATGAGCATCTGAAACATAGTCATAACTCTTGCATAAGACATCAAATTTAAATAAAAAGGTGTCACGGTCTTCTACAGTCATTCCTTGAAAATATGGTAAGGATGATAAAGGAATATTTTTCATGGGAGACTCGCCTTTGATATCCCCAATTGGGAACTCAAAGGTGGTGATAATAGCATCTGTTTTAGTGTTGTTTTTATTGTTGTCCTCCATTGTTAACCCTTCTAATCCTTGTTGTAAAAGACATTCTTCAAATTGTTCTTGTGATTGTCTTGTAAGCGAAATTGGTAGCTCAAGAGGCTTCAGGGCTAGTTGTTTCACTGTGTTGCCTGAATCTGGATATTGATAAACCAATAGGTGATCTCTTGTTTCAGGTTTTTGATGTCCCCCTTCAGTTTCCCCTTGTCCCTCAGTCCTAAGGTTCTGGTTACTATCTTCCCCTTGTTGTTACTGAATCAAATGCTTAATCTTGGGAGTGTTTTCACTAGCTTTAGAATGGTATGGTCTTGAGACAGAGGAATCGGAGGTTTCTATCCTTGTTATGGGAGTAACAGCTTTTTGTGGCCCTGTTTTCCTTGCATCCTTTTGAGAACTTGACTGATCTTTTTCTACCTTTGAGATCAATTCATGGATAAATGTTTTCCTTCCCAAATCTACACTCTTCCTTTCCTTTTTACGACCTATTTTTCCTATGACTAATTAGAGTGGGGGGGTATTTTTGGTATTTCTATAATTCCTACAATTGCACACATCGACCCTATGTGTATTAATCCACACCCTAAGTGTCTTAATCTTCGACAATGGTGAGTTCGCCCAGGTATGTTAGAGTGATGCACAGGTTCTTACCTTCCAACAACTGAAGAGATGAAGACACACTTAAGAAAACACCAAAATTCCTCACCTTAAGTTCCCTAGTGATCACAATGGTGAGCCCGGCCAGGTATATTAGAGCGATGTGCAGGCTCTTACCTCTCATATTATCGCCCAGCGAGTGTGGACTAGGAACACTCTATCATCAAACAAACAACTTGGCTGACTGTATCGTCAAATGCCATCCCCAACAATGGTGCCAAAATGTAGTGTTGTTTTAATCAATCCTAATTGACCAAGACTACAACCATTTAATTGTCAACCCAGGGTAGGTATATTATTTCAATGGAGTTTGCATTGTCTGTGTCGATACACTACAACCAAGAATGAAAATAGAAAACAATAAAGAATGTCACTGAATCAATTGCAGAAATTAAATCATTCATGCAGAAATTAAAACACTCTACAGAAATGAAATCACACTTCACGATTACCAGAGCAAAGGTGTGCCACACACTGTACTAATAACTACACCAACTAGTCAACTACCATAATGCTAATCAAATTGGTGTAATAACATAACATAATTCTGGAACTGAAGCAGATATATTCTACAAATTATACAACGACAGCAGAAAACCATACAAACAATAAAAGAAAGAAACAATAATATACAACTACTCTACCACTACAGTCCCTGCTAAAGAGGAGGGCCCTTCCTCCCTAGCAGGGGCACAAGAATGAACACAAAATTAGTTAAAGAATCAACTTAGAAACAACAACAACATCACTGCAGTGTCTTTGATATTAAAAACAATTAAAAGTTACAAGATCAAAATAACAGTGCTCTCTATGTCGTCTCCCATACATGAGAGATTAAGTTTCTCTTATAGTTATTACATACCCAAAATCAGGAATAGATCAGTCATGAGAATCTCACGATTCTCATGCTGATCATAAAATAGAAATTGTTATAACCAGTTCCTAAATACAAATGCTATTCAAATACATTGGTTAAGATCACAACCGCTTGGATCTGTCACTTTCTAAATAAACAATTCATAACTTCCAATAGTTGTTGCGTGGAATAGTACCCACAACTTTTCCAGCTATGGTGTAACAGCATCCTGCAGTCAAATGACGGTTGGGATGTAACAGCAATCACTGGGTAACAATAACCTTGTAACGGCATCGGAGGTGTAACAACAGTAACCTGTAACAGCACGTGGTGTAACAGCATACAGAGTGTAACAACAATTTGTTCCATCCTTCTCTTAGACCGATTAGTGCGGTTGTTCATTCCATAACATCATTCTTGCAAGCAACACCCGAAAAAGAGGAGAGGATCCAAAATACTTCTCGAATGCTTACCCCAATTAGCCATAAAAAGGAATATTGCATCGTTATATTCAGCAAAAATGGCAAGATAACATGATGGCAAAATAAGTTGTTTATAATAAGGAAAAGGCAATTAACATGTAAAGTTTTGTTGGCCTCGAGAAAGAAAGGATAGGAAATAGGTATAAAAACTACACCCAACTACTATCTTCTCGGCAAGATGCTTGTATTGATGAGTGATCACAGTGGATTGAGATATTTGTTTGACCAATTGAATCTGAATGTGAGGCAAGCTAGATGGTTGTCCATGATCAGTGAGTTCGATTTCGAGATCTGGTACATCAAGGTTAAGGAGAATAGGGTTGGAGACGCTCTTAGCAAGAGATTATAGGTGAATCATATAGAATCTATGAATTCTTATGGGATAGAATTACAATATCATATCTTACAGGTAGGAGAGCAGGATGGCAGGTAAATGGAGCTTATGCATAGGTTGCAGCAAGGTACAGGTGATCAAGATGTGGACTATCGTCTTATAGAAAATGGTTTGGTCAAATTTAGGGATAGGATCTATGTGCCGAATGACAATGGCTCAAGAAGAATATATTGCAAGAATTTCATGAAAAAAAATGTATTCAAGTCACCCAGGATACCAAATGACATTGACAACAGCGAAGAAGTTTTATCACTGGCCAAATCTGAAGAAGGATGTGGCATAGTTTGTGGCTAAATGTTTGGACTGCAAACAGGTGAAAGTAAAATGTAAGCATCTAGGTGGACTACTATAGCCGATTCTGATTCCAAAGTGGAAGTGGGAGGTTATTTCGATAGATTTCATCATAGGTTTATGGAAGAAATCTAGACAACATGATTCTATCATGGTTGTGGTGGACAGATTGGCTGAGGTTGCGCACTTCATTCTAGTGAAGTATACTTATTCAGCTAGTGATATGGCACAGGTATTCATTAGAGATGTAGTGAGGTTGCATGGTGTTCCAAGGAAGATTGTGTCAGACAGGAAGGCTAAGTTCACTTCCAAATTTTGGAAGGAGCTATTTGCATGTTTGGGGACAGAGTTGGCCTTTAGCACAACTTATCATCCGCAGACAAATGGACAAATAGAGAGGGTCAACATTATAGTAGAGGACACTTTGAGGATGTTTGTGATGCATCAACAGAGGAAATGGGATAAATACTTTCCATTAGTTGAGTTTGAATATAATAATGGTTGTCAGGAGTCACTACGGATGAATTTGTTTGAGGAACTCTATGGGCGAAGTTGTAATACTCCCATTAGTTGGATTGATCGAATGAATAGGGTGTTGATTGGACCAGATATGCTGGCATATATGGAACAGGAAATGTAGGTAATCAAGAAGAACCTAAAGGCAGCATAGGACAGGTAGAAAATTTATGCAAATCGGAGCAAGTTTTTTAAGGAATTTCAAGTTGGGGAATAGGTGTACTTGTGCATCAAGCTAAAGAAGAGCTCCTTGAGGATTGGATCGTGTACCAAGGTGGCACCTTAGTTTTTTGGATCTCTCAATATTCTTGAAAGGATTGGACCAGTAGCGTATCGAATTCCACTGCCTCCGAAAGTCAAAGTCTGTGATGTTTTCCAGGTGTCATTGCTTAAGAAGTATGTTAAAGATGTTGATCATGTGATTGATTGGTTTGTATTGCAGGTGGAGCCAGATGGAGAATTCCAACCCAAACCATGGTGTATATTGCAGAGAAATATGCTCATGCTCTGGAACCGAGAAATCGAGCAAGTGTAGTGGAAGCACTTTGGGCGCGATGAGGCTACATGGGAGATGGCAGATCAAATGTGGGCTATGTATCCTTCTCTATTCTCTAGTTGGGCGAATGTTTTTGGTATATGTTTTGGTGTTATGTTTTAGTATATGTACATATGTATATGGATGTGAATATCTCCATAAGTTGTGCTATAAAAATCGAATAAGCGGTATGGGTGTCATGATGTTACGGTTTCTATGTTTTTATGTGTCATGTTGGTTTGCTTTTCAGCAGGTTGATCATTATAAATAATGCATCGAGCTAAGTGATAAAGCTCCATGGGTAGTATGCTTTTCTTATCAACAGTCTTGTTGGTTGTAGGCATCATTGAACATCGAGGTGGTGTTCCCCCAAGGGGTAGGGTTCTGTAACAACCCTGGTCAAAGTTCCATGTAATAAAGTTAATAAAGGAAAAATAATAACCAAGGTTATGGGACACATATTCCAAGTTGAATGGTGGGAAAATATCCCAGTGTGAGTGTTCATTTGGTTTATTATGGTTAAGGAAATTGGAAAAGGCAATGGAAAAGGCTTTGGAAAGGAAAAGTGGTATTAATTGGCATTTATTTATGAAAATAATGGAAATTAGGAGAAAAGGAAGGTGAAAGGTCACAGGTTTCATGTGAGGAAAATGAAGGAAAATAATGGAAATTTGAAAAAAATATAGGACTTATTAATAAAAAGGCTTCTGAGGATCAGTTGGTACCTTTTTGTCAGTTGAGTTTTGGAGCTCTCTCTTGCTACTATCTCTCTCATACTCTTGGACACTTAGAGAATTCTTTGTTATGAAACTAGCTCACAAAAAGATAGAAAAGATAGTTGAACGCCTTAGAATTCAGCCTCTTCGAGGGGGCAACCTCCTTTACATTACACAAATGAACAATTCTTGGATGATACAAATGAAAAGACCTCCTTTCTATATATAGGAGTCTAAGGGGTCATAATATAATCAGAGCCAACATAACAATAAAATGTAAGGGCACAATAATAACAATAGTGGACTTCTACGTGGCACAATAGTAACAATATGGGCACTACATGGGTACATCAATATAATAAGGGGGTTGTACTAATAACAATAAGGGGTTACACTAGTAGTATAGGGGCGTAACATTCTTAATGCACTCTACCATTATATCAAGGAAAGAAAAGAAAGGATAGAAAAGGAAAAGGGAAGCAAATATCAATCAAGGAAGAGCAGGTGCAAGAAACTACATTGGGATTACTTGCAGGTATTGATTTGCATGTGTGATTTCGTTGCTAGATGTGGCATGCATGTGTGTTCTTGGTTCTCTTGTTTCCATTGGCATGGGTTTTGCCAGGTGTGGCAATTTTATTTAACCTTTCCTTTCCATTTCTAGATAGCCATGGTGTGGCGGGTTCTCTTGCATTTGGTTGAGATAGATTACTGGATGGATTCAAAGTTGAGTGGGGTGGTCTCAGGATTATTCAGAAGTCCTAGGAATACCGGGATGGGATACACAGTAAAAAAAGAATGTGAACACTTCGATTGAGCCTAGTAATCCCTTGACCAGCGAATGGCAGGATACACAGTAACGCTCAGTAGTGAATACCCTTAATTGGGCCTAGGAATCCCTATACCGTTAATGGTGGGATACATGGTAAATCCCAGAGTGATCGAGGTCTAGGTGTGACAAAGGACCCTTCCAAGACCTTTTACTTTCGTGATGTGTTAAATTGCATTTTTAAAATAACATCAATGAGTACATCTGCATGTTGCAAAGAAGAGGAACATGAAATTCATCAACACATGAAAACATGAGTTGTTGATAATGGAGTTCGTCCAGGAGGGACTACGTCTCCAGGCCCCCATGTCAGGATGGTGTAAGCCACTGCATTAAGTGCCGTCAATAGTGATTATGTACATAAGAGGTGATGTCGCTATCATACAAGGAAAATTCCCTCACGCAGGAGTGGATCCAAGAGATATTCTACCACCAGAACTCTCAGTCAAACAGGACTCCTATCAGTATGACATAAACTCATGCATGATTATCATGAGCATCCCGCCAACATGGCATAAAAGGGATCTCAATGCAAACATACATGACGACAACATGAGTATCCCATCAACATACAACAAAGGGATCTCAAGACACAATATGATGAATCATGACAATAAGTACATCACACATATGATTCCGCATCACATCAAGAAGGAATCATCAAAACAAGATCCTGCATCAAACATCAAACAAGGATTTGTGCATCACAATGCATAGCAAAAGAAGTAAGTGAACACACTGCATATACCTCACATCCTGGGGCCATATGAAGAAAAGGATGTCAAGCTGCTGAAGTTGTTCATGCCATCGATCTCACGGAATCGAATCGCATGGAAATGATTGTTCGCACATGAATGTTGACACCTGCACTCCACTTAGAAACATGGCCAAAAAATAAAATGAGCAACTAGAAAATCTGAATACACCATCATATGTTTGGCATCAAATAGTGCAAAATCGACTGTCAAATTTCTGAATTTTGAGAAATTGAAAATCTAGGACTCAAGGAATCTTTTAGATTCCTCAAAGATTCCCTCCTCCGGGTCCTCTGCAAATCAGCTTCTCAGATTAGGAAACTGACTGCGGACTCGGGTTCATATCACTGAGAGGTGTAAGATTGACATAAAGTTTGTCCAATTTGAACATTGTGAAAATTTCACCCTCGTGGAAATTTTGGTCAGTCATGGTTCCACCTGCAATAAATTAATTAAAAAAATGTCGTCTCGTTTTCCGTGCCCACTCCTGGTTCTTCCATATTCCCTTATGTACTGTGCAAATGAGGGTTTATATTGAATCCCTGGCGGATTAACCCATGTGAGGTTGGTTGGCGCAATGGGAAGTACGGAAAATGGTTGAGGAGGGGTCGGGGGGTCAAACCCCACCCCTCCCTTTTTAAACACATTATCATTTTAATGTTTTAATCAAAATGAATTTAGGGGGGGTTGGGTCCGCATTGGGTGGCCCTCCCCCATAACTTTTTGTAGCTCCGCGTTTATTTGTTTTGATGGGGCATGGTACGTTGGTACCGTTTGAGGGGTTCATGTATTAATGGGGTCACCTGCTTGGGGGTCGTCCACGTGGGTCGGGCAGGTTCGACCCCCGCCGACACCCTTACCAAATTTTTCGGCATGTTTATTTATTTTGGGGCTTTCGGGGGTGTGGTTTAGGGCCACCGGAGGTGGCTTGTGCCCACCCCGTTTTAATATGGTTATGTTGTGTTGACCGGGGTTCGACAGGGTCATGGCCGTCGACCCATAAATTGATTTTTCCATCAAGTGTTTGGGCGTCGACGGGGGTCATGGCCAGTCAGTGAAATTTAAAATTCGTTTTGTTAATGTGGTTTTGGGGTGGCAGGGATGGTGGCCCGCCACCAAATTTATTATATTTTTGTTTTAATTTTTATTTTAACAATAGAGTGCTTTTAAAATCTGTCTAACATAAGGGTTATTAGACAAATTAAAGAGGAAACATTTCGCCCACTTCGGGAGCCAGATTCCATGCTCGAGACTCAGTCAATTTGTAGGACACTTAAACCTAGCTCACAACCCAACTTTGACCAGAACTTTGATTGGCTCGGTCTCCCTCATACAAGCTCGGATTGATGAACTGTTCGCGTTGCCGCGATCAGGATGATGAGATCTACGCTCTGGTCCTGGTTCAAAAACATTTTGATCACTTTGGTTTTCAAGATTTCATAAGCCCTCTTTGTCCTGTGTGTGTCTCTGGAGCCACTTGGATCAATCCTCCCCACCGAGAAGCTTTTGGTCCTCCAAAAGCAGGAAAAATAACCTGCAACTTCTCTGTACCTTGTCTACATCACAAGCATCCTGAAAGGCCTCGCTTCCATCTCCTTCACCTTTGTTCTTCAGAGCCTTAAGAAATGAGCCGACACCTGCAACCTCTAGTACATTTTTTTACAAATTACATGCTTGACTTTCATGACCAACTAATGACCCAAGCATCCCACACTTGCCACGGGTTTATAACACATACTCGGTAGTCAAGTTTACAACAAGATGGACGTAATACCCCAGCTACGAAAACAAGGCCAACATATCATTATTGCTTCAAAAAGTGATAGAAAACACAACATCACTGCAACACATGATTTACAAAGATAAGACCAAACATTATTTTCTTTGACAAGTGATGGAAACACAACATCACTTTCAGACTGTAAAATGCAACTCAACATAAGACTAGACATCATTGTTGCTAATCAAGTGATGGAAAACACATCATCACTTTTATATTTTAAAATGCAACAAATGATTTACAAAAGCATGACCGTAACAAGCTAACATATTGAGAAACCATTTTTCACTTATTAATGTGAATGGGTCGCCTCCTTGTGGTGGTTTTGCTTTTCGAACAACTGCTTCACCTGGTTCATGCACCGACACCTTGTCTTTAAGGCGTTGCTCTGGATGGAGCCACCAACAAGTGGCTCTTTGATGGACACTTTTGTTGCAATGACTGCAATACATGTTCTTCCTCCAAATCTGCTTAACATCTTTTTGTACCTGTTGTTGAGAGGGTCGTTCATGCCTCCTCCTTTTGTGTGCTTCCATTCTTTTCCAACACTTAGAAAATGTATGGTTATGTAATCCACAAAAGGTACATGTTTTTCGATACCATGTTTTACGCTCATCATTAAAAACATGTTTACAATTGAAATGAACTTTCGAATATCGAAACTAGTGATACCTTTCCTTGCCGCCTCTGGTGTAAGTATGGCAATGACAGCTTGCCTCATATCTTTCCCTGCAATGGAAACTACCATGGGATGATGGGGATGTGTTTCCCATCATTCTCTTTCCTCGGTGATTTCGACAATGTCTCAGAAGTATATGACACCTTCGAGCATTCTCCCTCGATGTATCTCAAGCCTGCAAATTTAGGTCTCTACATAACCTCCAATGGTTGAGTTATGCCTTGGTTATTAACACCAATTTTTTCTTCCTCCTCGTGCCTCGTTCTGGTAAGAAGCCTCATGTTAGTCCCTGTAATTGGATCTCCAAATATCCCACAGAAATCATATTATGTGAAGATGAAATCGAAAGGAAATCAACATATTTTACCTCCTCTGTCGATTTGGAAAGAACTGACGAGGGATGCTCATCATCTGTTGTTGGTAGTTCGCTAGCTGTCTTGGCGCATTCCCAAACTTCCTTTTTGACATACCAAAGTCGTGCCTGACGGGGTAATTCTTCTACTTTGATGGGTTGACAATGCCTTGGCCATTAGCACCCAAGCCTTTCCCTTCACACCCCATTCTCTTCAACAGTTTCAAGCCAATTCCTGTGGTGTGATTTTCAAAAACAACAAAATCATCATCAGGAAACATACATGAATTCGGAGAACTACTTTTTACCTCACATGGGTCATGATGCAGCTTTTCCAAGGCCTCATCCTTAGCTTGCAGCAGTTGTAGCAAACTTTGTTTTTCCTCTTTCTCTTCATGAAGACGCATTTTCAATTCAGCGTTATCTGTTTGAAGACTTTGGTTGTTTTGCTTCAGTTATTCCAGGGCCTCTTTCGTGGCTTTTCCTCTATCTCTTTCTGTAGAGTTTCATACATTATTTCCACCCTTTTGGAAATTTTGAGCATGGTCTCGTACATCACTTTTTCATTCTTTGTCGCTGCACGTTCCATTGTTCACGCTTGCAATTCACATCCACGCAAAGACCGCTCCGATACCACTTGATCCAGGTCCGGGTGTGAAAAAGGACCCTTCCAAGACCTTTTACTTTCGTGATGTGTTAAATTGCATTTTTAAAGGAACATGAATGAGTACATCTGCATGTTGTAAAGAAGAGGAACATGAAATTCATCAACACATGAAAACATAAGCCATTGATAATGGAGTTCATCCAGGAGGGACTACGTCTCCGAGCCCCGGTGTCAAGATGGTGTAGGCTGCTGCATTAAGTGTTGTCAATAGTGATGATGTACATAAGAGGTGATGTCGCTATCATACAAGGAAAATTCCCTCACGCAGGAGTGGCTCCAAGAGATGTTCCACTACTGGAACTCTCAGTCAAACATGACTCCTATCAATATGACATAAACTCATGCATGATGATCATGAGCATCCTGCCAACATGGCATAAAAGGGATCTCAATGCAAACATACATGACGAAAACATGAGTATCCCATCAACATACAACAAAGGGATCTCAAAACACAATATGACGAATCATGACAACAAGTACATCACACATATGATTCCACATCACATCAAGCAAGAATCATGAAAACAAGTAAGAAACAAGATCCCACATCAAACATCAAACAGGGATCTGTGCAGCAAAATGCATAGCAAAAGAAGTACATGAACACACTACATTACCTCACATCCTGGGGCCATCTGAAGAAAAGGATGTCAAGCGCTAAAGTTGTTCGTGCCATCGATCTCACGGCATCGAATCACATGGAAATGATTGTTCGCACATGAATGTTGACACATGCACTCCACTTAGAAAAGTGGCAAAAAAATAGAATGAGCAAATGGAAAATCTAAATACACCATCAGATTTGTGGCATCGAATAGTGCAAAATCAACTATCAAATTTCTAAATTTTGAGAAATCGAGAATCTAGGACTCAAGGAATCTTTTAGATTCCTCAAAGATTCCATCCTCCGGATCCTATGCAAATCGGCTGCTCAGATCAGGAAATTGGTTGCGCCATCGGGTTCATATCGCTAAGAGGGGTAAGATCGACATAAAGTTTGTCCAATTTGGACACTGCGAAATTTTCACCCTCCTGGAAATTTTGCTCAGTCATGGTTCCACCTACAATAAATAATTAAAAAAATGTCGTCTCATTTTCCGTGCCCACTCTTGGTTCCTCCATCTGCCCCGAAGCACTATGAAAATGAGTTTTTATATTGAATCCCGGGCATATTAACCCATGTGGGGTTGGTTGGCGCAATGGTAAGTAAGGAAAATGCTTGAGGAGGGGTTGGGTGGTCAAACCCCGCCCCTCCCTTTTTAAACACATTATCGTTTTAATGTTTTAACCGAAATGAATTTAGGGGGGGTTGGGTCCGCATTGGGCGGCCTGCCCCCATAACTCCCCGTAGCTTTGCATTTATTTGTTTTGATTGGGCATGGTACGTTGGTACCATTTGAGGGGTTCGTGTATTAATGGGGTCGCCCGCTTGGGTGTCGGCCACATGGGTCGGGCAGGTTTGACCCCCACCGGCACCCTTACCAGATTTTTCAATGCTTTTATTTGTTTTGAGGCTTTTGGGGGTGTGGGTCGGGTCCACCGGAGATGGTCGTGCCCACCCCATTTTAATATGGTTATGTTGTCTTGACCAGGGTCCGGCGAGGTCATGGCCACCGACCCATAAACTACTTTTTTCATCAAGTGTTTGGGGGCCGATGGGGGTCATGGCCCATCGACCAAATTTAAAATTTGTTTTGTTAATTTGGTTTTGGGGGTGGCGGGGGTGGTGGCCCACCACCACATTTATTATATTTTTTTAATTTTTATTTTAAAAATAGGGTGTTTTTAAAATTTGTCTAACATAAGGGTTATTAGACAAATTAAAGAGGCAAAAATTTCACCCGCTTCGAGAGCCATATTCCATGCTCGGGACTCGGTCAATTTGTAGGACACTTAAACCTAGCTCACAGCCCAACTTTGACCATAACTTTGACTGGCTTGTTCTCCCTCATACAAGCTTGGATTGACGAACCATTCACACCGTCGCGATCAGGACGACAAGATCTACGCTCTTGTCCTAGTTTGAAAACATTCTGATCACTTTGGTTTTTGAGCTTTCATAAGCCCTCTTTGTCCTATGTGTGTCTATAGAGCCACCTAGATCACAGAGGGTGGTGACCTCGTAGGCCTAGGAATCCCTTGACTGGTAATGGCGGGATAGACGGTAAAGTCGAGAGGTTGAGATGGAAAAATTCCTCACGTTTTAGGTGGAGAGATCCAGAGGCATCCATGATTGTTTAGGGCCTAGTGATCCAATGGGGATTGCAGTAAATATTGGTTCTATTAATGAGGGTTGAGGTGGTTTGGCCTCGGGAAACCCTAGTTGGTTTTGTTGTGAGTCCCACATTCATGCTTGGAATATGGCACGGGGGTGATTGGATGAAAGAAAGATTTGGTTCAGCTAATCTATGGTCGGGTGGTTCGTGGAAGTCCCAGACCTGGTTGGCTTATTCATTCATTAATAAGACATATTTCTCCTTGGTATTTCATGTGCAAATGTACTGGTTCATATGTGATTCTTATGGATGTTATATCCTTGTTATTTGTGTTGGTTATATGATGGTTATGAGTATGTTTTATGACAGACAAGATGTATGGATCTCATCATGTTTTGATTTGCAAATGAATGTACAATGAATATATGACCTAATAGCTGATAATGCAGTTATTATGATAACACTTCAATTCTTCTTTATGAATCTCAAATAAGTATGAGACCCCTTTATCATATCTATTGTTATCACCTATAGATTACATATTTGTGACATGTCTGGAAATATGTATGTCATGACTAGTAGGGGTTAGATCAAGTATTTGTACCAATGATTGGATTAGTAGCCTTATTCCATTTTTATTTATGATTTCTAAGAGTTTCATGAAGTTCTGGGCAGTGCCCTGAGTCCCGACCTTGAAAAAGTGGCACAAAATTTGGGGTCGTTGGCTCAGAACTAGCTGAAAAAGTCCACAGTGCTCGCATGCCTTATTGTGGGAGTAACTAGAAGGCCTCAATCACATGCATGGCTTGTTATGGGAGCGGCTGAGGGTCTATATAAGTGAAATGTCAACTTGTCTTAGGGGTTGGTCACCTGGAAAGGTTGGTTGGCTCCTGAAGGTTCTGTAGCATGTGTAGAAGGTCATAATGGTTTTATTTTGTCAGTTCCAATTCCTTAAGTATACATGGGGAGTTGAACCACATCATAGTAGCCTCTTGTCACATGTTTACCCTGGTGGACTGGTTAACTTGGGTAAATGTGGGAGGAGGGTGTTAAACCCATATCATTTTCAAAATGAGAAAGGGGTCAGTTGGGTTGCCAATAACCTATCAACTTCCGCTTGTTTCCCTTCTAGCACATGATGGTATATCTCAGCAAGAATGAGTAGGTGATCTCTATTCGAAAGAATGTGTAGGTAGTTAGATTTCATCTCTATCAATGCCTCTTTGAGTGTATGAAAATATGCAAGGGGAGGATCTCCTACCAAACTGCCATATGTTACTACATTCTTCCAACAATGCCCATGTATCATCAAAATGCCTCATGGATGCAACAATCATGTCTTCACCTACCTTTAATTTCCTTGCAAAATGATGGGAATCATGGTAACTATCATCATGCTGCCCAAAATCATCTTCCTCTTTGTCAGATTTTATGCATAAATCCTGAGAAATTAGATCAACATCTAAATCTTTATCATGATTAGGTGCTAACACACCTGAATCATCATAACAATCATTACTAATTGATTGGGAAACTTTATCATATGCATTATAAACTTGTCTGTGATATTCACTAGTGTTATCAACCTCATATGATAGCTCTAGTGGAATATTAAAGTTTGTTTTTTTCAACCTCATTGCACACATCCTCAACATGAACAGGTTCATGTACTTCCAAGAAGTCATCCACTTATTTTGATTTGAATCCGTCTTCTTTCTGTTAAAAAATGTAGCAAGAAAGGCTTAATTTGAATTTAGCCTTAATCAAATTGAGTAAATTGAATTTCCACATCAACGAGACAACTTGGAGGTAGTTAACTAGTGTGACATGGATCTTTTCCCTCAATTATATCAGTAAATTTGAGTTAGAGGGCTTGGAGTTCAGTTATGCATGTGTGATTGCTAAATTTTAGTAATCTAGTTCAGCTATTTTAAGTTGTATTCAGTTAACTGAACTCTAACTATTGATAGAGTTAATCGAAGGTCAGTTGTGCAGTGGGGCAACAGTATAGCTCAGAGATCTATCAATTAACTGATCAATCAGCCCAAAATAGCTAATGCATGAAACAAATTTGAGTTCCCAATTGAACTGGAGATGACAAGGCAGTGTCATAGCAGTTGTAAACTAGTTTGAGTGTACAAGAGTTACATCAGGTCAGTTGATCCATCCTTGGGATTGCATAATCAATTTGGAGGAAATGCTTATCTTTTAGGGGCTAATTTCCTAAGGATTTGCACAAGGAATTAGGAGTCTTGGTGAGAAAATAATTGGCTAAGTGTTGGCTAGAGTTTCTCATTGAGCAAAGAGAACAATTATTCTTTTGCAAGTTGAGCTAAGAGCTAAAGCTGGAAATTGTAATAGTTTCTCTATTCAATTGATTAATGAAAAGAGGCTTGAGGGGTTTTTCCCAGTTGAGTTCCCTTAGAAATCATTGTGTATTTGTGGTTTTTCTTGTTGCAAGTCTATGCATGTTGTTCTAAATTGTGGTTTCAATTCTACTAATTAGTAGAGTAGAATTGTGTCTCTTGTTTTTTGTTATTGAAATCTTGAATAGTTGCAATTTCTATCAAATTTTTGCATAGTATCAGAGCCCTGAAATCACATTAGAACCAATATTTCAACCTTATCTCTCAATAATTTTGATTTGGCAGCTTTAGTGCTACAATTTTTCTTCAGGATCAGGAGAATGTCTTTCAACAAAATGAGATTGGGGTATGCCTTAGAGGGTAGCTAAAATTTCATAGCCTGGAAGTATCAAATGGAAGCAATGCTCGATGAAAATGGTGTGCTAGAATATGTTAAAAATGACATTGCAAAACCCCAATAGTCTGATGCACAACAATTAGCCCAATGGAAGAAGGATGTAGCAAATTCCAAGAGAATTATTTTAGAAGGTGTGAGAGACCAAGTGGTCTCAAATCTCCATAGAAAAGAGGCACCATTTTCTATGTGTAAGACACTCACCGAGCTATTTGAAAATAGCAGTGACCATATAAAATTAGCCCTGAAAGATAAACTTTGAAACATTATAATGCAGCAGAATGATACTATTCCACAATTGTTATAGGCCATTTTGTCACATCTAATCAATAGGACTCATAATGGGATAAATCAGCATCCTATTCCCCCTTTTCATTATCTTGCACAAATCCCTAAGCATGCCTCTTTCATTTCCCAAATTTTTTGTCTAAAACTCCATCATCTAAGCCAGTTTAAGACCAATGCTCCATGGCCTCTTATTGGATAGTGTTCACCTACAGGTTGCTCCATTTTGGCCTGCATTGATCACCTAGAGGTTGATCCCATTTGCACCTATGTTAGTTCTAGAAATTTGGGAAAAATAAAGAAATTATGGAAGCCTCCTCTTCCAGAGCCTTCAAAAAATTGTTACAACCATTTAGCTCAGATAAAACATGCAAATCCTATCCTACCCTACTTTGTAGTTTCCATATCTCATCCTTTGATCCCATCCTCCCATCAAAGGTGTATCTAAAAACTTAGATTGGTATATGGATAAGAATTCCCAACATACCCCACTCCTCTATATATTTACAGCCTTCCGTATGCAAGAGGTTAGCTTTTGGATAATGATTCTACCCTTTATTTTGTTGTTGTGAGAGGTTTCATTTCATGCATTTAGGGTTGTTAGGTGTGTGTTATATTCTTTCATGAAATTATTTTTTGGACCCTATATTAGCTGGGCGGACCTACCCATGGTTTTGTGCATGGTTTTCGCACATCGTTTTGGGCATGATGGTTTTCTGCCCATGGTATTTTGTAGATCCGATCAAGGGAACTATGATTGTGTTCTAATTTAGGGTTTATGAATGCTTCGGCATGTATATATATGTATTGTAACATTGAAAGGAATATAATGAAAAAACAATCTGGTAATCCCAGTTTTGGGATCCAAGGGAAAATATCTGTGTATATATGTTTTATGTTTTATGCTCTCGCCATTGTTTATTTTCTGAGTTTAGAATTTGTATGTAGGTAATTTCTGTATGGGGTTAAAACCTACAAGGGTGAATAAAGGTGCACATTATGACAAGGAAAGGATAAGTTAGCCTGGAGGAGCTATTTTACAAGATCAACATCTATTTATGGTTGTAACTCCTTCCATTTATATTAATGCAAATAATTATTTGTTTTCCTATATGTGATGTTTTTATTCCATGTATTTCAATACCATTTTGATATATTGAATAGAGTATTTAGATTATACTACATAGATCTCGTAGTTTCTTGACTTGTGTTATCTAACTATGCGAGTTCTAATTTTGGAAATCAGAGCTGGAATTGGAGCATTCAAGCTAAAGAAGGAGTGAAGCGTGCGACGGATTCCAAGTAATCATCATTCCGTCATTTATTGACTTTAAGGAAAACATTGGGTTCCTTGTTTCTTTGTTGTTTTAGGTTAGCCACCAGACCTAGGGAGATACTTTTGTATCCAATCATAAATCCCACATAACAACAATATCTCTCCAAGTTTACACAAGTTCGAGTTGAGCTTGGAGGTGTTGGGGTGAATGTTGCAGAAGATGACCTGGTGAACCTAGCTCTTTTAGGCCTTCCAAAATCCAAGCATAGCTACCAGGACTCTATGAATGGAAGGGGAAAATTATCAAATTGGGAAATGTTGTGGTCTGATTTGGTTCAAGAAGAGTTCAGGAGAAATAACAGAGATGGAACATCATCTAAAGCTAAGGATGAAGAGAATTTTTCCTTAGTTGGAAAGGGGAAGAAGGGAAAAGGAATGAAGACCTAGAGAAAACATGAATCTAGCCAAAATAATGGCAAGAAGAAAGACTTGAGCAAGATTAAATTATTCCACTACCACGAATTCAAGAACTATGCAACAAAATGTCAGCACAAGAATTCTACCAAAAGGGCTTCAGGAGGAGCGGGAAATGAAGCACTAGCATCACAATTCAAATTAGACTTCACCCTAATAACATGCATGGTCAACATTGTTATGGGGAGTGTGTTGTACCTTGATTTTGGTGCCTCGTTCCATATGATAGGGTGAAAGGATTTTTTTAGTAGCCTAGAGGAGAAGGATCTCCAGATCCATATTGAAATGGGGGATGAGGGGAGGTATAGTGCTACAATAATTAGTATTGTCACCTTTGAGAGGGAGAAAGCCTCTCCTCTTCACCTCAAATATTATATGTTTGTACCTGGGCTAAAGATGAACTTGACCTATGTAGAGGTATTGGAGGATCATGGCTACACATAGCTACCCGGAAAGTGGCGCAGACCGGGATTCGTGTGAAGATTCTATACAAAATTGAGGTGGGAGATTTCACTTCATTGAGTAGTAAGGATGAAAAAGTGCAGAGTCGAGATGTTGGATAATTCTAGCACAAGAGATTGGGTCATCTACACCATGGTGAGTTGAAAATCATGCAACAAATTACCATCGGTCCCCCTAAAGGCTCCCTTGACCAACAAGATGTCTGCAAGGGCTGCACATTGGGGAAATATGTCAAATCTACTTTCAATGGCCAATATAGAAGAGCATATGCAATCTTGGAGTGCGTCCACTCTAATGTTTGTGGACCATTTTCTATAGCCTCCACAACAAAACATAAGTACTATGTTGTTTTTATTGATGATTTCTCTAGAAAATGTTGGATCTTCTTCATGAGAAAGAAGGATGATTTTTTTCTCAAAAGTTGTTGAATTCAACGAATTGGTTGAGAAGGAGACTAGGAAGAAGGTGAAGGCTCTTAGGATAGGAAATGGAGGTGAATTTGTTTTGCATGCATTGAAGGATTTATGTGCAAAAGAAGGTATTCAAAGATAGCTGATAGCACCCCATAATCCACAACAAAATGGGGTAGCTGAAAGGAAGAACAGGAGAATAGTCGGAGAAGCAAGGGTCGTGTTTCATGATCAAGGGTTGTTATTTCATCTATGGGTATAATAATTCAACACAACAGGCTACTTGCAGAACCAGAGTCCTCATAGAATACTTGGCATGATCACACCAGAGGAATATTTCTCTAGGAGGAAACCTGATGTGTCTCATTTCAGAATTTTTGGAGCTTTAGTTTATTGTCATGTATCCTTGGATTCATGGAAGAAATATGAGCCTACAACAAAGTTGGTAGTTTTTGTAAGATACATTGGAACTCCACACAATTACTAGGTGTGTTTTCCTTCACCAAGGATGAAAATTGTGAGGAGAGATGTCAACTTCGATGAGGAGAAAGCTATGAGATGCTCTCTGGAACGAGAGATGAGTATCCCATTGGAGCAAGATCTTATAGCTCAAAAGGAAGAGCCTTAGGATGAGCTTTAGAAGGTTTTTGAGTAGCCACATGCACAAGAGCGGATAGGAGGCAGAGTGGAGGCACCCACTCAACCAGAATCTTCTAGAGAGGGGAGAAAGATAAGCATAGAAGTTGATAGATTGTTACATGATCATAGCAAGAATGTGAGATCCCCTACATTACAACGCAGATAGAGGAGGTCACCTGATAGGTACACTTGGTACATGGCTCTCATGACATAGCTCATTGAGATAGAGCCTTCCTCATTTGGGGAAGTTGTTTCTCAACCTTTTTGGGTTGATTCCATGGTGGAAGAATATGAATCCATCATGCAGAATGATGTATGGGAGGTGGTGCCGAGACTAGAATGGAAATCAATGGTTGGTTTGAGATGGATATATAATGTGAAGTGTTTAGTTGATGGGAGCATCAAGAAGTACAAGGCCAGATTTATGGCCAAATGATTCTCTTAGGTATAGGGAGTGGACTATGAGGAAACTTTTGCACCAGTTGCAAGATATTCTTCAATTAGATCCTGATCTAGGTGGCTCCAGCAAACCTCAAAAATCAAAGTGTTCAAAAGTTTATGAAAATAGCACCAAGTCGTAGAGCTCGGTGATATCTTTCCAATGATGTAAACGATGCCTCAATCTGAATCCATATGAGAAAGTTATTGCAGTTTGAAGTTTGTACCAAACAACGAAAAAGTCAAAGTCAACCTACTACCATGTGGAAGGCCATACATATGACAGTCAGCAAGCCTAGTGGGACCCACATAGCTAATGTGGCAGCCTAGTCAGCAAACCATGTGGACCCACAAGCAGATGATGTGGCAAGACCACAAGTCGACACATGGCAAGTAGGTGACAGAAGTGGCATATGATGTGGACTAATGAGAACCTGCCACATGTCACCTCAAATTAGGCCCATGTGGCCTTGGCATGGTGCAAGATTCTTTTTTGTCTTATTCTCATGGTTTGGGGAGTCATTACAATATGGACATAAATATACCATATATTATATGGTTTGAAAACTATATTAAAACCAAAATTGGGCTTTAAAACCATATTAAAGAAAAATTAGGAGTCCATGGGTTTTGAACCCAAAACCTCCCCAACAACAAGTAACTTAATATGACTATGCCAACCATTGTGCCAACCACACACTTTGTCTTATTCACCCTCACACTTTATTATAAAATTCCATTCAAATGGTTCAAAGGGAACCATGGAGAATACATGAGAGATGAGGAACAGGCAGGCTAATGAAGACATGAATATCAAGAAGATTCTAGGAATATTGTTAGAGCATATGTTAGGGAATATTTCAAATAATATTCTCTATGAGGAATCTTTAAGATTCCTTGGGGGCAGAATTTTGAAGGTGTAACACCATCCTCCCACATCTACCCAAGTAATCGGCCAAAAGGCTAAACATGTGACAAGAAGTTAGTATGATATGATGCGACCTCCTAAGTCACCTTATGGAAGTGGAACCGACATAAACACACCATACATACCTTCCACATTAGCAATAGGACTCCCAAAAACCATTCCAACCACTCAGGTAACCAACCCCTGGGTCCCATTGATTTTTTATACCAATAAACCTTTGGACGCTCCCTTGATATAGACAAGCATGCGTCAAGGAGGCTCCAAACGCTCCCACAACATGAGTGTGCATGTGTCCAGGGACTTTTTTTCCCAGTGTTGTGCCTGTGTCTTCGGGATTTGAGACACTTTTCAGGCCCATAGCCCAGGTCACTACCCAAAACTCAATGACACTTTTAGAATCCATAATTTACATAATGACAAGACTTACGAATCAAAATTGACTCCAGGACTAGGCTTGACCATCCCCAATCGGGACTGACATTCTGTCAAACACTTGGCATCAATGCACTCTACAAAAAATGAATACAAAACAGAGCATAAATTATTGATAACTCATATGAGACTTGACAAGAAGGATCACCACCCTCTTCCCTTAACTGTTTTGACATCAATTAGGTCTTTCATCCATTATCCTTTCAGTTACAAGTAAATACATGAAATAACCATGACAATAACCAGTCATATAACCATGCTTATAACCAACATTAAACCATGAAAATAACAATGAGATAACAACCATTAAAGCCACATATTAACAAGTACAAAAGTAAGAGAACTTAGCTTTTATTAAACATATGAAAAGCTGACCAAGTTCGGGACTTCCATGTACCACCCGACCGTAGACATGGCTAAACCAAATCTTTCTTTTGGGCAGTCACCCCAATGCCATATTCCAAGCATGAATGTGGGATCTCATGGATAAACCAATCCAAAAACAACCAAGGGAATCTAGAAGTTAAACCACCTCCACCCTCACCAAATCATGATCTCACCAAAACCGACACTGAGATCACAAAACCAAACCAAGCTTGGAAAGTCTTTGGACTCTGTCACTATCCCTAAGGATTTTTTCGTCTCCTTGCCTCTCAGGCTTTACCACAATCCACACCAGATCACTAAGCCCTAAACCGAGACAACAATCTCTCAAGATTTAACGCAACCCACACCAGATACTAGGCCCTAAACCGAGACTCCACCCTCAGGATTTACAGTGTATCCCGCCAAAACTGGTCAAGGGATTCCTAGGAATTTCGGAATTTTCCTGAGTCCACTTCCGCCTTGGATTTCGAAACCATCCGACAATTCCAAAGCTCAAAAACGATAAAACAATCCCATCATACCATGACTATCCAAAAAAAGGCAAGGCAAGGCTGAAAACCATTGTCATAACCCAACAAAACCACGCCTTCGACAGTAAGAGAACCATATACCAACATGCAAATCCATGCATGTCAAAACCAGCTAGCAAAACACACATACAATATGTTACCTGCAAGTATTCCTGTTGAAGCTGCTTGATCCTGCTCTTCCTTGCTTGATCTTTTCTTTCCTTCCTTTCCTTTTCTTTCTTTTTCCTTCCTTGCTCCAAAGCGAGAGTGCTCCAAGAAAACTCTGTGTCCAAGAGTGAGAGAGAGAGAGAATAATGAGAGAGCTCCAAAAACTAAACCAAAAAAAAGGTTACAAACTAATCCTGAAAAGCCTTTTTATCAATGAAGCCTCTATTTTCTTCATTTTCCATTAGTTTCCTTCATTTTCCTCCTCACATGCAACTTGTGACCTTTCACCTTCATTTTCTCCTATTTTCCTTTATTTTCATAAATAAATGTGCCAAAATACCTTTTTTCCTTTGCCTTAGCCATGCCTTTGCCAATTTCCCTTAGCCATAAAAACATCCATTGATGCTTGTTGGGTGCAGTTTTTAAGCATATCTTAGACACCTCTTTCCCCATTTTTGATAATCTTTTCTCTATAAACCCATGAAATTTATGTCCCAATTACCATTTTCCCTGCTTGTAAGAGCAATCCTTTCTCAACATATTTTTTTTCCATCTTTTGTTAAATATCGAATGAATGATGTATTTTTGTGATGGCTAACCAAGGTAATTGTGGAGAAGTTCTCTGGTTATTTTTCTTTTAGGTGTTGCCTGCGACTAAGGACTAAGGATGAGCAACTACTAATGTCACTTATTGTTACACTTCAATGATTTGTTGTTACAGTCCGAATTTTTGTTGTTACACCTCGATTTGTTGTTACATCTCGAGTTGTTGTTACACCTCGAGTTGTTATTACACCGCAACTACCAAATACCATGGTTGATGTCTTCAAAGACAGTTGTCAAGACTCTCATGAATTATCTACGGACAGTCAAAAGATCTCAGTAGTTATGATTGTGGAGATAATGTAACTTGAATTTGTCTTTTATTGGAAAATTATTTGTAACACTGTCTATTTTTCTCTTAATATCGATCAGCATGAGAATCGTGAGATTCTCATGACTGATCTATTCCCTAATTTTTGGGGCTTGTAAACTTTATAAAAAGGTTCAGTTCCATGAAAAGGGAACGACAACACAAGAACAACATCGTCATTTTGATGTTGTAATTTCCAGTTATTTTTAATATAGAACACTTTTGGTGATGTTCATACAGATTCTGTGTTGAGTTTTAAATAGTTTCCATTTCATCCCTGCGCCCTACTATGGAGGAAGGGCCCTCCTCTTTAGCAAGGATTTCAGTAGTAGTAAATTAGTTGTTTGGTTTATATTTCCTTTAAGTGTGATTATTATTGTTGTTGTATGAATTGTAGTATTGATGCACTTCCATTTTTAGATTCACTATATGTTGTTACACAAGATTGGTTATAACTATAATATTTAATCAGCTAATACAATGATGTGTACTTTAATGAAGTGTGATGAGTGAATTTCATTCCTGTAGAACGTATTTTTAATTTTTGCATGAGTGCTTTAAGTTCTGCAATTGTGTTCAATGACATTTTCTTCCATTTATTTCCCTGGCTATTATGTATCGGCACAGATAGTGTAGACACCTTTGAAATAAACAAATCTACCCTGGTTGAAAATTAAATTATTGTAGTTCACTCAAATTAAAAAGTGATTAAACTAACACAACATTTTGGCGTTGTTGTTGGGGAAGGCACTTGACGATACAATCAGCCAGTGTGCTTTGTTAGTATAGTGTTTCTAGTGCACATGTGTTGGGCGGTAAGACGAGAGGTAAGAACCTGCACATCGCTCTAACATACCTGAGTGGGCTCATCACTTTGATCATTAGAACACTTAAGATGTGCTAACTTTTGAATTTCTTTTTTTTCTTTTTAGAAGTGTCCTCGGTCTTACAAACACTGGGTGGTAAGACAAGAGGTAAGAACCTACACATCGCTCTAACATACTTGAGCACGCTCACCATTGTAATGACCAAGGCACTTAGAGTGTGAAATAATTACACATAGGGTCCATGTGTAGAGTGCATGAATAGAAGAGACAAGGAACACTCCAATAAACCTACAGGAACAATGGGTCATAAAAGGAATAAGAAAAGCACAGATTTAGGGAGGAAAACATGCATTCACGAATTAATTTCAAAACTAGAGAGAGAACAATCAAATTCATAGAGGGACACAAGAAAAATAGGACCACAGAAAGTTGTTACTCCCATATTCAGGTCAGAAGCATCTAGTGCCTCCGTCTTAGGGCCTCATCACCCTCAACTAGTATATATACTCCTGAGACTATAGATTCAATTCAAGAAAAGCATGGAGAAACTAGTGGCCAGGACTTTCGATATGAAGGCCAAGGGGAAACCAGAAGGGAGCACTTAGAGCCGGAACTAGAAAAACCCAGATTCAGGGGGTTCTCTGAAATAGACAACCCCATGCAACCTATACAATCATCATCTTTGGGAGGGGACTCATCAAAACAAGAAACAAGGGAATCTACAATGGAAGGAAATAACAATGATAATACAAGGAATGATGCCAATGTTACCACCTTTGAATTCCCAATAAGAAATATAAGGGGCGAAGCTCCCATGAAAAACATTCCCTTATCATATCTTCCATCTTTTCAAGGAATGACTGTAGAAGATCCCGATACATTCTTGTTTGAATTTGATGTCCTGTGCAGGAGCTATGATTACACTTCGGATGCTTAGAAGTTGAAATTGTTCCCTGCTACTCTAAAGGGAGCAACATTGAGATGGTTCATGGGACTGGGCTCTGCTACTATTTGGACATGGGGGGAGATGAAAATTGCCTTTCTGTCAAAATATCAAGACTATTTTCGGACCAAGGACTTGAGGGAATAAACATTCAAGATGACACAAAAATAAGAAGAAATCTTGGAGGATTATGTGGAGTGATTGCACTATAATCTACAGAGATCTAAACATAGTGATTTGGATCCGAAGATCCTGAAAACAATATTCATACGAGAAATGAGAGATGGTTGCCTGGATACATTGAATCTGCTAGGGAAGGAAGATATATCTCAAGAATCATTTGATGAGATAATAAAACTCTGCATAAGATGCTCGAGAGGATCATCATGAGGAATGAGCATGACACAAGACGCCTTCGTTTGAATACAAAAATCTGCAAATGGAGGTGTGACTAGAGTCGATATCGGGAACTTGTTCAAGAATCTTAAAACCAACCTCCTCAACACTTTATCTACCCAATTGACAACTGCACAAGTAAAAAAGGCACAGGATGAAGAAAATAAAACTTTGGCTATATTTTGCCCGAAATGTAAGGATAAACATTCCTTGAGGGATTGTAAAGTTAACTACATCATCTTGTGCAGCATTTGTGATTTGGAGCATTTTATGGGCTATTGTCCAAAGCTTCCCAGACTAAAAGAAGTTCTTAAAGAATCATGTGAGGAAGTCCAGTCCTCCTACTTCATTGGGTCCAGGAAGCTCTGGAAGCCACGACCACCATGTATGCCTCAAGATTTTTCTTTTTATCCATGGAATAATGTATATAATGCACAATATTCCTCAGTTCCTCCAGCTTAGTTTTACTCACCATGGAACCAATGGTCTCCCTCTCCACCTTTTCAACACCCTCCATCTCAGCCATACTCTTGGCCCCAAAATTGGAGAGGAAATTCTCTAGATACAGCCCCTTCTACGTTACCAATGCAACAATAATTACAACATCCACCTCTCTCAACACCTGCTGCTACACCTCACATATGACCCCAATTACTTGTACAACCTAATCCTAACCCAAATAATAAGGAAACTCAGGCTTTAGAAGCTTCTGCTTCCTTCCAAACTTACTACATCACTCCCGTTGAATGTAATGAAAACCATCTATGGTCAAGAAAAATAGTAAAAACTTCTATTGTCATCATTGAGGAAGAATGTGAATCTCTTAAGGGCAGTCATGTGGACTCTCATGAGACTACTATAGCAGGTCAAGATGATGTTGTTACATCTGTAACAGCTAACCCGAATAATGTTGGTACATCTATATCAGTTGACCCAGTTGTTACTGTTATCACTCTAGGAAACTCTCCTAGGTTGCAACTCAGAAATGCCTGGTAACATATAGTCTTCAATATTGTTCTTAGAACTATTGGAATGGATGATGGTTTGGATCAAGTTAGATAACCATTTCAGCTCTATTCTCACTCAAGACATGCATGAACACTGTCACCAATACAAGGCTTTAGACCACTAATGCTCAATAATTAATAGATTCAATGGGTAGATGGAGAATATTGACTGTACCAGCAGATTGCATACATAAACACATATGAATGGCCAGCTATAGGAAGTAAATGAGACTTGCAAATCTATTTTATCAATGCAGAGATAAGGTGACAGTTATCTGGCATTAGACACGGCAGAAAACATGAATAACCTATTCAAGTGCAAGCATAGAACAACAGATAAAATGGACATTAAACATATAATAGCAAAAGAAGCTTATATTGCTAGAATGAAGATGAGAAGCTTGAAGGAACAGAGGAGGAACAATCTCCAAAATTTGAACCCTTGTTACATCTAGTTTTTAGCCTTTTATAGGCCTTTTACAGTGCTCCTTATCTCTCAAAGGCTCGAATTCTTAATCTGTTTGATCTGTCTTGTTAACTGATTGATTCCCTCAATAGGCAAGCAAGGCTCAGAGGTTTCTCCTTCTAACAGAGGAATAACCACCTTCAGGTAGTTTGATGCGCTGTCTGGGAGATCTCTCGTGCCAGAGATGCCCCATGATGTTTGTTTTCATGAGCTGCGTTGTGGCCTTTCATATTTTTGTTTGTTTTGGACAGCTACGCATGCAATATATCGTTGTGTTGCTCCTCGGCCTCTTTTACAGTTTGGGGATGTGTTGGGCGTGATGTATTGGGTGTGTTGTGTTGCGCTATGCCCTTTCAAATGTTAGCAATGCACGCTTTCTGTAAATACAGAACAACGTTGCCATACTATTTCTGTTTTAAACAGAAAACACAAGAATATTGAGAAATCCCACCCCTCTGTGTCCTTTTCAGACTTCAAAGTCCTCAAAAATGGGATATATATCTATCAGGTCTGTCTTTGGGGTGATATCACATCTCCACTATTGATCTGGGAGTTCTAGATCCAACGGTGGTGATCCATTTCGGGTGCCTCTTTTGTACTGGAGTTAACCGCCCAATGAGGGTGGTTTTCTCTCTCCTCATCCTGGACACATGGTGGCCACTATATGGCATCGGGCAGAGCTTGGCCTAAACCACTTATCGGCTTTGGCTCTCCTGAAATCCTTCCAGTTTTGTCATTTTCCCTTTATATTGGAAATAAGTCGAAACATTGGAAATTATGAAAAACGGCCTTGGTGGACCTGAAATATTTATATATTTCATTCCCAAACCCTTTCGGGTCTAGGCCTCATCGCATCAATGCTGCCCAAGGCTCCCTTTGTATTTCATTATAATACGAAAAACATTGAAAATGCATTGAAATTGGCCTTCTTGCGGATCTCAAATTTTATATGTTTCACTTCCCGGACCCTTTCAGGTCCGAGACTCATCGCTATCGGCACTACCCTGTGTTCCTTTGTATTTCGTTATATAACGATAATACACAAAATTGCATTGAAACCGGCCCACCTACGGACCTGAAATGTTATCAAATGTCGCATATATAACCGTCGTGTCTGGTTATCGCATCGCACATATACCTGTGCATAGGCCTCGCCCCTCGATGCTGCTCTGTTGCGATATAGCGATGCGATCTGATCGCAATCACTCATCGCTCATGCCAAGGACCTTTTCTTAAATCGCCAATACCTCCGCCTATGCGACCCGCTGATTCGATCATCGGAGATTGGTGATCAGCGATGTCTTGCACCCGTCCTTAAGTCATCCTCTCTGCAACGCCGATTGCGATTAGCCACTTAGATCTAGGCCGTTGATTGGCCAGATCTAACGGTTGTTGTTCTTTCACTGTTTAAGCCTGTGATTGTGGTTTTTTCATGGTTTTCAAGCGTTTTTTCCTCCCGATAGTGTATTTCTGCCCTTCCAAGGGCTCTCCTCTTGCGTTGATTTTGACCTTTTGGGTGATTTTGAGCAAATGTTGAAGATTTCAAGAGCATTTTTGGATCCATGGGCATGTTTTTAAGCAAATTTGGAGACTTTAAGAGCATATATGGATCCAATTTTGGGCCTTTTCCAGCGAAGCTAACACTGGCTCCTTCTGGGGATGAAATCCTCCCTGTGAGGTTTCAAGGATCACAGATCAATGCCTTTCCTATAAAACAAAAATCAAATCTTACTTCTAGTGTTCCATTGCGCATGGAGTCTATTTTGCAAAATAAAAAACTGGAAAAACATATTTACAATAACAAGGCTTTAGAGCCTTAAATGAAATAAAGTTTCAAGAACCGCCCATTTACTGGGCTACCAAAAGTATCTCCTCCTTCCAGATTGTGCAGAATGAATGTATTGTTCTGCTAAATTTGAGCGATGACAAACGGACCTGTCCATAAGGAGTCAAACTTGCCATGATTACCTTTATTTTCCTTAAATGCATCCCATTTAAGCACCCAATCACCAACTTGGAAATTGTCCACTTTTGCCTTCCTGTCAAAGGTTTCTTTGATTTTCTTCTGATGAGACTTTGACTTCTCAACCAACTACTATCTGATCTGTTGTAGTTCAACCAGGTTATTCATTCTTCTTACCATGCCATTCTGTTCATCATGTTCTTCTTGCAATAATTTAGCCACATGGAGAATCAGCTGGATAGGGAAAACAGCATCAGTGCCATAAACTAGTTTAAATGGAGAATTCTCTATGGACTTTTTGATGGTAACTCTATCAGCCCATAGTGCAAACTTCAACTTGGAATCCCAGCTCTTTTTGTTGTCCTCTAATAGTTTTTTGATTACCCTTACTAGACTCTTTTTAGATGATTCTGCCAAGCCATTGCCTTGAGGATAATATGAGGTAGAATGCACCACTTGAATGCTCATGGATTCAGTCATGTCCATAAATTCTTTTGCCTTGAAAGCTGCTGCATTATCAGTGACTAGTTTGGTTGGGAAACCAAATCTAGTGAGAATATTCTCATTCAATAACTTTATGAAAACTTGATGATTAGCATTCTTAGTGGGTATAGCCCCAATCCACTTGGTGAAATAATCAGTGGCTACTAAGATCCATTTGTGTTGGCCACTGGAATGTGATTTGATCTCACCTATAAATTCCAAGCCCCACTGCTGGAAGGGACCATTTACATGTACTAGCTTCAAGGGCAGAGATTTTAGCTGTTGTCTTCCTACAAACCTCTGACACTTGTCACAAGCTTTCACAAAAGAAAACACATCAAAGAACATAGTAGGCCAATAATACCCAGCCCTAAAGATTTTGTGGGCTATGGTTTTCCAATAATGATGCCCTCTACAGATGCTAGAATGGAACTGGTGTATGACTTCCACAAATTGTTCTTTATCTAGACATCTCAAGAGGATTCCTGATGGGTATTTCCAATAAAGAAGATTTTTATTAATGCAGAATTTGGTTGATCTGATTTTAATGGCTCGGGCTTGACTTGAGCTAAGCCCTGGAGGGACTTCTAGCTTCTGCAAGAAATGAACTATGTTGGAATACCATTCACATGTGGCTAGATTTTCAGCTAGAGACATATTTTGCTTTTGTTCTTCTGTTGCTCCCTCTGTCTACTCATCATCTGAATTTAGACCCATGCAATTTATGTCTAACAAGCTGCAATTTTCTTTAGCCATAAGTTTAGCCAAGCCCTGGCCTTTGACAAGCTTAGTGGGCTTCACCTCTATGTTAAACTCTATGAATTTTGCAATCCATTTAGCTCTCTTTCCATCAATATCTGGCTGAGTTAAGACATCTTTTACTAAGGCTGAAGGTACATATGCAACTACTTTGGAATGCAGAATATAAATTCTGAATGCCTTTAAAGATTTTATGAGAGCATAAGCTTGTTTTTCAATAAGGTCATACCTTAGTTCAGCATCCCTTAAAGTTTTGCTGAAAAAGGCCACGGGGTGCTCTATGCCTTCATCATTTTTCTGCAACAGAACTACTGCAAGTGTATCATAAGAGGCAAAAGAGAAGATACAAAACTCCTTAGTGTAATATGGGCTGATTAGAGTGGGAGCTTCCATGATAGCTTGCTTGATGGCTTCAAAAGAGCTTCTTGAAGCATCTGTCCATTTTATTTCTAATCCTTTCTTCAGCATGGAAGTGATGTGCTTTACTAGCTCTGCAAAGTTTGGAATGAACCTCCTTACAAAGTTAATCTTACCTAGGAAGGATTGAATGTCCCTTTTTGACCTTAGGATGGACAATGTATGAATTGCTTGAACCCTTGCTGGATCAATCTTCACACCTTCAGCAGAAACAATATGTCCCAGAAGTTTGCCTTCTCCTAGAAAAAACTGTGACTTCTTTGGGTTCATCAAAATTCCAAACTGCCTGCACTTTAGGAAGACCTTCTTCAAATGTTGCAAATGGTCTTTATGACTGCTAGAGAATATTGTTATGTCATCAAGATAAATAAGGACAAACTTTTCCTTCTCTCCCACAAAGGCTATGTCCATGGCTCTCTGAAAAGTAGCCCCAGCATTCATCAGTCCGAAAGGCATCTTGGAGTACATGAAAGTGCCCCAAGGAGTAGTGAAGGCGGTCTTTTCCTGATCTTCTGGATGTACAGCAACCTGATTGTAACCTGAAAATCCATCTAAGAAAGACATGACTCTGGCCCCTGAAACTCTTTGCAGCAAGTGTTCCATCTTAGGTAGGGGGTAGTTATCTTTTTTAGAGCACTTGTTCAGATTTCTGAAGTCAACACAAAGCCTAATTTCTCCATTTTTCTTTCTCACTACCACAAGGTTAGCTATCCATTTTGAATACCTTAGGGGAACTATAATTTTGGCATCCAACAGCTTCTTGATCTCTTTCTCAATCAAAGGCAATAAGAGAGGGATGATAGGTCTTAATTTCTGCTTAAAAGGGATGGTGTTCTTTTCTAGTGGAATCTTATGCTGAATGATGCTTGTATCATAGGTTTTAAGATCACTGTATTCCCAGGAAAAAATATCAGCAAATTACTTCATGAGGGTGCAATACTCGGAATTCTGGGCAGAAGACAAATGAGTGGACAGATTGATGAATTTCGGATGGGCTGGGCTCCCTATATTATGTTTATAAACAGCAGACTCATTTTCTGTTTTGGTAGGCTTATAAGTCACATCGTTATGATTGAACAGCTTATCTAGAGGCACCAATCCTTTTGGTGTATGATTACTAGGTAGCTGGACAATGCTTCCTTGGTCGATCTCATCCTTTAGCTTGGACTGGCTGCATTCTTCCATGGTTTCATTTTCTTGGTCGATGTGTGTTTCAACAAATTCCTCAATGACTTGTAAAAACCTGTTAATTTCCTCATCGTATTCAAAAACTCTCCAGTATTTGACATTGTCAGGCAGAGACGGTCTATATTTTACCTGAACTTCATATGTCAATTTAGGAGGCAAAGGAGGAATAAACATGCTAGCAAACATAGCAAGGGAGTCGGCAAGTTGGTTCTTCATTCTCGGAATATAACAAATGCTGAAATTATTAAAAGAATCCTTGAGCCTCCATACCTCATCTCTGTATGCTTTCAGCCTTGGGTGCTTTTCTTGGAAGGTTTTATTGACCTGCTGAATAATGAGGTCTACATCTCCAAACACTTTCAGGCCTTTGATACCCATTTCTTTAGCAGCGCTTAAGCCCAAAATCAAAGCTTCATACTTTGCTATGTTATTTGTGACCTGAAAGGTTAATTTGAAAGATAAATGAATGTATTCCTGTGTGGGGGACACAAGGACTACACCTGCCCCTGCAGCTTCCTTAGAGCAAGCTCCATCAAAGAACATGTCCCAAATCTATGGGCCTTCTTCCTCAGTGATCTGGCAAATTGGTTTTTTAAGCTGCATGGAGGCCAACTAGGATTCTTCAATATGAAGAATACAGGCTCGAAAATCAGTGTAAACAGCATATATGGGATGATTAGTGGGGTTTCTTTCATCGTTGATGATATAAGCCAGCTAAGCTTCACTGTATAATCTCTTGCTCTCACCTCCGAAGACTAGGACAATAGCATAGGACAGATCATTTTGTAATGATCCACCTAATCTCTTGATCCAACCTCTGGAAAGTAACATGCCAAACTTGGGGGGTACATCTACTACCACAATATCCATCATCATGCTTTTCATGGGCAGCTGAGACAAAGTGATGGCTAGGTCCTTGATTAATCCCAAACATTTCACTTTTCTAGAGTCAAAAGAAAACAGGTCATGATAAGGCTTGGTGATGTCAAGACCCAACTCATCCATGACAGCCTTGGGCATTAGATTATGGCTAGCTCCAGTGTCCAAAAGGCAGTTGTGAAGGATTTTTTCATGAATAGTCAAAGAGACATAGAATGATGGGGAGTTGTCTTCACAATTTTCAATCATTGGGCTGAGAATAACAGCTGGTTTGTCATCTTTCAAATTTACATAGTCAGTGGAGGCTTGGATGGCTTTAGGCTTAAGGGCCTCGAGGATGGATCATTTGAAGGACTCATTCTTCACTAGTTCAATCAGAGGCATAAGTGTTCTTAGCTTCTGAATTTCTGATTGAAAATTGAAAGGAGAAGGAGACTTGTCAAGGCCTCTTACCTCATGAGCTGGAGCTTTGAGGATGATGGGATCAACTGCTGGTTGCTTTTGCTTATTAGCTTGTTGTACTATAGGGACAGCAGCTCTTTGAATAGGAGCTTCCTTGGCATTATTCATCTTTGACCTTAGATTATATCTTTGTTGATCTTCAGTTAGTAGAACAGCTTCACCATCCCATTCTTGGCTGATCTGTTCATTGAATAATGACTTTTCATAGGCAGCTGAGGTTAAAAAGGAAGCATTGCCTTTGTCTTCCAGACAATGGATCTCATCATCTTCTTCAAACTGCTCTTCTTCCATGACTGCATTTTGAAAGGGGCCTTCACTCTTTGGTCTTCATTGGCATCTTTGCTTCTTTGCAAAATCTGCAACTACTCATTAGTTCTTCTATATGGATTTGGATTTGGATTTCTAGGAGCAAAGGTATTAGGAACTCTCCCTTTCCCAGGGTGCTGCTCAACCTTTAATTTGGAGATTTTAGAGGCTAATGACTCGATCATTTTGATCATTTTATCTATCTTAGGATCAGAGTATGATGAAGACTCGCCCCTCTATCTTCTTCTATCAACATTTCCCTTGAGCTTCTCTGCAACCATGATGTTTGATTCCACTTCCAAGGTTGCATCCTTCATGTCACCCAAAGTAACACACCGCCTCTCCCTCAATAGTAGGAATAAGTCATAATCAAAAGCACTAGCATAGGTGAGTTTAGCAAAGGTAGTAGTGGGTTTTACTTCAGCTGGTATCTTGCTGTACATATGGTTAAACCTCTTATTAAAATCAAACAGCAACTCACCATTTTCCCTTTCTAAGTTCCCAAACTCAATGTGATAGTAGAGGAGATCCTTCTTATCCCCTCAATGCTTAAAAAATGCATCATCTAAAGCTTCAATATCTGCTATAGATCTTGGGGTTAGTTCTCTGAACCATTTTCTAGCCTCTCCATCTAGGCTTTGGAAAAAGACTCTCATCCACACATCATCTTCACTAATGTCTAGGTTATCAGCATAGCTATAGAATGACTCAAGATGTTCTTCAGCAGTAACACCTTCAGTCCCAGTGAACTTAGGCCTATATTTATGATATTCTCCAATAGGCATGGCATTCAAAGGAGTGGGCAATATTAGAGGTCCATATCTAGCAGCTATGACTCTTTCCACTTTGATGGGTGCTTGTGGACCTGCCATAGTTGTGGTCGCTAAAAGAGTATTGGCAATCTTAATGATGGAGGGTTGAGGAGTGACTAATAAGACTAAAGGAGTATTATGGATATGAGGTGAGGTTTCCTTTGGGCTTAAAGCAAAAGGAGAACCTAAAGAATAAGGAGCTTTATGAATCTCTGAGAGTTTTTCTTCACTACTAGTATTAGATTCTATACTCTCAACATGTATTTGTTCTATTATAGGACTTGCTTGAAGAGATATGAGTTTGTTTAGGTTTACCTGAACCTAATGCTCCTTTCTGCGATACCTTTCTCTCTTTGATGATTTTTTCAGGGTCATGTACTAGCTCAGCTTGTAGCTTCTGAGGATTTCTCCGAGTATGCCTCACAAACTAAGCCAAAACTATGAAGTGGAGTCACCAAGAGGTTCGGCCTCCTGTAGAGTCGCCAAATAGATGATTACAACCAAAAAGGCACCCAAAATTTGTCTATCATCAAAGTTGGATATATGTCGTTTCCCAGGGAAGTTGAGCTTCAGTTTCCTCTCCCCGGCAGCAGCGCCAATTATGTTATCACTCCAGGAAACTCTCCTAGGTTGCAACTCGAAGATGCCTGGTAACATATAATATTTAATATTGTTCTTAGAACTATTCGAATGGATGATGGTTTGAATCAAGTCAGATAACCATTTCAAATCTATTCTCACTCAAGACATGCATGAACATTCTCACCAATACAAGGCTTTAGACCACTAATGCTCAATAATTTATAGATTCAATGGGTAGATGGAGAATACTGATTGTACTAGCAGATTGCATACATAAACACATATGAATGGCTAGCTACAGGAAGTAAATGAGACTTGCAAATCTATTTTATCAATGCAGAGATAAGGTGACAGTTATCTGGCATTAGACACAACAGAAAAAATGAATAACCTATTCCAGTGCAAGCATACAACAACAGAGAAAATGGACATTAAACATATAATAGCAAAAGAAGCTTATATTGCTAGAATGAAGATGAGAAGCTTGAAGGAACAGAGGAGGAAAAATCTCCAAAAGTTGAACCCTTGTTACATCTAGTTTTCAGCCTTTTATAGGCCTTTTACAATGCTCCTAGCTCTCAAAGGCTCGAAGTCTTACTCTATCTTATCTGTCTTGTTAACTGATCGATTCCCTCAATAGGCAATCATGGCTCGGAGGTTTTCTCATTCTGACAAGGGAATAATCACCTTCAAGTAGTTTGATGTGCTGTCTGGGAGCTCTCTCGTGCCAGAGATGCCCCATGATGTTTGTTTGAATGAGCTGCTCTATGGCCTTTGATATTTCTATTTGTTTTGGACAGCTGTGCGTGCTGTGTTGCGCTGTGATTCTCATCGGCCTCTTTGATGGTTTGGGGATGTGTTGGGTGTGCTGTGTTGCATTGTGCCCTTTCAAATGTTAGCAATGCATGCTTTCTATAAATACAGAACAACGTTGCCATACTATTTCTGTTTTAAACAGAAAACATAGGAATATTGAGAAATCCCGCCCCTCTGTGTCCTTTTCAGACTTCAAAGTCCTCAAAAATGGGATATATATCTATCAGGTCCACCTTTGGGGTGATATCACATCTCCACCATTGATCTGGGAGTTCTAGATCCAACGGTGGTGATCCATTTCGGGTGCCTCTTTTGTACTAGAGTTAACCGCCCGATGAGGGTGGTTTTCTCTCTCCTTGTCCTGGACACGTGGCGGTCGTTGTATGGCATCGAGCGGAGCTTGGCCTAAGCCACTTATCGCCTTTGGCTCTCTCAAAATGCTTCCGGTTTTGTCATTTTCCCTTTATATTGGAAATAAGTCGAAACATTGGAAATTATGAGAAACGGCCTTGGCGGACCTGAAATATTTATATATTTCATTCCCAAACCCTTTCAGGTCCGAGCCTCATCACATCAATGCTACCCAAGGCTCCCTTTGTATTTCGTTATAATACAAAAAACATTGAAAATGTATTGAAATTGGCCTTCTTGCGGATCTCAAATTTTATATATTTCACTTCCCGGACCCGACTCATCGCTATCGGCACTGCCCTGTGTTCCTTTGTATTTCATTATATAACAATAATACACAAAATTGCATTTGAAACCGGCCCACCTGCGGACCTGAAATGTTATCAAATGTCACATATATAACCGTCGGGTCTTGTTATCACATCGCACATATACCTCTAGATAGGCACCGCCCCTCGGTGTTGCTCTGTTGCGATATAGCGATGCGATCTGATCACAATCGCTCATCGCTCATGGCAAGGACCTTTTCTTAAATCGTCGATACCTCTGCCGATGCGACCCACCGATCTGATCATCGGAGATCGTTGATCGGTGGTGTCTTGCACCCGTCCTTAAGTCATCCTCTCTGCAGCGCCAATTGTGATTAGCCGCTTAGATATGGTCCGTTGATCAGTCAAATCTAACAACTACTATTCTTTCACTGTTTAAGCCTACGATTGTGGGTTTTTCATGGTTTTCAAGCATTTTTTCCTCCTGATAGTGTATTTCCACCCTTCCAAGGGCTCTACTCTTATGGTGATTTTGACCTTTTGGGTGATTTTGAGAAAATGCTGAAGATTTCAAGAGCATTTTTGGATCCATGGGCATGTTTTTAAGAAAATTTGGAGACTTTAAGAGCATATATGGAACCAATTTTGGGCTTTTTGCCAGTGAGGCTAATAGTTACAACAACTAAGGACCCGCCATATCAACAAAGATTATAAAAAACTAGGATGACTTCACAGCCTGACTCCAATTTTCTCAGAGAGTTGAAAAATCTACATGTTACAAGCTATCAAGGACGTTCCCATCTATGTGAAAACAGTAAGGGACCTATGTGTTAAAAAAACTAGAAGGAAGCCTAAAGACTCTGTCACTATCCATGTGATGGGGAAATTATCAGAATTAATGACTAGAAAGTCTCTATTGACTAAATATAATGATCCAAGGAATCCTACAGTTACCATTTACATTGATGAGACGTCTATCCCAAATACACTAATTTATTTAGGGGTATCAATTAACATAATGACTAAAGAATTCCTTACCATCCTAGGTTTGCACGTGTTGAGACAAACACAGTAGACTTGAATTAGCAAGCATGTCTCGTGTTAAGCTAGAAGGGGTATTAGAAGACAGTTATTATAGTGGATTCCTGGAAATATCCAGCATATTTTCTTATCTTGCCACCCAAATAAAATTTAGGGGGGCATTCCTTGATCCTGGGAAGACCTTGGTTGGCCACTGCGGATGCATTTATAGGTTGTAGGTCAAGCTGTATGAAAATTTCAGATGGACAGGATATGAAAAATCTCATCCTTTACCCCCTTGCAAAACCAAGTAGGGAGCTGGGAAACCCCTTGTGGGATGAGTTCGAACCCGAATCAGATAACTCCCAACCACTTCTTACCTTCGGTAAAGCCCAGTACTTTAAGTGTGAGCTAGAAGACAATATTATAAATGGTTTTATAAGAAATCCTCTTTTTGTCACTTCTATTGAGAACTCGAGGGAGGAAGAGGTTGTGGAGGATTTGAGCCTTGAACATATGAATAACACTCCAAACCTCAAGAGAAACCCGGTTGAAATAGAACCAGGTAAACATTTGAATGTTAACTCGAACCTGACTCCGAAACAAAATAAAATGTTGTTCCACCTGTTACAGAAGTATAAAAAGGCATTTTCATGGGATTACAAAGATATGAAAGGAATTCATCCTATCATGTGCACCCACCATGTCTATTTAAAATAGGGTTGCAGTCCAGTTAGATAGCCACAGTGACGTATGAACCCACCACTTAAGGAGATAGTCAAGGAATAATTGTAGAAAATCCTAAATGCTAACTTCATTTATCCAATTTATGATAGTCAGTGGGTATCCCCACTTGTCATTGTCCCTGAAAGAATGGAAAGTGGAGAGTCTGTGTGGACTATAGAGAACTTAGCAAGGCCACCCAAAAGGACCATTTCCCTTTTCCATTCATAAATCAGGTCCTCGACACCTTGTCTGGAAAGAAATTATTTTCATTTCTAGACGGGTTTATTGGTTACAATCAGATATAAATTTCCCCAGAAGATCAGGATAAAACCACCTTTACTTTCCCTTGGGGAACCATTGCATACAAAGTTCTTCCTTTTGGACTCTGTGATGTGCCAGCAACTTTTCAACAGTTGATATTGGGGATATTATTAGATTTGTTAAATGGCAGTTTAGAAATATTCACGGATGACTTTACACCTTACGACCATGCTTTTGAAACAACATTAGTTAATCTTTAAAAAGTACTAGAACGATGTGTATAAACTAATGTTGCTTTAAGTACAGACAAATGTCACATGATGATGAATGAAGGAATTGTGCTAGGACATTTTATCTCTACTGATGGAATCAAAGTAGACCCTGCTAAGATAGAGGTAATTTTGAAAATTCTAGTTCCCAAAATGCAAAAAGAGGTACGTAGTTTTTTGGGACATGTAGGGTATTATAGACAGTTTATAGAAAAAAATTCAAGAATTGCATCCCCTTTATTTTCTCTACTTATTAAAGATATGGAATTTGTTTGGACATGGAAATGCGAGCAAGCCTTTACAAAATTGAAAAAGTGTGTATCAACAGCCCCTGTTTTGCGAGGACCAAACTGGAGTTTTCCGTTTCATATAGCCACTGATGCATCTGATACTATTGTGGGAGTTGTGTTGGGTCAGCTAGAGGACAGAAAACCATATGATATCTACTACATAAGAAAGAATTTGACTCCATCTTAACTGAAATACATGGAGATAGAAAAAAATAATTTATTGCAATAGTACATTCCATCAACAAATTTCAACACTACATTACGGAATATCAAGTGTTTGTGCATATTGACCACTCTCCCATTCATTTTCTAATGAATAAACTAGTCACTAATGGTAGGGTTATGTGTTGGTTATTTTTGTTACAGGAATTTGACATAACAATCCTGGACAAACCTGGGAAATATAATCTAGTGGTTGATTTTCTTTCTAGGTTGATTGTTGATAATGAATGTATGTTTGTTGAAGATTCTTTTCCCAATGAACATCTCTTCGCTATTTCAAATCACTCACCATGGTATGCAGACATCGTTAATTATCTTGCTATAGGAAGATTCCCACAACACCTATCCTCACACGAGAAGAAAAGAGTTGCTTAGCAAAGTGCAAGATACTCTTGGATCGAAGGAAACCTCTATCATATTGGGTCAGATCATCAGATCAGACATTGTGTGAGGGAGGATGAAATATTTGATATCCTTAAGGCTTGTCACGAAGAACCTTGTGGGGGAAACTTTGCAAATAAAAGGACAAGGTATAAGGTGCTTTCAACAGGGTACTATTGGCCTACTATATTTCAGGATGCAAAGAAATTTGTTAAAGGATGTGACAACTGTCAGAGAATGGGGCAACCGCTTCCATCAAATGAGATGTCGTTACACCCTCAGATAGTTTTAGAACCATTTGAGAAGTGGGCCTTGGATTTTGTAGGGCCAATTAATCCTCCATCTCAACAAAATTCCTACATCTTGGTCTGCACATATCATGTTGCAAAGTGGGTTTAAGTGAAGGCACTAACCAGAGCTACAGAACAGGTTGTTTTAGACTTTTTGTTTGAGGACATTTTTGTTCGCTTTGGGGTTGGGGCCCGCAATTTACATCTCATTTGATCCAAAAGCTAGTTAATAAATACATAATTTGTGATAGGGTTACTTCACCTTATCATGCATAGGAAAATGGCCAAGTGGAAAGCACTAATAAGGTTATTGAGGGGATTATTACCAAGATTGTGGCCAGCCACCAGAGGAATTGGGATGATAAACTGTCAGAAGCGTTGTGGGCATACAATACTACATGGAGGAACACTACGGTATTCTCAACATATGAATTAGTGTATGGTAAAAATCCTTTATTTACCATAGAGTTTGAAATAAAGACACTGAGAAAAGAACTACAAGTGAATCTAGATTTGGCCATAGCACAGAAACAATAGTTAAATCAGCTAAATGAATTTGATGAGAAGAGGTTGGCTGCCATTCAACTTACAGATATCATCCAACAACAAAGGGCTAAGTGGCATGACAAATTCATCAAAAATAAGGTGTTTCAGAAAGGAGATTGGGCTCTATTATATGATTTGTGGTTAAAGGATTTCAAGGGGAAGATCTGCACTAGATGGCTAATTCCTTATGAATTTGATATGGTCTTTGATAATGGGACTGTGAGTTTAGTCACCATCGACAATGCTATGACACTGATCCAGATTTAAACAGGAACGCAATAAAATATAGAGATAACCATTAAGACAAATATGCAGCGGAAATAATACTTCATTTCATTACTGTAAAATACTGAAATATGCTTACAAATAGAAATGGAAATAACCCAGCTAGGGCGATGGTAGCTTATCTCTAAGAAGAGATGTGTCGGCTACATGCCTCTGAACTGTTCTCCAAAAACTATGTTACAATGAGGCTCGAGGGCCTATTTATTGTTGAGAAACAATGGAAAACCATTCACATTCCAAAACCTAACCCTAGAAGATGAAATGCCAAATTGTGGGCCCCGTTTTTGGATAAGTTGGTACATCAACTTCCCGGGGTCGCGAATTGGTCGTACTATCTCCGTTTGACGCGCATGATAGCCCATTGGAAAGATCTCTCTGAGGACTATGAAGAAAAAGACAATTTTTAGACAGAAAAATCATTGGCAGTGGATTTACCAAAAAACGTCGTTTAGGGCCTCAAAACGGCTCCGGAATTTTAGGACCCGAAAAACTGCTAAAAATAGTAAACTGTGCTATAATTAAGGAAACAGAAAAACTGAAAGAGACAGTTGTGGGGGTCCAAATGGGATAGATGGGTGGCCACCAACATCCACCTGGATCATTCCTCCACCCTTAGGAAGCAATGGTCCCTATTGCGTTGAGTTCCTCCCTGAGATGAGGAAGCTTTTGCAAAGTTGGGTCTCTGGTGAGTTGTTCTGCAATCTCTGATGTGTCCAGAAATGGTGGGGAGCATGGTCGGTGACGGTCCACATTGAACACTCGATGCAAGCGAAGGAATGGAGGAATTCTGTGCTTCAAAGCATTGTTTCCCGTAGCCTTGTTACTGGTGTAAGGACCATGTCAAAGTGGTCTGAGTTTCTGATGGGTTCTAGTAAGGCGCTCCCTCTACAAATGTAACCAAACTTTGTCGCCCACCTGAAACTTGTGTGGTACCCCTCCGGGTAAGGAGAAGTTGTTCCTGTGTTATGTCATGACTGTATCCCTCTGTTGTTGCTGCTGTGTGGAGGAACCCTTCACGGGGGTCATGGATGTAGCAACGATCTTCCCCTTACTTTGGGAGCGAACCAGATAGAAAATAAATTTCCTAGTCTGTGAGATGAGCTTGCTGCCTTTCTTAGCAGTGATCAAAGAGGTGGCGGTAGTTGGGGCTACCTCCGGTATCCTGTATAATGAATTATCCAAAGAAATGATTACAGCGCGAGGCCTTGACTCATACACAGCATGTCGCCTCCACAAGTATGGCTGGCCTAATAGTACATCACAAACATCTAGAGGTGTAACATCACACAATACCTCGTCTGTGAAGGGCTTGATGTTGTAGGGAAGGCGGCACTGCTGGCAAACTTTGAGATCTCGTCCTTCGTGAAGCCAACTGATATTGTACGGTTGTGGGTGTGGTGTAGTTGGTAGGCCCAACCGCTTCACGACCTCTGATGAAATGAGGTTCTTTTGGCTGCCACTGTCGACAATGAATTGCAGCAACAAACCCTTCACCCACATCTGTGAGTGGAAAAGACGTTCCCCCTCCTCTGGATCTTCGGGCTCATTTTTCTGGATCTTGGCAGTAGCAACAGTGACGCTGGGATCCGCATCAATGATCTGCTTCCCTTTGTCATTCCCCTTGTTGGGTTCTGACTCAGAGTCGGAACATGCATCTGATTCGGAAGCCTTCAACTCGGCCACCAGCGACTGCTTGGTCCAACACTCACTTGTGTTATGAGTGGGACTCTTGCGGAACTCACACCACTTTCCTGTGTCCTTCTCCAGCTTCGTGGTGTTGTTCTTTTCTTGTGGCTTCGACGGGTTGTCTTGGGTCACCCCGCCTTGGCTTTGTCCTTTGGGCTTTGGATTTGTAGATCCAAAGTCTCGCTTCTTCTGTTTGAACTTTTGCTCGATTTTGACAGCGTATCGGTATGTTGTGCCAAGTGAGGAGATGTTCAAGAACTCCATCTCTTCTTGGATGTATCTGTGTAGGTAGCTGCGGTATTTGAGTACCAGATGCAGCTCAGAATCTTTGATACCCAATTGTGTGCGAAGGGTATGAAAAATGTTTGTGAACTCCGGCACATCTTGGTCCTGTCCCTGCCGTAGTGTGGTCCATTTGATGTATTTGTCCTCATAACTTTTGACAGGGTAGTACTGCTCCTTGATGGCATCCCGGAAGTCATTCCAAGTGGGTGCGGCTGAAAACAGTGAGCATGTACTTTCATCCTTCTTTTCGCAGTAGGTTTCCCACCAGTCCTTGACGTGGGGGGCTGCTTTGAGAAGAGCGAAAACAATCTTTTCCCGACTTGAAAATTCATGAATAGAGAAATACCCATCGAGCATATTTAACCATTTATCTATGGCATCTGCGCCTATTTGACCCTCGAATATGGGGATTTCAAAATTAACTTGTACCTTAAACGGTGTGGCATTTCCAGAGTAGCTGTTGGAAGCCGATGCGTCACCTCTAGGTAGTCGCTGAAGGATTTGGGCAAAGTTGTCCATCATCGCGTTCCTTTGTCGCTCGAGGGCTTCTTCGAGCAAGATTTTGATAGGATCTCCTGCCCCCTCGTTTTTCTTCTCATCCGCCATGGGAGGTCGTCGAGATTTGTGAGGTTGGTCTTGCAAAGGTTCGACCAGTTCCAGACCTAACTCCTTATATCCCGACCTTGTTGGGGACATGCAAAGAAAAACAGAGAAAAAGCAGACCGCTCTGATACCACTGATCCGGATTTAAACAGGAACGCAATAAAATACAGAGATAACCATTAAGACAAATATGAAGCGGAAATAATACTTCATTTCATTACTGTAAAATACTGAAATATGCTTACAAATAGAAATGGAAATAACCCAGCTAGGGCGATGGTAGCTTATCTCTGAGAAGAGATGTGTCAGCTACATGCCTTTGAACTGTTCTCCAAAAATTGTGTTACAATGAGGCTCGAGGGCCTATTTATTGTTGAGAAACAATGGAAAACCCTTCACATTCCAAAACCTAACCCTAGAAGATGAAACGCCAAATTGTGGGCCCCGTTTTTGGGTAAGTTGGTTCATCAACTTCCCGGGGTCGCGAATTGGTTGTACTATCTCCGTTTGACGCGCATGATAGCCCGTTGGAAAGATCTCTCCGAGGACTACGATGGAAACGATGACTTTTAGATAGAAAAATCGTTGGCGGTGGATTTCCCAAAAAACGTCGTTTAGGGCCTCAAAACGGCTCCGGAAGTTTAGGACCCGAAAAACTGCTAAAAATAGTAAACTGTGCTATAATTAAGGAAACAGAAAAACTGAAAGAGACAGTTGTGGGGGTCCAAATGGGATAGGTTGGTGGCCACCAACATCCACCTGGATCAAACACCATTACTTGCTAATGGGCATTCAATTATATCACAATCCAACTTCAAAGGATTCATCTGTCAACATTGTCTCGAAATCTGATCCTCAAATTATAGGAGGGGAAAGTTCTCCTGCACTGCCAAAATTTTAATTCTCAATAAGTGTAACAACTAAAAACTAACTATGTTGGCGGCTAATACACCAAAATAATAATAAAAACAGAAAAAGAGAAAAATTAATAAAAATAAAAAGTAAAAATTTGTCTGCGAAAACCTCTTCTAGGGGCGCAGGCAGATAATGGTAACAGTTGAAAACCACTATGTGGTGGTTGTTACACGTTTTTTTCCCTATAACAACATCATCTGTTTCATACATGTTTTTTTTTTCCAAGGAAAAAAAACCGAGCTTTTCTATTATAAAAATAAAAGAGCTACAAACCGATGAGTTAACATCCAGCAGTTTGGAGAACTGCCTGAAACCGGGGAGGTAGAGAAACCGTCCTCTCCCATGCTGTCATCTAGGATGACTGAAATAACCAAAAGATACAAAAAAACACCAAGTTCAAAATAAACTCGGCCTGGAACGCAGCCGCCCCAAAAAATATCAGAGGCTGTCAAAATCCCACCGGGCCTCCATAAAGGAAAACGACCCACGACATAAGCAGTATGAAAATCATAGAGTTTTATCCGAGTTTCTCCAATACAGGAGCTATTAATGAAAAAAGTTTTTAAAGATCATATACCAGAACCGCCAAAAACAATTTAAGACACAATTGTTTCTGACGCCTTCCCAGCTTGCTGCAAAAACATTAAGTATATGGGGCCAAATCCGTCTCACGGATCTGGTCCTGAACCTGTTCCTTTATCCTCCACGTACCCATAGCCTGTTGTAAACCTGTCTTAGAATATTCGTCTGCTTCAACATTCCTGTCCCTGTATATGTGAGCAAGAGAGAAAACAGAGAAAGAAGATTTTAGATTTTGTATTTCTTCTAGCAGAGGCATCAATAAATAATTCCTGCATCTAAATTTCCCATTGACCCAATTCACAACATTAGATGAATCTCCAAAAATCTGAACTGTGAGGACTTGTCTATGGATAAGCCAGCAGAGGAGCAGTTTTAAAGCTGATAATTCGGCAAAATTGTTTATGCCCGTCCCTAGCCCCACTGAGGCTTTTAGAGAGTGAGAATCGCTAAGATGGATAATAATTCCTGCCCCAGTAACATTATTTTGTGCTGCCCCGTCGAAAAAAGCCCAGGGAATGCCATCTTTGATCTGAATTTCTGCCCTCTGGAGTGAGACTGAAGGGGGCTCGGGTTCGGGAATGCTGGATAAGATAGCTGAGCTCTGTATTGCTATTGCTTCCGCTGGGATTGATTTTTCATTGAATATGCTGCGGTTTCTGGCTAACCAAATGCCCCAACAGAGGATAGGAGGAAGGTTCCTCAGATTCTTCTCTGGGTGATTGGACCACCAACCCTCCCATGCCGCATTGAGATCAACCCCTTCCCATCTGGCATTGATCTGTAGTAGCCTTTTCGTTGCGTCCCATACTTGAATTGTGAATGAGCATTCCACGAATAGATGATTAATGGTTTCTGAGGCTACTTTACATAAAGCACATCGGCTCGGTCCCTCCTTATAGCGAGCTATCAGGACATCCCAAGTAGGTATCTTCCTTTTGAGTGCACACCATAGGAAAAGTCTGGCTTTTTTGGGGCATTTCAGCTTGAAAAGGGGTTTGGCCCACCAGATAGGGGGATCCCAGCCCTTTCTGTTCATCAGGAAGTTATAGCCAGCCTTTGGGGAATATAAGCCTGTCTCCGCATGTGCCCAAACAAGTGTATCTGGACGGTCCTTTATTCTGACACTAGATCGCTTGAGCTCGTGGATGAAACTCTGCCATTCATTTCTCCATAAGTTATCAATACCGAGCTCCTCTACAGATTTCCATTCCTGACCCCAAATGGACTGCAGCTCCATATTTGTTATCTGGCTTAAACTGTGAATCCCCCTTGAATCTAAATGTGCAAGGAGACCCGGGGGAAGAGCAAAAAGGTCACTGCATCCTACCCACGGATCCCTGCCTATCCGAATGCTTTCTCCATTTCCCACTTGCCAAGCAAGACCTTGTTCTATTATGAAGAAAGCCTCTGTAGTAGCCTTCCAGACTACTGAGCAGTTTCTTCCTTTTTTATTTGGGCTTCGGATCCAATCATCAAGAGGAACTGGGTCAATATACTTCCTTTTTACCACTCTGGTCCACAGGTTTTCTGCTTCAATAATTCTCCATCCTGATTTTGCTGCCAGGGACTGACTAAAATCGACGAGTTGTTTGATGCCCCATCCCCCCCAGTCCTTTGGTCTGGCTATCTTGTCCCAAGCTACCCACGGAAGGACTGTGTCTTCTTTTGCACCCGACCACAGGAATCTGCTACAAATTTGCTTAATTTTATGAAGAACACCTTTTGGGATCCAGGTCAGAGCAGCCCAAAATACCGGGATGGCCTGAAGGACGGAGTTTATCAGAGTTAATCTGCCAGCCCTCGATAACCATTTGAAGCTCCAATGAGATATCCTTTGCTCAATTTTGGCCACCAGCCAGTTCCAATCCTGCTTCCTATATGAAGTGGGTTTTAGCCAGAACCCCAGGTACTTGAAGGGCTGATCCAAACTGCATGTTTCAAAGGGCAAATAAGAAGTGATCGGGATCTCCTCCTGTCTGGAGAAAGCTTCTATTATAAGCTGCGACTTCCTGGGATTTATTTGCAACCCTGTAGCTTTCAGAAATATGTCAAGAATGTCTTTGAGCACTTTTAGTTCATTCCTATTTCCATTTGGAAATAACAGGATATCATCAACAAATAGGAGATGAGTAATGTAGAGATTTACAGCTACTTCCAAACCTGTTATCAAACCTGCTCTCTTTGCTTTAGAAATTAGACGGCTGAGGCCTTCAGCAGCCAGAAGAAATAAGAGAGGAGAGAGAGGGCATCCTTGTCTCAGGCCTCGCTGGCTTTTGAAAAATTGAGAGGCAGCCCCATTTATCAATACAGCAAAACATACATTTGAAATACACCCCATTATCCAATTTATGAATTCCACCTTAAAGCCGAGGTGTGTCAAAAGAAGCCTGAGGTATGACCAATTAATTCGGTCGTAAGCTTTGGATAGATCTAGTTTCAGCACTGCCCCTTTCTTTTTTGCTTGTCTAATACTGTGGATGGTTTCCTGGGCCACCCCAATGGCCTCATGTATTTGACGGCCATCCAGGAACCCAAATTGCTCATTTGAAATACAAACAGAAAGAATGGGCTTCAAACGCACCGCTATGACTTTTGCTATGATCTTGTAAATAGTATTGCATAAAGATATAGGTCTGAAGTCCTCAAAGGTTTCCGGATCCTCCTTTTTCGGTATGAGCGCTATGAAGGTTGCATTGAAGGGCCCATAGATTTCTCCTTTCTTCCTTGACTCCTCCACCACATCTGTCAATTCATCGCCAATCTGCTCAAAAAAGTGGAGAAACAATTCTATAGTCCAGCCGTCCGGGCCTGGACTTTTATCTTTTGGCATTGATTTTATGACGTGTTCCACCTCCTCCTTAGTCACTTCTCTGAATAGATTTTCTGCCTCCTCCTCCTCCACAAAACGTGGGAAAGCTTGAGCAGTACGAATGATTTCAGCTATTGAAATCCCTCCTGGATCGGCAAAGAGAGATTGAAAATGGCTCTTCCCCAGGTTTGAGACTGCCTCGAATGAGGAGTGCTCCCTGCCTTCTGCATCCTTCAGTTTCCATATTGTATTAGCATTTTTCCTTCCCTTTGCATAATTGTGAAAGAATTTTGTGTTCTCATCCCCGGCTTTCAACCAAATTGCCCGACTTTTTAACCTCCATTCCTCTTCTCTGTCAAGAAGGATCTTTGCTTTTCTTTTTTCTAACTCCAAAATTCTTTCCTTCGACTCCTGAGTTATGTATGCATTAGCTTCAGGGTCTTCTAAAGCGCTTAGGGCTTCGTCGATACTGGCCATTTCCTCATATGACTTCCTCCTTCTCTCCGCGGCCCATTCAATGGTTTCCTTCTTTAACCTTTTTAGATTCTCCATGAAATGGGCTCCTTTGTTTTCTGGGATGGAAGTGCCCGGGTGCCTCCAAGTATTTCTGAACAGCTGAATATAAGACTCCTCCTGAAGCCAGGAAGAGTTGAACTTAAAAGGAGAAGCCGGTTTGGGAGGGGTCTTGGAGAATTCTAGGAATATAGGAAAATGATCCGAGTTTCCTCCTTCCCCCACCCATTGCCTGAAGAGGGGAATGTGGGAGGCCAGCGAGTCGTTTATGAGGAAACGATCCAGTCTTTTTGCAACTCTCTCCTCCCCTGTTCTTCTATTTCTCCAAGTCGGTTTTGCCTTAATTATATTGACATCAAGCAGATTGTGGCTCTGAAGAGTTGATAAGAAGAAATCAGCCAGAGGGTCTTCCCTTGCATTTGGACCCCAAGCTTCAGCAGTCCCCAAGGAAAAATTTAGGTCCCCTCCAATTAAAAGTTTTTTGTTTTGGAGCAGGTCTTTCGAGAGGAGATCATTCCAATAGGCTACTCGACCCTGACAAGGGCCATACACATTGATGACCAGAAAAGACTGCTCAAAATCCGGGGACTGAATCTCCAATCCAAGTGCATGGGATAAGCCCCAAGAATTTAGCACTTTTAACCTTCCCTTCTTGAATCCGATTGCAAGACCACCTGAATGTCTGGAGGCATCCAGAGCAGTGAAAACCCAACCCGGAAACAGTGAGCAAAGGGTGTCTTCAACATCAGTGCTGTTTCCCAAAGTTTCCTGTAGAAAGACCAAATCTGGGTTGTGGCATGTAACTAAATCCTTCAACGCTAGTTTTTTGGGTTTACTAGCCAACCCCCTACAATTCCAAGAAAGGCAGATCATTTGATAACCATCTCAGGGGGTTTTGCTGCTCTAAGCGCCCCAGGGATTGACATTTGTTTACCATCCTCAACATCAAATTTTGCCTTAACTTGTGCTTTAGAAAAAAGAGATTTTCTTCCTCTGTTTTTTTTTTTGAGACTTTTCGACGACTCAGGACAGAGGCCTCCTACTGAGTCTAAAACAGGTTGATGACTTGCCGGTCTTTTTCCATGAGACCTGAGATTGTAATGACGAACAGGGGATGTAATAATAGGGATCTGTACCGGATTGGAAGGGACCTCACAGTTCAGATTTAGGGAGGGAAGGGCTTCAGAGAGAGATTCAATATTTTGAATGGGGTCTTCATGATTTTTAAGCATATTACAATCTGGAGACATTACATCTTTTACAGATTCAGAAAGAGAAGAGAGTTTTAGAGGAGAAGCCTGCATACCAGATGGATCGTCCGCAGAGGGGTTGGCTGGACCATCCGGAAGTGGTTCCTTTGGAGACTGGACTTTATTGTTGCGCAGAGGGATCTCTTCCTCCCGATGTTTGTCCTCTTCTGCCGGGGCCTCCTGATTTGCTCTCTGATGTTCTGCTTCCAGTACTATATCCTCCATCGGCTCCACATTTTTCCTCCGTATGCCCTCCTTGTCCTCTTCTCTGCTTTTAAGCTTTCTTCTCCTCTTCCCCGTGGGGCAGTCCCTTGCCAGGTGACCATATTCTTGGCACCGAAAGCACCTGAAGGGAAAGAGTTCGTAATCCAACTTCTGTTCATACACAAATTCCTTATATTGTAATGAGACTGTTTTTGCAAGTCCTTCCAATGGATTTAACCTAACGAGAATCCTCGCTACCGCTCTTTCATATGTTTGCAAAAAAGATCTATCTGCGTCCAGGTAAGTTCCCAAGTGGTCTCCAATGGACTTAAAGACTGAGTCGACCCAGAGATAAGGAGGTAAATTAGGAGCTCTTACCCAGACGGGTTGATCGGTTACCTTCTCCTTTGATGTGTCAAACATGGGCGACCAGCGTTTGAAGAAGACAGGTTGGTCTCCGAAAGCCCATAGACGTTCCTCGACCCATTCCATAGCCTTTTTGCAGTCGAATTTCACCATAAACCAGCCGTTCATCAGTGTAGCAGTCGAGAAATTGCTCGCTGGAGAATGAGACCACTGGCTCGCGGCCCACTGCTTTAGAAAATTGCCAGAAATATATCTACCCCTCACTCTGCCCACTAGAGTGCTCTCCGCCACATCCAGCGCCTCCTCGGCCTGAACGTCCATGCCTAAGACCAAGTTTGTGACCTTTTTGGATTTCCACGATTTTGTTTTCTTCCGTTTTTCCCCTACCTTCGCTGCCTCTCTAGATGAAACTCGTTCTTCTGAGGAAGGGTTTGGAACTCTTGCATCCCCGAAATTTCCGCATCCATCTTTCTCAGCTCGCTGGTCCTGCTCAATTAGGGTTTCGACCAAACCCTCCACCGGGCTCCCGGCTTCATTCGAATACGGATGAATTCCTTCAGTTACCTTCCCTAAATCGGGATGGGGGTCCGAAACCCTCGGAGAGTTAGTAACCCCGATACCAGCCACACCCTCTACTTCCTTTGACTGCAGCGGTTCGCTTGGAAACAAGGTTTTTTGAACCGCCGGCTGATTGCTTCCTTCTCCCAACTCTTTCCCTGCGCTCTGGACTCCTCCAACAGTCCTCCATACCCCTTTTAAAGTTGGAAAGTTTATAATGTCCTGCAAGCCTCCCGACGACGAGAAATTTTTTGACGGGGATATCGACTTATAGCTATGCACTTCGTCATTCTTGATTTTGGGCAGATCTGGCCATGCATGAAGGTTTGTCGTCTCCCAGCCCCTTCCTCCGGCCCTGTTTGCTTCTATCGTGCCTCTGCTTCCAATCCCACCTAGGAGCTCCAAGCTTTCATCCAACAATCCTGTTGCCGCGTTTGTATGCCAAATGCCTCCTCCCGAGAGCAGGGCGTTCGCCGGACTGGCCGAGTGACCAAAAAAATGTTCTATGTTTTCCGATGAAGCCTCCTTTCCCCAGACGGAAAGAATGTCTGCCGGGGTAGGGTCCAGATCAACCGACTCTCTAGGGTTTACCATAGTAAAAAACGGCGCCGTTTACCTTAATGTTCTTCTCAACCGTCACCGGATATGCACAGCGTAAAGAACCTGATCTTTGAAACCTCCGAAAGCTCAGGTAATGGTAACAATGCCGAAGAGGTTTCACCATATTGAGGTCACCTTTTACGGAATGGTTCCAAAACCCCGTTCCGCGAGAAACCCCAACACCGTTTGCAGGTTCCAGCTGGCGGCTTGCACGTCTGTCCTTCTCCCGCTGCTTTGTTGACTCTGCCAGCTACAACCCAAAGCCTGTACTGCTACTGCCATGTCTGCGACACCTGCGTCACCTAGGCCTAGGGCCTAGGGTTTCCAGGTCGAGCCCTATTCCTTCCATCCGCCTTCGCTAGTTTCGAACTATTGGGATAGTTTAGAGTAGCATCGGTCTAGAGATATTGTTTGTAAATATCAACATCAACACAATTACATAAAACATATCCAATCCTCTGTTTCATACATGTTATCTTATGTTGTTACATGTTTAACTTTTTTTTCCTTCTTTCTTTAAAAAAAAATCAAACTATTTTAATGAGGGTTTTGTTGTAAAGAGTAACATTAGCGATTACATTTGTTCTGACACCTGTAACAACCAAAAATATGCAACAACAAATCAGGCACAATCGTCTGCCTTAATAAATGATATCACCAGGATGTTTCCGCCGAAATAAAGGACCTAATCAGCATGTTGTCGTCGGAATCAATCATGGCACTAGTTCTTTTCCGCCACATCACCCTCTGTGAGTCATTCGAAAGGTATATTGCTTTTCCTTATTTAACGATTATGGCAATTAATATGATGTTCCACTTGATGGTTGAGGACGGCCATCGCATTAAAACTCTTGGGAGGCTGAATCATTTCGTGATTTCTAATTTAAATCAAACATTAAAGTGACAGACCTTGTAATCATTGGCAAATCCTACAATCATTATCACCTTTTTATGTCAAGCATGTCATAGGTTTAAATCGCATTTAAAACAGATCTTCACGACCTCGAATTAATAATGAGACCATAACGCATATCGTATGATCCCCTGATCCAACATCACTGCTTTTATTGCCCTACTTTTACTGCCCCGATATCTATCCCAACGAATCACTATATCTTCATTTCACATAATTCTCAAAAGAGAAAGAAGACAGAGCATGGAGGGTATTGTCTGAAGCAAAGATGGGAAGAGCAGCGGTCAAGCACGAGCCCAATTCCATAGAAGCATTGAAGAATTTCTTGGAGGCATGCCAGAGTTTTAAATAGGTAGGGTGGTTCGAATTCTTCGAACGACTCAAAGGGTCGAAAGAAACTGTTGCCCTGGAGTTTGCCAAGAACTTGAACAAGAATCAGATGGAGGTTAGGGGGTTGAAGTTAGAAGTCACTGAAGAAGTAATTTCCAGAGTATCAACATTGCAATCTAAAGGAAAAAGGTGGTTTAACTAGAAGATCAATGATCCTTCTCTCAAGGCGGAATTTCTGCAAGGGGAGGAACAATTGGAGAAGAAGGGTAGGGGAATTGACCGATTGTCGCTTCCTCAGCCATGGGGAGATGTTTCCTTATACATTATCAAATACATTACTTGTGAAGTATGGGCAACAATCATGTTTAATTATCATTTCTTGTTGTTAAACCATCTCCGACACATTCCCAATGGTTAACCTCCCATATTTCATGTTGGAGAACCTGAAGTATATGGTTGTCATTGTGAAGGTTGTTGTGCATCCATAAACTTGTGTCACCAATCATGGCCTTATAAAATTAATCATAATGGACACCCTGGAATTCCAAGGCCGGAGCTGGGAAGAGTTTATGAGAAGAAAGATGAGGACTTCATGCCGGAAGCAAGATGAAACACCCGCTGACGCTCGAAATGAAGATAGGGCGACTGAAGAGAAAGGGAAACCCTCTGGAAGCAGAATCAAGAAAAGATCACTGGAAAAGCCAATAGGTGGCAAGATACCTAAGAAGAGGGTCAAATTCAGCACCCAGCTGGAGCCCCCACCTCCATCTAGAAAGAGGTCAACCAGGAATAAGGACACAGGGGAGAAAAAAGAAGAAGAACATGCCCATCCTGAAGAGGTTCCTTTATCAGGTAAGGATGAGACCTAAACCCTGCTGCCTAAAATTGAAGAATTATAAAAATAAAATAAAGAATTAAGGAAGCAATTAGAGGCTAGTAAAGTAGAAACAAGGGTCCTAGGTCTGGATACTTTGGTGTAGGTTGTTGATAAGATGAGGTTAGAAACTATACCAAGTTTTGTATGTTCAGCATGTGCTAAGCTTTTAGAGATAGTCAGGTATAAAGTTTGTGCTACAAGTATCATCTCAATAGGAACCCAAACTAAACCATGGGAATCTGATACACAAGAACTCGTTGACAACGTTGTTGTTACACAAGAACCAGTAGTTGAAACGAAGCATCCCACGGTGATCGACCTGCAAGACGAAACGCAAGAACCTATTGATGATATTGTTATTACACAAGAACCAACAGTTGAGGCAGAGGTCCCTCAGGAAGAAGAAGTAAGAGCTAATCCACAAGAACATGTTGATGAAGCTATTGTTACACAAGAACCAGCAGCCAAAGCAGAACTACTCAAATCTCGAGATGTTGTTACACCCCCTATTGATGTTGCATGTGAGAGAACACGAGATCTTGAAGCATGATGGTGTTCAGAAAAACGTTTGTTGGTATCGGAATTATAGAATTGGAAGTAGTTGGCACTCTCTTTGCAAAAGAGAGCGATCTCGTTGGAGGAGCATCAAAAAATCGTAAATACTCTCAAAGAACAGTGGGATAAGAGGAATTTGACGAAGGAATGGACAAGATGGGAAAGGAAGAAAATTGAGAAGGAAAAGGAGGAACGAGTTCAGTAGTTACAGCAGGAAATTCAGAACTTAACAGATGATAAAAATAAGGTGTACAGACTCTTCTTGAACCTGTTGGGGTGTAGAAGGCCTTCCCCATCCTATCCAATCCTTCTTTGGGAAAAAAAATATGTTTTCAGTTAAAATTTGTCTATGAGAATAGATTGTATTTGGGTAATTCTACCTAGACTTTTTTACATGTTTTCGTGCATGTGGTTTTGATGAGAAAAGCTTACTTTGTGAGATTTTTCTACATAATATGATTTGTGAATATGCTAGCCTGCATATGGTTGTACACATTTTCTCCTACATGGGGGGCCTACAATTGGGCACCTCCATCTATTTCATGAGAAATCAAGTAGAATGGCATATGGCCATGAAGTCATCTGAGATAAGAGAAGAACCAGGCATGGTTACTGAATTAAGGCGTGAAATTAGGAAGTTTATGAGTACCCCTGATATAAGGGAACAATAATCCATCTACAGAAGGAGGATTGTTGGGTTTTGCCTCAACCTCTTTACACAGCTGAAGAGCCGAGCATTGACTGGATGCCTTAAACATACAAAGGCTAGTAGTGCAAGTCTGCAGGAGCATGACCCTTTTGCGTTTCCTAATTTATGTTTGTTGTTACATGGGTTCCGGAATATGCCAGGATTGTGAATTCAATGGGAGCCTTCTGGATAGGGCTTAGATTTAAGTTTCCCTTGATTTGGCTTCCGGTTGAGGAATACCATCCTCATTACCAATTTTGTGATTATGAAGAGGAATCATGGTCGCATCAGCTGATGGATTATTAGAGTTACAGAGTAGTTGATGAAGATATTGTTGGTGCCTATAACTGACAGATTTACAGCAGCGATACAACAACAATACCTGAATATTCTGCATGAGGACATGCAGTTGCTTCAGTTGGGGGGAGATGTTGGCTGCAGTTTTTAAGCATGTCTTAGACACCTCTTTCCTCATTTTTGATCATTTTATCCTTATAAACCCATGAAATTTATGTCCCAATTACCATTTTCCCTGGTTGTAAGAGCAATCCTTTCTCAACATAATATTTTTCCATCTTTCGTTAAATATCGAATGAAGTGATGTCTTTTTGAGATGGCTAACCAAGGTAATTGTGGAGAAGTTCTCTGGTTATTTTCCTTTCAGGTGTTGCCTACGACTAAGGACTAAGGATGAGCAGCTATTGTTGTCACTTGTCATTACACTTCAAGGAATTGTTGTTACAGTCTGAAGTTTTTTGGTACACCTCGAGTTGCCATTACATCTAGAGTTGTTGTTATACCTCGAGTTGTTGTTACACCGCAACTGCCAAAGACCGTGGTTGATGTCTTCAAAGGTAGTTGTCAATAATCATGAATTATCTACGGACGGCCAAAGGATCTCAGCGGTTATGATTGTGGAGATAATGTAACTTGAATTGGTCTTTTATTGGAAAATTGTTTGTAAGGCTTTATATTTTTCTCGTAATGTCGATCAGCATGAGAATTGTGAGATTCTCATGACTGATCTTTTCCCTAATTTTTGAGGCTTGTAAACTTTATAAAAAGGTTCGGTTCCATGAAAAGGGAATGAAAACACAGGAACAACATCGAAATTTTGATCTTGTAATTTCCAGTTATTTTTAGTATAGAACACTTATGGTGATGTTCATACAGATTTTGTGTTGAGTTTTAACTAGTTTCCATTTCATCCCTGCACCCTACTAGGGAGGAAGGGTCATCCTCTTTAGCATGGATTACAATAGCAGTAAATTAGTTATTTGGTTTATCTTTCCTTTAAGTTTGATTTATTAATGTTGTTGTATGAATTGTAGTATTGATGCACTTCTGTTTTTAGATTCATTATATGTTGTTACACAGGATTGGTTAGAACTATAATATTTAATCAGCTGATACAATTTTACTAATGATGTGTGGTGCGCATGTTCTTTGAGAAAAACACAAAGTGTGATGAGTGAATTTCATTCATGTAGAATGTATTTTTAATTTCTGCATGAGTTCTTTAAGTTATGCAATTGTGTTCAACGACATTTTTTCCCATTTCTTTCCCTAGTTGTTATGTATTGGCACAGATAGTGAAGACACCTTTGAAATAAACAGACCTACCTTGGTTGACAATTAAATTCTTGAGGTTCAGTCAAATTAAATAGTGATTAAACGGGCATAACAATGCCCACTAGGATATCTTTGCCCAACATTCATCTTGGAATAAGTGTCCCTTAACCGTGGTCTTATTTTGCCTTTATTAACTTTTATTACATGAAATTTTAACTAGGGGTTCTTACAGACCCCTCCCCCTTGGGGAACACCATCCTTGGTGTTAAACCACACCAAGACTTCAGCAAAACCGTTGAAAAGAAGACGTACTCCCCATGGAGCTTTATAACTTATCTCGTTGTAGTATTTACAATGAATGACCTACTCAAAAGCAAAACATCATGACAACATGACAAGATAATAACCATACCGCTTATTGGAGCCTTATAACTCTGCTTGTGGTGGTATTTACATCCATATACATATGTACATATACCAAAACATCAGCAAAACATATACCAAACATCATACCAAAATTTCTTTGCCTCTACTGGCAAGCAAAGAAGGATACATGGCTCGCATCTTATCTGCCATCTCCCATGTAGTTTCTTTGTGCCCACAGTGCTTCTAATGCACTTTAACTTGCTCTATGGCTCTGTTCCTGAGCATTAGATGCTTCCGCTACAATATGCATTGAGGCTCTGGTTGGAATTCTCCTTCTTTCTCCACCTGCAATACAGACCAATCAATAACATGATCAACATCCTTTATATACCTCTTAAACAATGAAATATGGAAAACATCATGGACTTTCACTATTGGAGGTGGTGGAAGTGGATAGGCCACTGGTCCAATCCTATCAAGGATATCAAAAGTCTTACAATATCGTGGTGCCAACTTGGCACATGATCCAATCCTCAAGGAGCTCTTCTTGGTCTTGATGTGCAAATATGCATTCTCCCCAACCTGAAACTCCTTGAATGCCCTGTGTTGGTCTACATAACTCTTCTATATATCTTGTTCTTCCTTTATATTCTTCTTGATAATCCAACATTTCATGTTCCATGTCTACCAACATATTTGGTCCAATAAGTACCTTGTTCACTAGATCACTCCAGCTGATGGGAGTATTACAACTCTGCCCATACAGTGCCTCGAAAGGACTCATCCTTAATGACTCCTGATAACCATTGTTGTATGCAAACTCAACTAATGGAAGATACTCCCCCCATCTTCTTTGTTGGTGCATCATGTACATCCTCAACATGTCCTCCAAGATCCTATTGACCCTCTTTGTTTGTCCATCTGTCTGCATATGATAAGTTGTACTATGTACCCAAACCTACAAATAGCTCCTTCCAAAACTTGGAAGTGAAATTTGCATCCCTGTTCGACACAATATTCTTCGAAACACCATGTAATATCATGATCTCCCTGATGAAAACCTATGCCACCTCACTAGATGAACATGTAGTCTTCACTGGAATGAAGTGAACTACCTTGTTCAACATGTCGACCACGACCATAATATAATCATGTTGTCTCACTGTCCTCAGAAGACCTGTAATGAAATCCATGGAAATGACCTCTCATTTCCATTTTGGAATAAGAATAGGTTGTAGTAGACTACCTAGTTTCTTACACTCTGCCTTTACCTGCTGAAAATCCAAACATCTAGCCACGAACTCTGCCACTTCCTTCTTCAAATTCAGCCAATAGTAGAACTTCTTCATCGTCGTCAATGTCTTTTGATATCGTAGGTGACTCGAGTATGGATTGATGTGAAACTCCCTCAAGATAAGCTTCTTGAGTTCATTGCAATATGGCACATAGATCTTGTCCTTGAATCTCACCAAAACATCTGTCGTGAGATGATAGTCTGCATCTTGATCACTTGTACCTATACATGCACCTGTACTTTGTTGTACCCTGTGAATAATCATCATGTACCTGTCATCTCTTTGTCCTACCTGCAAGATCCTATCCTGTAACTTTGTCTTATAAGAGATCATAGTTGTTATATGATTCACCTATACCTTTCTGCTAAGAGCATTTGCAACCCGATTCTCCTTTGCCTTAATGTATCTAATCTCGAAGTCAAACTCACTAAGGGTAGCCAACCATCTAGCTTGCCTGGAATTTAGATTCGGTTGGTCGAACAAGTATCTCAACCCACTGTGATCGCTCATCAATACAAATATCCTACCAAGAAGATAATGTCTCCACATATTCAAGGCATGAATAATAGTTGCCAACTCAAGATCATGAATCATGTAGTTCTGCTCATGCTCATTCAACTTCCTAGACTCATAGCACACCACCTATCCCTCCTGCATAAGGACCCCACCAAGTCCTCTTTTACATGCATTTGTACACACTACAAACTCTTTATCCAGATCTGCAATCTTAAGGACTGGAGCATTGGTCAACAACTGCTTCAGTTGCTCAAAACTAGTTGCACATTCTTCTGTCCATTCAAACTTCTTACCTTTCCTCTGCAAGGATGTCATAAGATATGAAATGTGTGAGAAGTTCCTGATGAACCTCTTGTAGTAACCTACCAATCCCATTAATTATCTCACCTCATCCATATTCTTAGGATCTACCCACTCCATGATGGCCCTTATCTTTTCTGGATCTACTATTATGCCTTCCTTGGAAAGAACATGTCCTAAGTAATGCACCTTTGTCTGAAAGAAACTACACTTGCTAAGCTTGGCATACAATTGATGCTCTCTTAGCAATATCAACATTGATGCTAAATGCTTGGCATTCTCTTCTTATAAAAATCGGTTGATTCCAGGGGGTGGAATCCCATAGGTTATGTAGGAGGCTTTATAGGCTTTCACCTACATGTGTGGAGCCTTCACCTCGGAGGCATGGCAAAATTTTTTTGGTTCTTTTGAACCAGTTCAAGCTAATGCAGCAAAGACAAATGCTTCACCAAGGGTTTCTACTCTATATGTGGTTCTCAAAGAGAAGGGTTTCCTTCGTGATTTGGATGGAAGCATTCCCTTCCCTGCTACGGTATTATTTCAGTCAAGTTCTTTAGAATATTTGGTAGAAGTATAAGATATCCTAGAGTCTTTTGGGAGTCCTTTAGATCCTCTTCCACCATACTTTCTTACATTATATTGTACATGGGTACCTCAGTTCAGAGAATTCCTCCAAACTCTCCTTCTCTCGAGATGGCCAATGTTAGTAGCACTAATATGCCTATTGATTCTGCTGGTGTGCATACACCTTCTTTAACAATAAGTGTAGGAACCTTTTCCTTCCCTACCATGTCCACTTATACACCCAATACATTAGATGTTTGCTTTACCTCTACTCTTGCCTCGAGTGGGGGAACCTATATTTATTCTCCTTTCACCAGAGCTTTCTCATTTTGGATGCCATCCATAGGGATTCCTATGATCCCTTCCTCTTTATTTTCAATAATTCCTCCTAATATGCCTTCCATGGATAGTGGTTCAACCCTTTTATAGGGCTTCACTTTTGGAAGTGGACAAGTTCCTCCTTCCAATCCCTCCTTAGGAAGTGGATCTCTTCCATTCCTAGTTTCTCTCAATATACCAACCCTTTTCAAGGACAAGGAGGGTAGGGTATGGTATATCCTTTAGTGAGTGCTTCATATTTTATTATCCCTTATCAGGTGTTTTTTCAGTAGGGGAGTACTCCCTTCCCTACTAGTAGTATGTCGGTGGACATTTCACCCTTATCTAGCACTTGAAATCCTTACTAAAGAGTTTATCCTTCTTACAATGTTCTGATAGGAGGTAATACCTATTTTTCTCACGGTTCTACCATGAGTGGAGGATATCCTCTATATATTCCCAAACAAAAAGGTCTATATTATAATATGGGAATTTATGTGGGTAATCCTTGGTGCCAGTCAAAATCCAGTGATTTCTTTTCTAAACTATGGTTCTAGAAGTTTTCATTCCAAGGGGTGTAATCCCATATCTTCCCCGCACTTACCATTTCTAGAAACTCTCAATTTTCGAGACATTTCGAAATTGAATAATAATATAGCTTAGTATGATTTGAGTTTCCCCCCAGTTCCCACCAAACTTCCATTGGGCATCCCTATGTTCAAATGGAATTCAAGAGAGGACCTAGTTGATCATATAACCACTTTCCATTTGTGGTGTTCATCCAACTCCCTTATTGATGATTAGATTAGGTTGAGGCATTTTTAACGCACCTTGACCGTGAATATTGTGAAATGGTATATTGAGATGAAAGGGGAATTGATCTCTAGGTTTAACAATTTGGTTATAGTATTTCTTAACCATTTTTAGTTGCATGTCCTCTATGACATCGGGACTGAGATCCTATACAAATTTAAGCAACATAAGGCCACTCATATCTCTAACCACATCCAAGAATGGTAGAGAAAAACGAGGATGATTAAGATAGAATTCCATAATGTATTTTTGCTTGAGTGATTTTTAAAATCATTATAGCCAACCATCTTGAAATATGTGTCACTTTCTAGAGTGTTCACAAAATAACATTCTATCTTTAGAGCCTAGCAGTTAGACTTGATTTATTCTTAGTCTCGTGTTCTCTTTGAGATTTATCCTGATGTGATGATACCTCAAATAGATTCGTCCAAACTGAAACTGAGGCCCCATGCTAATGGGGTTGTAGGATCTTTTGATTCCAATGTGGCTAGTTTATTGGTTAATCAATTGTAGTAGATTTATGTTGGAAATACTGAGAGGGGGATGAATCAATATTTCACTTATAATTAGCTATTTATAAAAAATTTAGAGCATGGACAATAGAACAATAAGCATCAACATGTTCAAAGAGCAGTACAAACAAAATTTTTAGGTGGAAACCCTTCCGGGAGAAAAACCATTGAATGCTTCTCTGATATAATTTATGAGTACATAATTCTTTAGCCACAACTAAGGAGGAAGCCTCAACTCCCTAGTACTCTAGAAAAGTATTCAATTTATTAGGAAGTACAACTACTAAAAGGATGTTGCTACACCCTGATTTACCAACTTCAACTGGAAGGACACTCCAATGTTGTGGTTTTATTAGAAACTGATAGGATGCTCCAACACCCTGCAGGCTCCAACTTTCCCTAGAAATACCTTGCCACCCTGAATTATTTTTAGGCTACATCGTGAAGGAGAATTCACTCTCCTGCCTTGCACCACCCAACCACCCTGAGAATATAAAAATGAACAAATAGATTGTAGCCTCTCGTACTAGGGATAACGCCCCGCTTACAAAGATGTTCAATGAAGCTTTGTTTAATGTTGATAGATGTACAATGATGCCCAACTTCAGGACCAATCAAATTGTTTATATGCAATTAATGATAGACCTACTCTTAAATCATATCTCAATTTCCATTGTTGAACTTTGAAGACAAGGATATGCAATATTGATATTCCCTCTTCTTTGGATATATGTTGATCATGCAAGATACTTGGAGTCTCTAAAGATGTTGTCTTCACTCTTCTCTGCTCTACATATGCACTAAAACTTTATTTCTAAGGATCAAAACCTAAGCATACCATAGATATTTAGCAAGCTTCATAACTTTGGACTATCAAGATTGTAAACCTCAGAGATATGCCTTTTAAAATATATTAGGTTCCCTAATAAGTTTCACACAAATTATGGTCACTATGTTAGGTACGCTCTCACTTTTTTTAACATGTTTTTGCACATGATAAGTGTTTAATATCATAGTGTTGTGGACAATAAGTCACCCAAGAAACCCTTGTCACCATACTGTGGTAGAATCAATTTTGATGCTACAGGAACCCTTGTCACAATCTGCATCAAAACTTAAAATTAACTTTGCTACTATGCCTACATTTAAACTTGGTCCTATGGCTAGAGATCTACACATAAATGCCTATAAGTCCTTGACCTGAAACATGCATAGAGGCTCAACCAAACTCTATCTAGGGCTTCAAATGTACCAATCTAAACTTAATTATGATACCACATGTGAGTGCATAAACAATTCCCTTGGAGGGAGTAATTGATATAGGAATGTGGTCTTGAGCCATAGTTTTGGAGGGTGAAACAAATGAAAAAATAAGGGGTAGACTAGAAGGTTAGATCACTATATTTTAAGGGCCAAAAACAAGTTAGGATGTTGTATCTTTGAGGGCCAAAATCAAGGCTAGTCTTTTGAGGTTTTGAGGGCCGAAACCAAGGGTAAATTATTATATCATGAGGGTTGAAACCAGGGCTAGATCATAGTATATGGAGTGCCAAAATCATAGCTAAACCACTATATATTGAGCGTCGAAACTAGAGCTAAACCATTGTGTATTGAGAGCCAAAACCAGAGAAAAAACATTGTATATGGGGAGCTAAAAAAAAATCTTTCAATCTACCTTCAAACAACTCTGGAGATGCACTAAAAGGAGGTTCAAACTATCTGGAATGTGTTGGCATTATGATTCAGGTGTTGTCCTTGATGGCAAACCCATTCAGGTGATAAATCAAGAAGGACGCAGGAAATATGTTCAGCAAGTGCGTCCCCGCAGGTATACCATACAGAACCCGCGTCCAGGGACGCAGGCCAGCCGTTCAGGAGGTGCGTCCGCCCAGTGCACACATTTCAAGGCAGAGAAAAGCACGTGGGGGTTTCTTGTGTGGTATCTAGCCGACGGTTTTGTGTTTCTATGGTGTCGGCTCGTGGTTTTGTTCCATGTTTTGGGGAGAAGCTTGCCTATATAAAGCAAAGGAGTTCATTTGGATTATGCATCATCTTGGTTGAATATCTTTTGGTGAGATCTAGTCCAGATCTATGAAGGCGAATCTTCTAATGGACTGTGATCTCTATGGCGCATGATCAGATCTGTGGATCTGAGTGTTTGGGTTGGTTCTGAAGTCCTCATATCTTTTATATCTGAAGGGACGCAGGTTCAGTGAAGGGAAAGTGCGCCGGGACGCAGTACAGTAAAGGCTCAGGTGCGTCTCTGAGGCAAAGGACGCGGCGCGACTGTGTTATCAGGTGCGTCTCTGAGGCAAAGGACGCGGCGCGACTGTGTTATTGGGTGCGTCTCTGAAGCAAAAGACGCGGCGCGATAGTGTTTCTGGGTGCGCCGGTCGCAGCAAAGCATAGAGGAACAGTGCGTCGGCACGCAGAACAGTGGAAGGTAGACTGCGTCCAGTCGCAGGTCACAGAAAGAAAATATGCGTCCCTGTCTTAAGATGATCTGTTGACTGTATATTTTTGTTCATAAGGTGTTCTGGGTTATTTCTGTAATTACTGATCTGATATCTGTAGTGGACTGTATCTGTTGTATACTTGTTGATCATTTGATTCTTCATGAAAAGAAGTAGGGGGTTGTAGCTCCCTTCCAGGAGAGACTGGAAAACGAGAGAGAGTTGTAGCTCTCTGCAGGTTGCAGCCTGCGTGCTGGTAAAGGACTGCACCAGTACAAAATCATTGTAAAAAGAATTTCTTGAAAGAAGATAGAGACATATTGCAGCAGGTGGTTTTCTCCCGCATTGGGTTTCCACCTTACATCTTGTGTTCTTTGGTGTGACTGTCTATTTTCTTTATTCATGCTCATTATTTTATGGTACTGATATGCAAGAATAATTCAAAAGATCAAATAAGGAAGATTTGGTAAATTGTTTGATAATACTGATTCACCCCCCCTCTCAGTATTATTTCCAACAATTGGTATCAGAGCAGGTCCTTCAGAAAAGCTTGATCGCTTGAAGGTAGATCGTTCATCATGAGCAACTACGAGAGAGAAGCATCAATCAGGCCACCAGTTTTTGATGGGACAAACTTCAATTATTGGAAGGTAAGAGTTACTGCATATCTTCAATCTCTTGGTACTGAAGTTTGGGACATTGTAGAAACAGGCTATGCTTTTCCTTCAGCTACTCCTACAGATCCAGCTGAGAAAAAGAAGTATGAAACAAATGCAAAAGCAGTCAGTACTCTATTAGGAAGTATATCCCAAACAGAATTCATGAAGGTAATGCACTTCAAATCAGCAAAAGAAATATGGGACAAAATGATCACAAGCTATGAAGGAGATGAACAGGTAAAACAAGCCAAACTTCAAACTCTCAGAATTCAATATGAGACTCTCAAGATGTATAATGATGAAAGTGTGGCTAATTATTTTCTTCGGGTAGATGAGATTGTAAATTGTATGAAAAATTTGGGTGAAGAAGTAAAGGAGTCTCTAGTAGTTCAAAAGATTCTAAGATCATTATCCCCCAAGTTTGAATCCAAAGTATCTGCAATAGAAGAAAAAGAAAATCTCCGTGTTCTTACTATGTCTCAGCTACATGGAATTCTAACTGCTTATGAAATGAGAAAGGGAGGACCATCAGACAGAAGGGAGGCTGCTTTTAAAGCATCAGGCAAAGAAGATTACTATGAAGCAAGCCATGATCCAGAAGAAGAGGAAGAAGAATCAAATTTTGTCAGAAATCTTCAAAGAGGTTCTGGAAGGTTCAGAGGTAAGCTACCTTTCAAATGCTTTGCTTGTGGAAGAGTAGGTCATTATGCTGCAAAATGCTCTTATAAGGATAAAGGAAAGGAACCAGTTAGATGGAACAAGAAACAAAGCGCAAATAAGAAAAGCTACTACACCCATGAAGATAGTGATGGCTTATCAAACAGTGATGAAGATGAACAAGGTAATAAATATAGGTTGTTAATGGCATTTGAAGATGATGATTATGAGGATGCTGTAGATGTGGATAACCTTTATGATGAAATTACTAGACTCAAGAGATGCATAGAAGAAAAGAACATGATTATTGATACTCTACAATTCCAAATTGATGAAAAGGAAAAACATCTTGAAAAATTAGAAGGTGAAATTGTTGGTCTTAGAAAAGAAATTGAGAAAACAAAAACTATTAATCTCAAGTTTGTCAAAGGATCTGAAACTTTGGATGAGATTATCAGTGTGCAGCGGTCTCCACTAAATAAGACAGGTTTGGGCTATAATGGAGAAACTTCTCAAGCATCCACTTCAAAAAGTTATCTTGATGCAGCAAGAAGAAATGAGCAAGAGCACAAGGAAGATCATCAGGTAAAGCAGGGACAAATGTCAAGCAGAAACTATCAGGGGCAATCCAGCTTAAGGGTGAACAAAAGCCACAACCAGCCACAGGTAAAATCTTCTCAATTTGGTTCAAGAATAGATGAAAATAGAAATTACAATCAGTTGGCTGGTAGATCCAATAATCGCAGAAGCTTCTTCAATGGACAATGCTTTTCTTGCCATAACTTTGGTCACAAAGCAGCTCAATGTGTTGCGTATAAAACAATCATGACTAGGGAAGCTCAAAAACAAAGAAGTATGACAGGGATTACAAAAAGGACCTATAACAACTTTTCAGCTCTTGAAAATGAAGTTGAATGTTCTATTTGCAATAATTTTGGACATAAAGACTTTGAATGCAGAAGCAGGTTTCCGGAAAGAAAGGTACAAGAGCAGAAAAAGGAACAAGCCTCAGGCGCCAAAACATGGAGAATAAAGGAACCTCAAACAGAAAGATGTGGGATAGCATTTTATGCAGAAGGACAAGAAAATCTATGGTACATTGACAGTGGATGTTCGAAGCATATGACAGGTGATAAAGAAAAACTTGAGTCTTATTCTAATTTAGAAAAGGGAAAGAAAGTCTCTTTTGGAAATGATACTCCTGCAACTATAAAAGGAAAAGGTATTGCTCCTTTAAAAGAAGATGTTAAGGCTGGAAATGTTTTGTTTGTTGATGGATTGAAGCATAATCTACTAAGTGTCAGCCAGATGTGTGATCAAAGAACCGAGGTTATATTCAGATCAAATGGATGCCTTGTTCGTGATCTTGATACAGGTAAAACAGTTCTCAAAGGAAAGAGAACTCCAAATAATCTATACATATTTGATGAAGGACAACAACAATGCTATCTAAGCAAGAATGAAGAGCACTGGTTATGGCATCGAAGGTTGGGACATCTAAGCTTCTCACAAATAAGGAAAGCTTGCAAATATCAGGCAGTTCGCGATCTTCCAGATATCAAAATTCCTGACAACACCATATGCAGATCATGTCAGTTTGGAAAACAAACCAGAACTAACTTTCCAGAGAAAGAAGGATCAGCCAGCATGCCTCTTGAGCTAGTACATACAGATGTATGTGGGCCATTCAGAAAAAGAACACCTAGAGGAGAGGAATACTTGATATTATTTATTGACGATTTCTCCAGGTTTGTTTGGTTAGGTCTTATGAAGCACAAAGATGAAGCATTCGAAAAATTCAAAACCTTCAAAGCCTTGGCTGAAAATGAATCAGGTCACAAAATTAAGTGCCTCAGATCTGACAGAGGTGGGGAATTTACTTCAAATGAATTTTTCGATTTCTGTGATGAACATGGGATAAGGAGAGAATTCTCTACAGCTAGAACGCCTCAGCAAAATGGAGTTGTTGAAAGAATGAACAGAACAATCCAACAAATGGCTCGTGCTATGCTTGATGAATCAGGAACCCCCGCAACCTTCTGGGGTGAGGCTGCACATACTGCGGTTATTATTCTCAACAAGACAAATGTCCGGGTGAACAGCACTCAAACCCCTCATGAGCTCTGGAGTGGTAAAACTCCTTCGGTAAAGCACTTCAAAATATTTGGGAGCAAATGCTATATCAAGAATACTGAGGAGCAGCTTGGCAAACTTGATCCTAGAGCAGATGAAGGCATTCTTCTTGGCTATTCTCCACATAGCAAAGCATACAAATGCTACAATAAAAGACTTGGCAGAATTGTTGACAGCATTGATGTAGTGGTTGATGAAAAGGGATATATTCCTAGGCAAATACATCGTGAAGACATCGAAGAAGATGAGAGCTACCCTCAAAGACAGAATGATGAAGAAGAAGAACCTCAAGAAGAATCTCAAGAAGAACCTCACGAAGAAGCAGAAGAACGGACAAGAATAGAAGAAAAGACTCCATCCAGATATGTTCAGAAGAACCATCCAGAATCTCAGATTATGGGACAAAAAGAAGCAGGTATACAAACTAGAAGAACAGTTGCAGAAGCTTCAAGCTATTTGGCATTACTTTCCTCCACCGAACCACAAAATGTGAAAGAGGCATGCAAAGATGAATGTTGGGTGAAAGCAATGGATGAAGAACTTGAGCAAATCGAAAAGAATAACACTTGGGAGCTGGTTCCTAGACCAAAAGATAAGAATGTTATTGGAACAAAATGGGTCTTCAAAAATAAATTGAATGAAAATGGAGAAGTAATTAGAAACAAAGCCAGACTCGTCTGTAAAGGGTATGCGCAGCAAGAAGGAATAGACTTTGAAGAAACTTTTGCTCCTGTTGCAAGACTTGAGGCCATCCGAATGTTCCTTGCTCTCTCAAGTTTTCAGAACTTCAAAGTATTTCAAATGGATGTGAAATCAGCCTTTTTGAATGGAGACTTGGAAGAAGAAGTGTACATTGAACAGCCAGATGGGTTCATTCTTGGAAATGATCCAAATCTTGTATGCCGATTGAAAAAGGCTCTCTATGGTCTCAAACAAGCTCCAAGGGCTTGGTACTACCGGTTGGACAAATATCTTCATCAACAAGGTTTCTTAAAAGGTTCAGCAGATAGCAATCTGTATATAAAAGTCGAAAATGACAAATTGCTAATACTTGTTGTGTATGTTGATGACATTATTTTTGGCAGTAATGAAGAAGCTATGAGTCAAAGCTTTGCCTCAGTCATGCAGAAAGAATTTGAAATGTCCTTGCTAGGAGAACTGACATATTTCCTTGGTTTGCAAATCCAACAGAAGGAAGGAGGAATCTTTTTATCTCAAACCAAGTATCTCAAGCAGATTTTAAAGAAATATGGCATGGAAGATGCAAAACCAGTATGTACACCCATGGTCACAGGATGTAGTCTCAGTGCAAATGATGAATCTGCAGCAGTACATCAACCAACCTACAGATCTATGATTGGAAGTTTACTATATTTGACAGGTACCCGACCAGACATCATGCATGCAGTTGGAATAGTTGGAAGATTTCAGGCAAATCCGAAGGAGACTCATCTTCAAGCAGTAAAGAGAATTTTCAAATATCTTCAAGGGACTCAAAATTATGGCTTATGGTATCCTAGAGATACAGATCTTACTCTTCATGCCTATACAGATGCAGATTGGGCCGGAAGCGTGGATGACAGGAAAAGCACAAGTGGTGGTGCGTTCTTTATGGGTCCCAGACTGGTCTTTTGGTTCAGCAAGAAACAGAGTTCAATTGCCTTGTCTACAGCTGAAGCGGAATATGTTGCTGCTGCATCTTGTTGCACCCAACTTCTTTGGATGATGCAGACTTTGCAGGATTATCACATCACTTGTACACCTCCTATTCCTATCTTATGTGACAACACAAGTGCAATCAGCATCTCAAAGAATCCGGTTATGCATTCAAAAACCAAGCACATACCAATCAAGTACCATTTTCTCCGGGAACAAGTACTTGAACAGAAGGTCAAGTTGGAGTATGTTCCTTCTAAGGAACAAGTTGCTGATATTTTCACCAAACCGTTGCCCAGGGACACTTTTGAATACCTCAGGCAAAAGCTGGGGGTTGTTGATGCATCATCTTACTGTTGATCATCTTCCTATTGGTGGTATAGGCTCAGGGGGAGCACATAATGCATTGTTGGCATTATGGAGAAGGAGATCTTGGAAATAGCTGCAATATGTCTCTATCTCCTTCATGATGGATTTCTGGTTACAGGTCTGGAGATGCATGAGCATAGGGGGAGCATACCCTTTGCCCTTGATGTCAAAGGGGGAGAATGAAGATGAAGATTATGTGGTTGCCATCAAGTCCAAAGGGGGAGATTGTTGGCATTATGATTCAGGTGTTGTCCTTGATGGCAAACCCATTCAGGTGATAAATCAAGAAGGACGCAGGAAATATGTTCAGCAAGTGCGTCCCCGCAGGTATACCATACAGAACCCGCGTCCAGGGACGCAGGCCAGCCGTTCAGGAGGTGCGTCCGCCCAGTGCACACATTTCAAGGCAGAGAAAAGCACGTGGGGGTTTCTTGTGTGGTATCTAGCCGACGGTTTTGTGTTTCTATGGTGTCGGCTCGTGGTTTTGTTCCATGTTTTGGGGAGAAGCTTGCCTATATAAAGCAAAGGAGTTCATTTGGATTATGCATCATCTTGGTTGAATATCTTTTGGTGAGATCTAGTCCAGATCTATGAAGGCGAATCTTCTAATGGACTGTGATCTCTATGGCGCATGATCAGATCTGTGGATCTGAGTGTTTGGGTTGGTTCTGAAGTCCTCATATCTTTTATATCTGAAGGGACGCAGGTTCAGTGAAGGGAAAGTGCGCCGGGACGCAGTACAGTAAAGGCTCAGGTGCGTCTCTGAGGCAAAGGACGCGGCGCGACTGTGTTATCAGGTGCGTCTCTGAGGCAAAGGACGCGGCGCGACTGTGTTATTGGGTGCGTCTCTGAAGCAAAAGACGCGGCGCGATAGTGTTTCTGGGTGCGCCGGTCGCAGCAAAGCATAGAGGAACAGTGCGTCGGCACGCAGAACAGTGGAAGGTAGACTGCGTCCAGTCGCAGGTCACAGAAAGAAAATATGCGTCCCTGTCTTAAGATGATCTGTTGACTGTATATTTTTGTTCATAAGGTGTTATGGGTTATTTCTGTAATTACTGATCTGATATCTGTAGTGGACTGTATCTGTTGTATACTTGTTGATCATTTGATTCTTCATGAAAAGAAGTAGGGGGTTGTAGCTCCCTTCCAGGAGAGACTGGAAAACGAGAGAGAGTTGTAGCTCTCTGCAGGTTGCAGCCTGCGTGCTGGTAAAGGACTGCACCAGTACAAAATCATTGTAAAAAGAATTTCTTGAAAGAAGATAGAGACATATTGCAGCAGGTGGTTTTCTCCCGCATTGGGTTTCCACCTTACATCTTGTGTTCTTTGGTGTGACTGTCTATTTTCTTTATTCATGCTCATTATTTTATGGTACTGATATGCAAGAATAATTCAAAAGATCAAATAAGGAAGATTTGGTAAATTGTTTGATAATACTGATTCACCCCCCCTCTCAGTATTATTTCCAACAGAATGTGCTCAAAGTGATGCCCTAATAGAGGACCGAAAATGCCCCACAAGGAACCTGAGATCTTAATCAAGAAAATTGCTTGAATGTGATGAGAGATGTTCTACCTGCAAAACAAGTTCAAAGTCTAACGAAACCCATGTCGTAGATATAAACCATAAGCCTAGGATTTTTTCATAAATATGACCTCCAACACAATATGTTTAGGACTACACAAGGGCCACAACTATCTCAGACCACACAGTGCAAATTTCTTAGGATCTCTTCCTTAGACACATAATGGAGGCTTAAAATGATCTCAATATTTACAAGTGTGGTGGCCTTTTGGGAGGGAGACCGACTTACTTTTGGAGGGATATTTAAATTTGAAAATTTTAAATTTCATTGGAGCTAAAACCCCATATTAATACTCTCATGACTTGATTTGAATTTTAATATTTAAACACTTCCATAAAATACTTTAGCCACAACATATTTCATTAAATTTTCAATAAAAATCCCTTTTGATTTCATGATTTTCTCGCTAATGATACATGCAACATCACCTTATTTTGGGGGCATTTACCACAACAACAGGGATTTGACCTTCCAAAAGCCATATCTTTCAAATTGTGAAGAGCTACGAGACATACCATATATCATTAGAATCAACATGACAAGGACCATCTAATGAATGTGATCATGATCCAAAAAATCATGATTTTCCATGTCTATATTTGTCAACAAGAGTAGGCCTTTTTCTATTGTTTCTAGGGTTGACATCAATGAAAACCACTTTTCAACAATGCCTTTGTAATCTACTCGTGTAGGGATAGTTATGTTGTCTATGTCTCCTCCTTCACAATCTTTTGTGATTAACATAGTTTAGTCCTCAAATTCCAAATAAACCCAACAATCCAGAGGGACGAAGAAGGGGTGAGGTAAGAAGGGTAAGGAAGAGAAGGAGGATGTGAATAAATTTGGTGCCAATGCAAGCTATGCAAGGGAATAAATGAAAGTGAAATTCCCTTGCAACTTATACAAGAGAGATCACATTACTCAAATGTGCCCTAATATTCAGGATGCCTATAGCTTGTTAGCTCAACAGGGTCTTTCTTGTTCCTAGGTTGTACTTAACAACCCTTCCCCCAAGGGAAACAATTAATTGTTGCCGTGACTACTAGTACTAGACCCCACCTAGGGGGTACCCGCTTTGAGGGGGAATCTTTGTCGAATGTCTATATGGTTAACGCTCAAGTTTATTTATCGACTAGGGATTATGATTATGGAGACCCTCTGTCTTCTAAGGCTAAGGATGATTCTGATTCTTAGGAACCTCCTCATGCAGAGAGACTTGTTGTTGAGTCTATACCTCAGATGTCGAAAGGCTCCTCAATGTGCTTGATTTTCAATCCAAATGTTAGGGTTGCTTAGAATAATTTTGTGGTTGAGGATTTAACTAAGAATCCCTATGTTATGTCAGTGTTAGAGGTTCTTTGATCATGTACTACACAAAGGAGTGTGTTACTCACTACTATTGGAGAATTTGATCCAAATAATTCTCAAGTAATTACATTTGATACTATGTGTGTCAAGCCAAGATTTCCCCATCATGTTGCTTCTCAAATTAAAGTGTTATAATAGAAGAATAATATCTTTCGAACTGTTATTGATGAGGGAGCTTCCACTTCCATCATGTTGATAGCATGTAGGAATGCTATAGGGTCTCCAAATTTGGTTCCTTCTCCAACTCTATTAACCACATTTGATGGGCATTCTCATAAGCTGCATGAGATTGTGCCCGCCTTCCCAGTTGCAGTAGGGGGGGAAGTAGTCAATGTAGAAGTAGAGGTGGTCGATGCAAATCTCAATTATAATCTTTTGTTGGGACAAAATTGGGTTTACGTGATGCAAGTTTTTGTGTCGACTTTATTCTGCATGCTATGTTTCCCTCACGAAGGGAAGATCATTACCATAGATCATTTGGCTTATAACCAACCTGATCCTAGTGCTTCATCATATTATTATATCCCATTGGTGAATAATTATCAGCAACTTACTGAGAATCTGGGGGATGGAATGTATTCTTTGTTGATAGGAATTTTTTTTCCTCCTCTGGTGATGCATATTAATACCATTTCTTCTATATATAGGGTGTTCCCTCATAATCATGATTTCCATACCAATTGTTTTAAGGACCCCTGGAAATTTCCCTCTCCTACTACCACAATGGAAGAAGCGAAGGTCGTTGGAATGGATTATCCTATGTTTGCAACAAAGATTGCATATCAAGTTATTTTTAATAATGCTACAAACTACAATCCAATCTTTGTTCCACCACAACATTTGGATGATGATACAATTTCGGTTTAGGAAACTAACTTGACCATGGCTATGGATTGCCTTGATATAGTCTTGCAATTTGATTAAACAATCCTAGAAGTAATGATATGTGTAAAACGGCCATGGGATAGTTTGCATCATTGGTCTTATGTTCTCCCTAATTTGAAGAGAGTTTAGTCTAATTTTTCATGTTCCACGTCGTATGGAAATATTTGTACGCCCTTGAAGCCTTTGGCACCAACTAATATTTTTGTTGAGGGGAACATGGATAATATCTGCAAAATATGGTGGTGAAAATTTCTAGGGATCCCAACACTATCAAAAACATCTTTATAGGCATTGGTTTTACTCCTAAAGAAGTTAAGATTTATACCATCTATTTAAGGATTTTCATGATGTGTTCACATGGTCTTATGAAGAGATTATTGGAATCGATCCAAGCATCATACAACAAGAGATCAAGACCTACGAAAATGTGAAACCAGTATGCCAGAAGCTTTGACCAGCCAACCCTAGGAAAGCTACAATTATTAAGGCAAAGGTAGAGAAACTATGCAAATCATGATTCATCTACCTTATTTCTCTGACTAAACGGGTTTCAAATCCCATTCATGTTGATAAAAAGCAAGGGACAATCTATGTGTGCACTGAATTTAGGGACCTTAATAAAGCTTGTTCAAAAGACAATTTCCCTACATTGTTTATTGATCATATTATCAATGAGTGCATAGGAAATGAATTTTTTTCCTTTATGGACAGATTCTCTATGTATAATCAAATAACAATTTTCCCTAAAGATCAACATAAGACATCATTTATTTGTCCTTGGGGTACCTTTGCATATAGGAAAATGCCTTTCAGCCTTAAAAATGTTGGGGCTACCTTTCAATGGGCCATGTCTTATGCTTTCCATGATATCAAGCATATTGTATTAGCATATTTGGATGATCTAGTTGCTCACTCTCAAAAGAGAAATGAATATCCAAAGCGCCTTAGCTAAATTCTTGAAAGATTTTGTTACTATAAAATTTGTTCGAATCCTTATAAGTGCATGTTTACCATAACATATGGTCGATTGTTGGGATCATCATGTCTAATGAAGGGATTAGGGTTGATACTTCCAAGATTGAGGCAATACTTTAGCGCGCCCCCCCCCCCCCCCTCCCGCCTCCTCCCCCCCTCCGCCCCCACGCCATCTAATGTGTGTCAACTTCAAAGTCTCCAAGGTAAAGCTATTTTTTATGGAGATTCATCATAAAATATGTTGATATAACTAAGGGATTTATGTGCCTATGGAAAAAAGGAGTTCCATTCATTTGGGATGAATTTACTCGACACTTATTCGATGCTTTGAAAAAGACATTTACCTCTACTCCTTTACTTAGTCCACCTTACTATAATAGAGACTTCCTTTTATATCTCATAGTGGAAGAATATACCATTAGTATGGTTTTGGTTTATGAATACGATGTGTTCAAGGATCATGTTATCTATTGTCTTAGTCGTAGTCTATCAAGTCCTAAAATCTGATATTATCACGTTGAGAAAATGGTATTGTCAACAATTCATGTTGTCCAGTGACTCCGTCATTACATTTTTTTGAGAAAAACTAGCATAGTTGTTGATATAATCCTTTGAAATTTGTTCTTAATAAGTGAGTGATTGGGGAAAGTCCAATAAATGGATTGTGATTTTGAAATAATTTTACCTTGAGTTTATGTCAGCAAAATCTAAGAAATCCTTGGTTTTCGCCGAATTGATCTCGGAGTTGCCTTGTAAAGGAGATCCTATTTATGATGATTTTTATTTTTTTTTCAGATGAACACCTCTTTCTATTCTCTTCACAAGATCCTTGGTATGGAGACATCCTGGTATATCTCAAGACTTTTAAGTTTCCTTAGTCCTTTTCTAAGGATGCTCGTTGAAAACTATGTCACTTAGCTAAGAATTACTTCATTATCAATGATACATTATATCGTTGTGGCATTGACTCAATTCTACAATGTTGTTTAACCTTGGATGAGGTTGAGAAGGTACTTAATGATTCTCATAGTGAAGCCTATGGTGGTCAATTATCTAGGTTGGAGATAACACAAAAAAACTTACAAACAGGGTATTTATGGCTTATAAGGTTCTAGCTAACACTAGCATGTACCATATTTCTTAATCAGGGATATGCAAAAGATGAATTTTTTGGTTGAAATATGCTTCTCCTTGTCAAAATATGCTTTATCTGATTGGCTAGGATTTATGAGAGGGCTTTAAAAATATTATTTTTTATTTTTAAGAATGTGTTGTCAGTCAACTCATTGAACATGGTTTAGCCAAAAATGGACCAATAGAGAGAATTTTCAGGAAAATCTTGCAAAAAAACTATCATGTTTCCCCAACAGACAGGTTGAACATGAGTTATTCAAATAGTTTTTTTAACCCATGTTGAGTTAAGCCAAAAAAAAATGGAAATTTTTATAAATATCTGCCGACTGGCACACTCTTCCCAGAGAAAATACGACAACAAAAACATATATTTAATTGATATACTAGCTAAGAACAGGTGTTAGGATATTCTGACACATAGGAAATAGTTAAGTATAACTTGGTCTAGTGTAGAGTTAGGTAAAGTGTGTTTCTTTACTATGTACTTTTGTAACTTACAATCCAACGGCCACAATATGTTCTAAACATGAAGTGATCCGACAGTTCATTCTCTCCTTAGTATTACTGACACTTGATTCATGTCTTAACACCCGATTGATCCATGATATCTATTTAAAGAGCATGGAAGGTCATTTGTAAGGTGACTGTTCATGAGAGACGCTTATGTAAATTTTCTTTCTTTTACATTAATAAAATTTCTGAAGTGGCCGCATTCGCTCAGGTCATGGACTGTTTCCCTCTTTGAGGGTTTTAACCACGTCAAGAATACTAGTGTACTGATCTGTGATCTGTTTGTAAGCGGTGTCCTTTGGTGTTCTATCTGAGGAAGTTACCCTGTAAATTCCTACATGGTATCAGAGCTATTTGAGGGCCACATCTATTGGTGATTCAAATCCAAAGTTGTACAACTACATCTTATTGTCATTTCCTAGAACTACTGTTGATGACCACTTTCAGGCGGAGTGGACTGCTCTCTTGTGTTAGGAGCATCTGTTCCAGTGAGGAACCCCTTTCACTTCATGCGAAAAGGTTTCTGGTAGCCCTAGCTACGTCATTTTTAAGATCTAGAGGTATACAATCTTTATTTGCAGTTTTAGTTAGTTATCACTCTATTTATTTCGGTTTATGTATCTCTTTGTTTTTTATTACCAAATCTATACCTTTCATTTCTGCGTATGCTCTTTGCCCCACGACTATGTGCAATCTAGGCAAATCAGAAACAAAAATGAAGGATTTTTCTCATGCGTATGCTCTTTTCCACCACACTATAGTGTGATCTTTGAAGATCGAAACATTGAGGAAAATATTTAGTTTCTAGCGAAATCTAACTTCAAGCCGTAAGGTTTGGTTTTTTTTGCATGTCCATTTTGGGTTGTGTGGTTTTTTGTTTTGTAGGCAAAAGGTCTTTCTCAAGTAAGCGCACACTCTAAAGCTTCAGTGACTAAAAATAAATAAAAAACACCCCTTCCTATTTTCCAAAAATTACTAACCTTTTAAACTAGCTCACTTGGTCCAAAGTTACTTTATGAGAATAGAGGTCTTGGGTTGAAGTCTTTCTTTTTGTTGAGTTACTTTTTCAAAAAACACATGTAACTTATGTTTTAAAGTTACTTTATATAAAAATGTTTTCACCCATTATAAAAAGTTAGTCACTTATAATTCTAAAGTCTCTTTATCTTTTATTTAAGTTACAATTTAGTGGGTAGCTCATAAAGTACCATTGTAAAAGTGACTTTCACTTATTTATAAAAGTGGGTCACAATTTTTTTTTTAAAGTGAGCTAATTAGATTAAGTTTAGAAAGAGGGGGGGCATTTTTTTTTAAATATAACATTATCATTCACTTCCACGCATTTACGTACTTCGTCGGCATCTTCAACAACTTTTCTTCAAAAAGCCATAACTTTTTCATCCGGAAGCCGTTTTTTTTATCAGCCTAATTTTTCGAGATCTTTCCATTGGAACACTTAGTTTCATGATCTATAGCTTCAGTTTCTGTTAAAATTAAAAGTCCATACCAAGTTATTCTTGACAGTGCCAACTACTTCCAATGGGTGTCCTACATGGAGGATTTACTTAGAAGTAAAGGTCTTTATAGAATAGACTCAAGCCAAGAGTCTAAACCTAAAGATGAAGATAAGGAAGTCAAATGGGAAAATAAGCAAGATCAAGCACATGGGTTGATAAGGATGTCTATTTCTCCAGAATTTAGATTCCATATCACAGAACTTGATACCCCTAATGAAGCAATGAAACAACTCAATAAAGTTCCTGGAATTAAAAATGAAATTAGAGCCCATCAACTTGAAAATGAGTTGCTTACGTTGGACCCCAATAATTTTTCTTCCATTGAATATTTTTTGTCCAAGTTCAAGACCCTTAGACTTCTCTTGGAGGGTGTTAAGGTTAAGAAAGAAGATGGTAGCCTTATCTATTCCATTCTTACTAAGTTAGGACCATCCCACTCTGTGTTTGTTTCCACCTTCCATTCTACTAGAGAAGCCTTTATTTCTCAAGGACAAGCCTACAAGTCCCCCTCTTTTGATGCTTTTTGTGATTCTTTAATAAGAGTGTTAGTGTCAGTCTTTCCAGCCTTCCTCCAGTGATTAAATGTGCTCTTACAAAGTGATTTTGAAGTGTCAAGGCCAAATTTTGTCATTTCAGTGAGTCTTCAAGCAAAATTTGGTCACTAGGCATTAGGTCTAGGCTTTGCCCAAATGTCAGTCTATGTCATCATTCAGTTGAGCCTATCATCATTCAGAGGGTTGTCATTATCATGTCAGTGTCTAATGAGTCTTTTTACAACTTATTCATGCTTCAGTTGTGCCTAGGCAAGGTCATTTCCCTCTCCTAGGGTTTTGAAGGCAATTTCTCTTAGGCAGCTAAATAATCAACAAAACTTGTTTCCTAATGTTCATACACCTTCCCCTATCCTTAAAGTACCTTATCAAACACTTCCCATCCCTTAGATCCGCCAAATTCCTCATTTTTCCACAAACCCTAGTTTCTAGCTACAACCTGGCAATTTTCTGGGTTGGGCCTGTGTTTTGCCCTTTTGGACCCCTTCCCCTCACTCAATCACTGAGATTCCACTTTCCCCTACTTCCTAACATCCCTCCCCACTCCCACAAATTTCTCCAAGAATTTAGAAGCCCCCTATCCCCTTCATCTCGCTCCATTTCGACAAAATTCCTTGTTTCACACATCGGGACAAGTCGCACTCAAAAGATGTTTCAGATCAATAAAAGATGAATTTTTGGAAACTGAGAGAGGGTTTTGTCTACAACATACCAAGGAAGAAAAACCTCCTTCACTTTTTTCACAGGTGTCATGGTTTGAGAGAAATGTCAATAATACTGTTGCCTCAGGAGAATCAAAGACACCTCTGAAGTGACCTTGGGAAAATCAAGTTTTCTCCTAGCTTGGTTGGCAAAATTATTTGCTTGATGGGTAAAATGATAACTAGACACTAAGAGCTTTCCAATGAGCTATCATGAGCTCAATTTGGGGTTGAGGAAGGCATTAAAAAGTTGACTGCAACAGTACTCTTCTTTCAGGCAGCCTCATTTGGCACTTTTTGACAAGTCTTGGGAGATTTGATTTTTGACAGGTCAAATCAACTCCAAATTGAAAAATTCTACTTGGGTTGGAAAGTAGACTCAAATACCTTTCCAACGAGCCATCCTGTGCCCGATTCTGACACCAGGAAGGCCTCCAAAAGCCTCCTGCAAAAGCGCGACCCGTTGGGAGGTGCGCGACCCGTTGAGAGCCCTCCTGCAGTGTAAAAAATCAACGTGCGCGACCCGTTGGGAGGGGCGCGACCCGTTGAGGATTTCTCCACAAAAACTTGCCAGTGAGCTGCCAAGTGACCACAGACTTGCTCAATCTTCCTCCAAATCATCAAATTTGTTTGAGGTAGGCCTTCTACACTTCAGTTGGTGGTTTGTCATGATTGATGGCTCTCGTGTGCAAAAGTTGAATTGGGCAAGTGGATGAAATTTTAAATGGCTCCTCAAACATGTCAGACACTGAAACATATAAGCAGAGTGATGACCATTCATCATCTTCAGAGGTTCAGGTACAGAGGAGGCCACATAGAGGTGGAAAAGGTGGCCATCACAGGAGAGAGGAGCCTACTTCTTTGGCAGGTCTACAAGCTTGTCCTTTGGCAGTTTCTTGCTTTCAGTACATGTCCTGTTATGAGTTCTTTGTCTTGCACTTGCATGAAGGACATGTCAACCTCACCGGGGTGGATTTCACTTTGACACCCGAGGTGATTGCACAGGCTACAGGGATTCCAAATGTTGGGGAGATATGAGAAAGTCCTTGATGAGCTATGGAGGATTCAAGGAGACCGAATCTTGAAAAGAAGGAGGCCCAGTGATCTATTGCTCGCGGAACGAGAGTCCATGCTCATCCAGGTGAATGCACACTTAGAAAGGCTGTTGGCTAAGGCCAACCAAGAGAAAAAGCTGCTAAGGAACATGAAAAATCACTATTGGGCAAGGATGCATGTTTGCAAGGCTAAAATGAAAGTTTTTCAAAGGAGGTTGACCGAGGCACTAAAACGGAGAAAAAGGCCAAATCCACTCCGTATCTTGGCTGAGGCATCCCTCAAGGAGCATGGCACTCACTAGCATCATCTTCAGCACAAATCCCAAAAAATTTGGAGAATTTTGGGTAATTTTGGTATTTTTGGGAAATTTACAGGTTTTGGCTTCTCAACGGGTCTCACCCCCGGTGAGACCCTTTGTCATCGTAGCTCCGTTTTGCAAAAACTCAACATTTTTGGATTTGTCATGCAAAGTTACACATTCCTATGGATGGACTTGAGTTTTCATGGAGTTTTGGGCCTCCAAAAGGTCAAAATACAGCCAAATTTTGACTTTCTGCCCCTTTTTTGAGCTGCAGAAGTAGTCTTGGGAGAATTGACTTTTGACTGGGCAAATGACCTCCAAATCCAAAAATTCTGGGTGGGTTGGAAAGTAGACTCAGATACCTTTCCAACAAGCTATCCTACACCTCATTCTGACACCGGGAAGGCCTCCAAACAGGGCTCCAAAGTGCGCGACCCGTTGAGGAAGATGTGCGCGACCCGTTGAGGGAACTTTGCCAGATTTGACCAGTTCAGCCTAGAAAACGCAGTTTAGCTCCAGTTTGACTTTCTGAGGTGGATGGTGATCCTCTTGACTGTACTTGTGGCACTTTTTGGATACTTTTACTCTTGTTTAACTCTTCTAGAAGTTTCTTTCATGTAAAGGGTAAAAATTTAATGTATGGATAGGTTTCCTAGCTTATAGAGGAAAGTTGTTTTGACTGCCTATTATCTAGTGCTCAATTTAGAAGTAGTTGAAACAGCTCCTAGGAAGGGGAGCTCGACCCCTAGAGGTGGGGAAAGAGGTTAGATCATCTATATTATGCACTCTTTTGCTCATTTTCATGGTTGGACTCTTGAGGGAGGAGCTATCATTGTATATTTCACTTGTATCTCTGCAATTTTTGGCTTAGGAAGACCAGGGTTTTGCAGTCATCTTTGGGATTCTTATGGACTCAGGTGTTGATGGTGTGTTTCTTCATGTTATTGTAAGCTTTCTTATGTGATTCATTTCCTTTCTATACTGCTGCATATTAAACAAATGAAGTGATAAAGTCAGAATTCATGCTTGCCATGCTCTACTTTTAAATTTGTTTAATTTCTATGTTTTCTGCTGTCTAAAGAGAATTCAAATCCATTGTTTTCTCTCTTTAGCCTTCTTATCTTTCTTCCTAATCATCCACTTCAGCTAAAGACATCAATACAGGTTCCTACCTTGCCCCAAAGACCCCCCTGCAGAAACTGTGTCCAATCCCCGCACCCTAAATTGCAGCTCCTCAATTTGCCACCAAAAACCCCCAAATCAACCTACAAATCAGTTTACTAGCCTAATATCAGTGTTACCTTGTTTGGTCATCTCATCCTATTGAAAATCTACCGAGATTGACCGGAGAGAGCCTTCTCTTGCCCCGTAGGGCTAGCTACGAGGCTGAATGGTTTGATGTAGCTTTGAGGTTTGCCTTTTCAGCCTGAGGTGAAATTTCAAGTGCTAACAAAGAGAACAAGAAAAACTCTTACATCTTGGTCTTCTTAATCTTGGAAACTCTTCTAAGAAAGCCTTAGTCACCCAGTAGTAACCAATTTCAAAGAATCCTAAGAAGCGACATCCTAAAAAGAATGGTCCTAAACCAACCAAGGGTCCTAAGCACTTTCAGTCTTAAAATGAAAATTCAATTCAACAAAATGAAAAGGCAAATAAAAACAAAGGGAAGAAGACTATTATACATTGCAACTTTTGTAATCGAGATGGCCACTTAGAATCTAAATACTTTAAGAATATGGAAGCCTTGGAAGCAGCGATGAAGAAGCATAACATCCATTTGGAGCACTCTTCAACTTCAACTTCATCTTCAGGAATAGGACTTTTTGCATGTGGTTGTCAAGCATCTCAATCTGGTTATGCACTAATTGTATCTTCTTCTTCTCATTCTCATGAGTGGCTCATTGATTCTGGAGCTTCTTAACACATGGCCAAAAACAAAATCATGTTTTCTCCTTTAAATGATTGTAACACCAAAAATATATATGTTGGTGATGATAGATCTGTTAGTGTTGTAGGGACTGGAACTATTCATCCAGACAATGGTCAATTTAATGATGTATTATGTGTTCCAACCTTATCCTGCAACATTCTATCTATATATCAGAGAACTCATTCAGGTGAAGGTAAAATTGTTAAATTTCACCTCACTATGTTGTAATTAAGGACCTAAGAGATCCTAGACAAATTTTAACTACTGGAATTGCTGATGATTCTGCAAGGTTGTATAAGTTTAACAACTTTGGGTCATTAACTCTTTCCTCGGTATTTGTTGCTCATAATAATGAAGTGATTAAACTTTGGCATGAGCGATTTGGTCACTTAAATTACCGCTCCCTTCAAAATCTATGTAAAGAAAATATGGTGACAGGTCTTCCTATGGTATCTTGCAGAGATGGTATTTTTTCCAAATGTGTACTCGAAAAACATTATCAGGATAGTTTTGAAAAACATGCCTCTTGGCACGCCTCAACCCCTTTACAGCTCGTGCATAGTGATTTATGTGGTCCACTTCCAATTGTTTCATTCTCTGGCTACAAGTAATTCTTAGCTTTAATTGATTATTTCTCTAGACACACTTAGGTATACTTCTTAAAACTTGAGAGTGAAGTATTTAACTTGTTCTTGGCCTTTAAGGCCTTTGTTGAGAAACAATCTGGACATCAAATTCTTAAGCTAAGATCTGATAATGGCAGAGAATATGTCAACAACAAATTCATCAACTTTTTCACTAAGCATGGAATTCAAATGAAACATATTGTTCCATATACTCCTCAACAAAATGGTGTAGCTGAAAGGAAGAATCACACCTTAAAGGAAATGACTAATTGTATGCTTCAATCTAAAGGACTTAGTCTTAATTTTTGGGTAGAAGCAATTAATTGTGCAAATTACATAGTAAATTTCACTCCTACTAAGGTTTTAAAGAATATCACTCCAGAAGAATCATGGAGCTCAATTAAACCAGATGTAAGGCACTTTCGTGTTTTTTGAAGTGAAGCATGGACCCATATTCCCGATGAGAAACATAAAGCCTTAGAACCTAAGAGTGAAAAATGTAGTTTTGTTGGATATTCTGAAGATATCAAAGGATATAGACTTCTTTCACATAAATCCAAAAATGTTATCATTAGAAGAGATGTAAATTTTGTTGAAAATATATCGGTCTACGAGCCTAGTTCGGTGGATGTGCCACCTCTCTCTATCCCTTCTACTCCTGAAAATATTTCTTCTTCAGATGATGACAGTGAGGATGACAATCCTCCCCCACCTTCTCAGGATCCTCCTTCAGCTCATCAGCTTCTAAAATGGGTTTGTGCTTCTCGGGATGCAACAGGTTCTCTTACAGGAGATCCTACGGATCAGCGACGTACATGTTGTCAGTTCGATAGAGCCTCTTCTTTACTGGCTCAAGCTTCAGCGAATTATGATCCTGACACCTTTGTAGAAGCTTCAGGCCATCCAGATTGGGACACAGCTATGAATGAAGAAGACCGTTCATTATTGGCAAATGATACAAATGGGATCTTATTCCTCTTCTAAAGGGAAGAAAACTTGTTAGATGTAAATGGGTTTACAGAACCAAGTTTGGACCAGATGGAAAAGTTGATAAACATAAATATCGTCTTGTTGCTAAGGGAATTTCATAAGTTGAAGGCAATGACTACGCCCTTGTTGCCAAAATGAACTCTATCCGCCTTGTTCTTTCCCTTGCTACCTCTTTCAAATGGGAAGTCCATCAAATGGATGTTAAATCTGCCTTCTTGCATGGGGACTTGCATGAAGAAATCTATATGGATCAACCTCTTGGCTTTATACAAATAGACTATAGCCTTGTATTTCGGCTTAAGAAATCCCTTTATGGTCTCAAGCAAGCCCCTCGGGCTTGGTATGCCAAAATGGATAGCTTTCTTTTAGATATTGGCTTTTCTAGGTGTCATTCTTACAATATTGTCTACACCAAGAAAATCGGTAAGTCTCTTATCATTCTTGTTCTTTATGTTGATGATCTTATCCTTACTGGTGGTGATCCCAACCTTATAAACCATGTGAAGTCTAGCCTTAAAAACTAGTTTGAAATGACAAACTTAGGACACTTGCATTATTTTCTTGGTCTTCAAGTCTTGCAATCCAAGGAAGGTATTTCCCTTTCCCAGTCCAAGTATGCATGTGATCTTCTACGCCACTTTCACATGGAAAGTTGTAAGCCAGCCCCTTCTCCCTTTTAGTCTAGAGCCAAACTTTCAGTCACTTGTACCTCCCCTAAAGTTGTTGCTACCTTATACAGTCAGCTTGTAGGAAAACTCTTGTATCTGACCCATACCCATCCTGACCTTTCCTTTTTTGTTGGCCTTATTGCTCGGTTTATGCAAAACCCACATGAAAGTCATTGGAAAGAAGCTAAAAGAATACTTCGTTATGTTCGAGGTACAATTCAATTTGGCATTCATTACAGTGCAGAAGCATCTCCTCTATTGTTTCGTTTCACCGATTCTGATTGGGCTAGTGACCCTGATGATCAGAAGTCTACTGTAGGTTATGTGTTCACTCTTGATTCTGGACCTATTACATGGGCTTGCAAGAAATGAAGTGCCATTTCTCTTTCTTCAGTAGAAGGAGAGTATCGTGGTGTTGTAGAAGCTAGTAAGGAAGCCCTGTGGCTTTGTCAAATCCTATTAGAGTTTGGATTTCAGCAGCAACATTCGACTACACTTTGGTGTGATAATCAAAGTGCCATTCAACTATGCAAAGATCCATTCCAACATAACATAGAAAACACATTGAACTACACATGCACTTCATCAGAAAGCTCATTCATGACCATGTTCTTGAAGTGAAATATTGTTCAACAGATGATCAAGTTGCAGACATCTTTACAAAGGCTCTCACAAAGGGTAAGTTTACTAAACTACGATTTATGGTTGGAGTTTAGGAAGTTGTCACTAAGGGGGGATAGGCTCGGATGCCTCATTCCTTCTACTATTGTGTCATATTTGTACATCCTTCAATCCTATCCCAAGTTGTTCTTAAGGGGGGATGTTAGGATATTTTGACACATAGGAAATAGTTAAGTATAACTTGGTCTAGTATAGAATTAGGTAAAGTGTGTTTCTTTACTATGTACTTTTGTAACTTACAATTTGATGGTCATGATATGTTCTAGACATGAAGTGATCCAACGGTTCATTCTCTCCTCAATATTACCGACACTTGATTCGTGGCTTAACACCCGATTGGTCCATGATCTCTATTTAAAGAGCATGGAGGGTCATTTGTAAGGTGACCGTTCATGAGAGAAGCTTATGTAAATTTCCTTTCCTTTACATTAATAAATTGTCTGGAGTGGCCGCGTTGGCTCAGATCGTGGACTGTTTCTCTCTTTGAGGGTTTTAACCACGTCAAGAATACTGGTGTACTAATCTGTGATCTGTTTGTGAGCAGCGTCCTTTGGTGTTCTATCTGAGGAAGTTACCTTGTAAATTCCTACAACATGGTGGCACAATTATTACCTACTAGGTGCTCCTAAAATCAAGAAATTTGAATGATCCTACAATAATTCATTATCTATCATATGGCGAATAACTTCAAAATTTTCATTGATGAATTGATTGAAAACATTCTTTCATTTATTTTAATCTCACAAGACAAATAATTTCAACAAATCATTGAAGCTAAGCTTGATAGATTATAGCTACATTTTCAAAAGTAAATCCCAACCGTAATTGGGATGAAAATTAGAGAAGTGATATCAACTTCGATTTAAAAGACTAGCAATATGTTCTCGTATTCATATAATATTTGTTGGGTCTAACAAATTTTCATTGAGAATTCTTCATCTAATTTGTGTGGTGACTTTTAGATATTAATTTCCTCATTATCGATAGGCATCCCTTTGCTTTTGATGCCTAGTTATTCACTCCCTTTAAACTGATCATACTAGATGTCTTATTCATATACTTATGCATAAACTATAAGCAACATTGTCATAATTGAAAAGAATGGCTAAATAGTGAGGTGGAAAATAATAGAACACACCATTTCGAATTGAAAACACTTAGAAATAAGGAAGAATGGGAGTATGCTGAGCATTTTTCTCAAATGGGTTAAAAAATGAGAAATTGTCATTTTTTCAAATCAATTGCAAGAAACTAACACAAAATTTGAGGAATGTGAAAGAGGATTTTGTCACAAATACATTTGTCTTCAACCCCATAGATTATTTCTAATTAATGAAATTTGTACAGTCTTCGGTGGAAAATTTTATAAGCACAAATTGGTACATTTTCTCTTTGTTCTTGATAGAACAATTCAAGAACTTAAGTCATTATTTTTGAATTTTGATCAAGAGACTTGCAAATTGTGCACAAGTGTAAGTAAATAATTCATTCAAACCAGGTGTATAGTGAGGTGGAAAATAGTAGAACACACCATTTTCAACTAAAATCACTTAGAAAGAAGGAAGAATGAGGGTATGGCAGGAATTTTTCTGAGCTGGGTAAAACTGGGTTAAAAACTGAGAAATTGTCATTTTGTCAAATCAATTGCAAGAAACTGACACAAAATTTGAGGAATGTGAAAGAATTTTTGTCACAAATACATTTGTCTTCAGCCCCATAGGCTTATTTCCAATTAATGACATATGTACAGATTCCGGTGGGCATTTTTCTAAGCCCAATTTTTTACATTTGCACTTTGTTCTTAACAAAACAATTCAAGAACTTAAATCATTAGTTTTGAATTTTGACCGAGAGACTTACAAATTATGCACAAGTGTAAACAAATCATTCATTCAAAACAGGTGTATAATGAGGTGGAAAATAGTATAACATACCATTTCCAAATGAAATCACTCAGAAAGAAGGAAGAATGAGGGTATGGTAAGCATTTTTCTAAGTTGGGTAAAATTGGGTTAAAACTTTGAGAAATTGTCATTTTTTCAAATCAATTGCAAGAATTTGAGGAATGTGAAAGAGTTTTTTGTCACAGATACATCTCCCTTCATCCCCATATACTTATTTCCAATTAATGACATATGTACAGTCTTTGGTGAGCATTTTTCTAATCCCACTTTTGTACATTTTCACTATGTTTTTGACAGAAAAACTCAAGATCTTAATTCATTAGTTTTGAATTTTGACCAAGAGACTTAGAAGTTGTGCAAAAGTGTAAATAAATCATTCATTCAAACCATGTGTATAGTGAGGTGGAAAATAGTAGAACACACCATTTCCACACCCAACCCCCATTCTTGAGTATTTTTTAGTGATCCCGGTGGGAAATTGGTTTTCTTTTAATTTGACACCTTCATTTACTTATAGTTTCCTAATTTTGGGTTTAAAAATATTGTTGTGTAGATACACTACAAGGTCACCTTCTAAGTGTGAAATGCCCTGGTAGTTGACCAAAATGTTGGCTTAAGTTCTATATTTGGGTATTTTTAATTGTTTTCAGTTGTAGAGAATATGTTTCCTCCTACCATGGTCTTAAACAAGTCCAAATTTGTCTTAGCATGAAGTCCATAACTTTATAGATTTGTCTAATAAATCTAAAAAGGGGCTTAGAAAAATTCCATCCACGAGATTTATAGAGGCATTTTTTAAAACATAAGAGCATATACTTGAAGTTATATATGTATTTGACAAAATTGGTATTCCTCAGTTTTTTACTAAATTTGACTAGTTCAGTAAAATGCAAGCCCAACCCTCATTCTTTAGTATTTTTTAGTGATCCTAGTGGGAAATGATTTTCCTTTTAATTTGACACATTCTTTTACTTCTAGTTTCCTAATTTTGGATTTAAAAAATCATGTTGTGTAAATACACTACAAGTTGTCTAAAACATAGTTTTCAAAATTGGTATTCCTCAGTTACGGCTTTATAACTTGGGCTTTCAAGAATCCAATATTTAAACCCTAAGAAAGAACCAAGTGTATAGTGAGGTTGAAAATATTAGAACATACCATTTCCAACTAAAATCACTCACAATGAAGGAAGAATAAGGGTATGGCGGGCATTTTCCTGAGTTGGGTAAAATTGGTTTAAAAACTCAGAAATTTTCTTTTTTTCAGATCAATTGCAAGAAACTAACACAAAATTTGAGGAATTTGAAAGAATGTTTTGTCACAAATACATTTTTATTTAGCCCCATAGGCTTATTTCCAATTAATGACATTTGTACAGTGTTCGGCGGGCATTTTTCTAAGTCCATTTTTGTACATTTTCACTTTATTCTTGATAGAACAATTCCAAAACTTAAGTCATTAGTTTTGAATGTAACCGTGCTTCTCAATGTGTACTGGAACCACAAAAATGGATATATATACACCTAAATAAGAGTTCTCCTACCTAATGGACAAGTAAGCAGCAACCTATGAAGGGTTTCCAGGTAACTTGTTAACATAAGTGACCAGCATATGAATACCCACTAGTGGAGTACCGATTAGGCTGAGCATCATGGCTATAACCAGTCATTTAAGCAAGGAGTTACCACATCATATCAACACCAAGAAAACATACAAAATATGGCTCCTAGCAATGAGATATTCAACATCAATGCATACATAGCAAAGATGTAACTTTACAGGAAGAGCAGAGCATGAAATCAAGTCATCCAAGATCACAAGACTGTGCCTTACCTGACATAGCAGTACAATATTTATTTATACCAAAGCATTCATAATATTATATTATTACATACCTAGAACTAGGGTATCTACCAATAAGGACTTGAAGAATGCCTCCTTATAAAAAACAAAGACTAGAGAAGAAGAACTCACGAGGAAGACTAGATTCTTGGTACCCATTGTTGTATGTGAATTCTACAAGTGGAAGATACTCTTTTTCACTTCTTGGACTAGTTCATAACATAAATCCTCAATGTGTCTTCAAGGATCCTATTTTTCCTCTTTATTTTCCCATTCGTTTGTGGATGATATATTGTACTAAATGCCAATTATGTCCCCAAGCCTACAAATAGTTCATTCTAAAACCTTGAAGTGAACTTAGCATCTCTATCTAAGATGATTTTCTTGGGAACTCCATGCAATATCACAATTTGCATGAAGTCCATAAATTTATAGATTTGTCTTATAAAGATAAAAACGGGCTTAGAAAAATGTGAGACACGAGGTTTAGAGGCAATTTTTAAAAGATAAGAGCATATACCTAGAGGTATATATATATATATATATATATATGAAAAAAACCTCCTTAATAATTTTGAAACTCTTTCTAAGTTATCTGTAACATTGTTTTTGAAATTAGTATTCCTCAGTTTTTAACTGAATTGACTAGTTCGGTAAAATGCATGCTCAACGATTTTAAAATAAACGCATTACGATTTATCCCACATTAATGGGATAAATAACCCGTGTGTTTTTTATATATGGAATGCATGGATAAGTGCTTTGGTTTCTCCTATGGCTAATCTCTCGGCCTCCTGTTGAGGGCCTTCCACCATTTTCCTCTATTTGCGGGTTGGGTCCGTCCTCTCAACCTCCTAATGAAGTTTGTCCTCCCTTCCCCTGTGTTTTCCCTTTGTTCTTGTTGGTCTTTCAAAGCCAATATTATTGGTCTGGGCCACGATGGAAAAATTGGCCCAAGCGGATCCTCTACTGGCTGATATTGTTGCATTCAATTCCTTGGTGGCGTCAGCTCCCAATTTCAAAAGCAAGGCACATAAAAGTCCGTGAAAAGGGTCGAGGAGATCCCAAAGATAGAGATTAGCACCCCTCAAGCATGCTCTCGTGCTTTGAAACTTGTCGATCGGGGGCTTATCGGCCAGTTCATTAGCCTTTAGCCGTCTCTGCGGAAGATTAAATCCTGGATTGAGAAGAACTGGAAACCTCTCATCAAAGGTGAGGTGATATCTTCTTTTCATGGCAAAGGTTTCTATAATTTATACTTTGAGAACATGATGGACAAATATTTAATGTTTAGAAGTGGCCCATACTGTAGAATTTCATGTATATTCACAAGCTCATGCAATTTATTAAAGCACGGGACAAGAATCTACTTCTACTTTCAACCAGCGGAAGCCAATAGATCAATGAAAAACAATATGAACGAGAAGAAGACAAATCAATGGCACATAACACAACAAGTTTTCCTCAGGAAAGGCACTGCTCAAAACCTCGAATATTTGTATTGTATTAATCAAAAATATGAGTGAAGATACAAAGCTTGTTCTCATTAGAACAATTTTGCACAAGTATGCTCAACTCTCTCAGCTCACAAGCAAGCTCTTGGCCAACACTTAGCCGATTATGTAGCTCTCCAAGCCCCTAATCTCTTGTGTAATTCCTAGGATGAGTAGACTGTATTTAAAGGGAATTCATGCTTCCAAAAATGTGCAATACAAACATAGGTCCTTCTCTGATTGCATGCATGATATTTAAAACTCAGTAAATCATACAACTGATAGTACATTGTCCCTGCACTCTAGTCTCAACTGGGTCTTTTTCAAAATCGACATGCATGGGTTTCTGATGAGGGAATCTTCATTTAACTAGAGTGACACTTGTGGATTCACTAGTGCACCAACTAACTATTAACTCTCTATTAGTTCCACAAACAGTTAGAACTAATTTAATTGAACATAACTCAGTAAATTGAGTTATCTAATTACAACTCACAATTAAACTCATCCTGGACCCCTAAAACTTAGGGAGAACATATACATGACTTCAGAAAGACTTCCAACTCAAAATTCCTAAGCTAATTAATTTAATTAAACTTAATTAGCTATTTATAAGTTGCTATGAGAATAGAATTCAATTTTAATTCTCAGTTTAATTCAAGGACAAATTAAACTGGAATTTCTTGTTGCCGTTTCTCAACGCTCCCTCTCAAAAAGAAAGGGATTATCAACTACCCCAATCCTGTCCCTGTGAAACTCGAATTTACATCTTGACAATGCCTTTGTAAAAATTTCATCATCTTGCTCCTCCACGGGAATGTACTGTAACAACATAATCTACCTAAATACACAATCTCTGAGATGATGATATCAGATATCAATATTCTTGGACCGATCATGAAAAACTGGATTTTTAGAGAGTTTGATACAACTCTGATTATCGCAGTAAATCATAGTTGGATCCATATGTTGATCAAACAAACCAACCAGTATATTCCTCATCCAAATGGCCTCACATGTTTCCTGGCTCGCAGCCATGTACTCTACCTCTGCCAAATTGAGTGCAACTTATCTATGTTTCTTGATGTACCAAGAAATTGTCATTGACCCAATACTGAAGATCCCTCCTAATGTGATCTTCTGGTCGGATGGACTCCCTACCCGATATGCATCGGTGAAGCCTTGAAGCTTCACTCCTATGTCTGTATGTACCATAATTCATACTGAGAAGTGCCCCTGAGGTATCTCAACACATGCTTTTCTACCTTCAAATACAGCTTGGTAGGCTTAACCATCGCTTGACTAAGTTGGTTAACTACATAGCATAAATTTGGTCGTGTGTTCACCAAGTACATGAGTAAACCCACAATCTACCTGTAAACAACAGCTTCGACTACCTATCTCGAAGTATCATCCTCCTTCCTCCAATTACCAGCTAGAGGATTCTCCATGGGTTTGTTGCTCTCCATGCGGAATCTCCTGAGTATCTCGTTGGCATACTTGCCTTGAGACACAAACAACTCCCCATCTCCCTGCCATACCTCAATGCTAAGAAATTAATGCATGAGCCCCATATCATTTATCTTAAACAACTCCCGGATCCTCTGCATGTGGCTTCTCCACATCAATCTGAGGCTCCTCAACCTTAGGAGCTAAAATCTCCTCATCCACATGTAGCTCAATCTCCCTCTCAAGGGAAACTCGCACAGCCTTCTCCTCATCAAACCTGACATCCCTTAGAACCATCATCCTATTGGTCAGCAAGTACACCTGATAGTTGTGAGGTGTATCAGTGTACCCCACAAATATCCCCAATGTTATTGTCATCTCAAGCTTCTTTCGTGCATCTTTGGTCACATGGAAATATACCGATGACCCAAAAATCTTGAAGTGACCAACATCTAGCCTCTTACTAGAATAAGCCTCCTCTGGTGTCTTCATCTCAAGTATCTGATGTGGGCTACGGTTCTGAACATAAACCATTGTGTTGCATGCCTTAGCCCACAAGTGTAGTGGTAGGCCCTGATCATGCAACATCACCCTCGCTGCCCCTACTATGCTTATGTTCTTCCTCTCAGCCACCCCATTCTACTGAGGGTTATGGGGTGTCATCAACTCCCGTTTAATCCCTTCTATTGCACATAAGTTCTTAAACTCATTTGAGACATACTCACCACCGTTATCACTCCGTAGAGCTTTAACCTTCTTTCCTGACTCTTTCTCCACCAATGCTTTAAACTCACAAAACTTTGTGAAGGTTTGATCCTTTTTCTGCATGAAAAATATCCAGCATTTTCAAGAAAAGTCATCAACAAATATAACATAATACATGTGTTTGGCCATGGATGTTGTCGAGAATGGTCCACACACATCTGAATGGAATCACTCTACAATAGCCTCTGCTTGATTTTCTATTTTGTGGAAGGAAGACGGTGTATTTACCCAAAGTACACCCCTTTCATGTATCAACTTGCTCAAGCATACCTTTGGGAAGGTCAGTAGAGATCTGCTGCAATATCTTCAAAGCCCCATGATGCAAGTGACCCAATCACCTATGCAACAAGTCACCAACGTCTCAGCTCTGCACCCTTTCTACTTTTGTGCTCAAAGTAGCACACTCCTCTACCTCCATCTTATAGATATTCTTCACCCGAATCCATTTCTTCTTTACTTGACCCGTGGCTATGTTTCGAAGGAATGCGTTTCCTTTTGAGAAGATCACATCATAGCCTCTATCCTCAAGCATGGAAATGGATACCAAGTTCTTCTTCAGCCCGAGCACATACACAACATTCTTCAAGGTGAGTGGAGCCCCATGCTCCCTCTGAAACGTAATCATGCCCAATCCAGTAGCACTATACCTCCCGTCGTCACCCATCTTGATATGCATCTGGAGATCATTCTCCTCCAGGTCGTTGAATAACTCCTCGTCGCCAATCATGTGGAATGAAGCTCCACAGTCTAAGTACCATACACTTCCCATCATTGATGACACCATGCACGCAATGAGGGAAAGTCCAATTTGAATTGAGAGGCCAAAACCTCACCCGTCGCTCCTCCTAAGGACTTATTCTTGGACTTCTTGAGTGGACTATTTGTAGCAAAATGGCCCAGCTCATGACAATGAAAGAACTTAACTTTCGTCATGTATTTCTTCTTACCTCCATGATAAGACTCTGATTTGGAATGGGAAGCTTTCCCTTCCCCTTTTTTGCCTTAACCCATAAGGCACAGTTCTCTTCATCATTAGTCTTTGATGAAGAGCCATCCCTGATGTTCCTCTTGATCTCCTCTTGCATCAAATCTAACCACAGTCATTCCCAATCTAGAAGCTTCTCCCGACCATTGACAAAGTCTTGATAACTATGCCATCTCTTTGGGAGTCTTAGAAGAGAAAGACTCACCAAATCATCCTTGGAAACCTTGATTCCAACACTTCCAAGTTCATCACGACACTAAGTGAACATAGTCAAGTATTTTGGAATCATCTCGCCTTTTTCCATTTTGATTTTTCGAAGTTTGTCTTTCAGTTCCAATTTCCTTTGGACACTATTGTTCTGATACAATTTTTTCAATTCTTTCCACATAGCATATGGATTTTCCTTGCCATGGAGACTCGAGACAATGTGGTATTGAACTCCCTCAAGGATTATTCTCCTTGACTTCACCACACACTTCTTCCATTCAGCCAAATTCTTTGCATCCGATGTTGTTGGCTTAGGAATTTCTTGATCAATGAATTCCTTCAAGCCATTATCCTCTAGCACAACCTCCATTCTGTCCCTCCAAGCTATAAAATTCAAGCTACCTTCCAAGGCATACTTGAGCCGCAAACCGTAGAATTCCATCTACTGATCCTGGAGTATGTATTGCAGATTCGAATTTCACTTGTAACCCAAAAACTCAAAACTTCGAAATCTCCTCTAGTATATTGTTCTTAGCTCCGATACCATATAGAATATCCTATATATTCACAAGCTCATGCAATTTACTAAAGTACAGGATAAGGATCTACTTCTACTTTCAACCAGCAAAAGCCAATAAATCGATGAAAAACAATATGAACAAAAAGAAGACAAACCAATGGCACATAACACAATAATTTTTCCTATGTAAAGCCACTGCTCAAAACCCCACCTATATGTGTTGCATTAATTAGAAATATGAGTGAAGATACAAATATTTTTCTCACTAGAATAATTTCGTACAAGTATCCTCAACTCTCTCATCTCACAAGCAAGCTCTTGGCCAACACTTAACCAATTATGTAGATCTCCAAGCCCCTAATCTCTTGTGTAATTCCTAGGATGAATAGCTTGTATTTAAAGGGAATTCATGCTTCCAAAACTGTATAATCCAAACATAGGTCCTTCTTTGATGGCATGCATGATATTTACAACTCAGTAAATCATATAACTGATAGTACACTATCCCTGCACTCTAGTCTCAACTAGGTCTTTCTCAAAATCGACATGCATGAGTTTCTGATGAGGGAATATTTAGTTAACTAGAGTGACACTTGTGGATGCACTAGTGCACCAACTGACTGTTAACTCTCTATTAGTTCCACAAACAGTTATAAATAATTTAAGTGAACATAACTCAGTAAACTAAGTTATCTAATTAAAACTCACAGATAAACTCATCCTAGACTGCTAAAACTTAGGGATAACATATACATGACTTCAAAAAGACTTCCAACTCAAAATTCCTAAGCTAATTAAGTTAATTAAACTTAATTAACTATTTACAAGTTTCCATGAGAATAGAATTCAATTTTAATTCTCAGTTTAATTCAAGGACAAAATAAACCGGATTTTCTTATTACCATTTCTCAACACATACTTCATGGGGGCATAGGGGCTGTATTTGGATCGGTGGAGTCCAAGATTTAATCCACAATGTGACGTTCCTTCCTTGGTCCCAGTCTGGGTGAATTTTCCATGCCTCCCCCTTCACTGTTAGAACAATGCTACTTTTACGCTAATAAGGAACTCCCTTCGAAAGTATATCGACTATTCAAAACCTAAGGATGATCTATTCTCGTGTGTTAGGATCTATGTGGACGTAGACTTGGAGAAATTTCTCATGGCAGCAATTAATCTTTGTATAGATAGCTAGACGCATGTGCAGGAAGTCGACTATGATCAACTCCCATTTAAATGTAAGCTTTGTCATGAATATGGACACTTCACTAAAAGCTGCCCAAAAATCAAAGATAGCTTGGAAAACAACCAGGAGAATCAAATGAACAATGGCAGCAAGTAAAAAGAAAAAAGGGAAACCTAAGGCAGAATAATGGGCCAACCCCAAGTCACAAATCAGCCTCCAAGGATGTTGGTCCAAGTTGGAGTGCCCCTTCCCCCCCTCTTGGGTGCACCGTGGTGGGTGGAACAGGTCAAGAGAAAGAAAAACAATTTGTAGTTTTGGCTTCTTCTCATGAAGATGGAAGCTCTCACCGCCCCCTCAAATAATTCCTGAAGATAATTCCACTAAGGCCTCCATTCTCTCATCTGCCTCGTAAAAAACAAAAGGAAATAAGCTCTAGTCCGGAAACATCTAGCATTACAGAAGAATCTTCGGACAAAAAGGAGGATGTAGAAGGTTTCTTATCATTAAAGGAAGTACCAAGAACGACAATACCTTATAGATCAACAAATGAAAAGTCAGAAGGCACAAGGGCCAAGGAAATGGATAGGAAGGTTAGAAGATCAGGAAGGAAATCAAACAAAGAAATAAATGGGAAAAAATGGAAAAATACAAAGAGTTGGATTTCAACATACAATACCTCGCTAGCTTGGGGAACAAAGGAGGAAAAAAAGGAAGTAATATGGGCCCTGTCAAGGGGGTGGCATCCACAAAAAAGTGATTTATGAATATAATCTCCTGGAATTGTAGGGGACTAGGATCTAGGAAAAGAATATCAGAAGTGAAATCTCTAATCCAAAAGGAAAGACCAGTAGTCACTCTCCTTTAGAAGACAAAGTTGGATGAGTCAAACCTTCACTCACTCCACAATTAAATTTGGGGTCGTAGTAATCATGTTAGCAGTAAGCTCAAGAGGAGCATTAGGAGGGTTATGTACATTGTGGAATCCAATGAAACTTCAACTGGTAAGCTCTTTAAAAACCACACACTAGATAGTAACTTCTTTTAATATCTTAGAGATGCAACAAATCTTCACCATGATCAATGTATACATGCATGTTAATTTCCGAGAGAAACAAGAATCTTGGAAATCTTTGATGGAGTTAAAAGGTATAGAGTATGGTCGAAAGTGCATTTTTGGACGAGATTTTAATACCACAATGGGCAGACATGAGAAAAGGGGAGGCTCAATTGTAAGATACGCCCTTTAGGATAATATGGAGGAGCTTACCCTAAACCTAAATCTATGTGATTTCAAGCCTCAGAAATTTATCTATACCTGGAATAATAAACAATTTGGACCATGTCACATTGTTGCTAGGATTGATCGTTTTCTAGCCTCAGATGGCCTTCTAGTCTTGAGAATCTGCCTAAAGTCTTCCATTCTGTCATGGTGTGGATCGGACCATTTCCCGATCAGCCTCCTAATCTCCCCATCCCTTAACTTGGGCCCTATCCCCTTCTGGTTCTCCCTATTATGGTTGGAATCTCTTGGACTCCTAGATGTGGTCTCTCTCTCTTGGTCAAGGCCGGTCGAGGGCATCCCAGTCACTATCTGGGAAAAAAAAATCAAAAGGTTGAAAGGAGACATTAAAAAATGGCTAAAAGAAAATAAACCTGAAAGAAAATATGACATAAAGGAAATGGAAGAAAACTTAGCCTCAATACAGGGACAAATGGAAACTTCTCAGGTAAACCTATCAGACTTCCAAAAAGAAGTTGAGACCTTCAAGGCCCTCCACACTAATCTCAGAAGGGAAGAAGAGTACTGAAGACTGAAATCAAGAAACAATTGGTTGTTTTCTAGGGATAGAAACACAATGTTCTTCCATAAGCAAGATAAGTTCAGGGAAACCAGAAACAGCATAGCTCAAATCAATTATGGAGGGAAAACTATAAATAATTTTGAAGAAATAAAGAGATCAGCAGTGGAGCATTTCAAAAGCCTCTATCAAGCGGACCCACTGCGAGATGTTGAGAATGAGGATTATTTCCTGGAAGGTATCCCTGTTATGGTCTCGACGAACATGAACAAAGCATTGGTCTCTACTCCATCGATTGAGGAGATTAAGGTAGTTATCTTCTCCTCCCCCCTGACAAGGCCCCTGGCCTGGACGAATTATTGACCAACTTCTATCAGAAATTATGGGAGGTGATTAAGAAAGATCTTTGTAGAATGGTTGGATACTCCTTTAAGAGATTCATTATGGGTGGGGGAATAAATACTTCCTTCTTAGCCTTAATTCCCAAAGAGTTGAATATGTCCTTCTTTTCCAGATTTCATCCTATATCCCTCTACAATGTCTCTTATAATTTTTTCTCGAAGCTGCTAGCCTCGAGGTTCAAACCTCTCTTGCCTCTTTTGATATCAGCCAACCAGGGGGGGTTTATTCCAGGGAGGAAATTTTTTGATAATATTATACTGCTCCAGGAGGCCATTAACTCGAGTTGGAGAAGAGTTGATCAAGAAATTATAATAAAGCTAGTCATGGAAAATGCTTTCGACAGAGTCAGGCACATTTTTTTGTTAAAATTTTGAAAAAATGGGGTTCAATGAAACATTAATCACATGGATGACCCTTTGTATTTCTACTCCTTGGATCGCATCGTGGGTTAATGGTATAGGGGTCAATTTCTTCAAAGCCTCTACGGGGTTGCACCAAGGATGCCCTGTCTCCCTTTCCTTTATATCATGATGGCAGATGTGTTGAGTAGAAAATTGGAGCAATATCAAGATTCTCTTCTCCTTTCCAGGATCGGATATAAAGATGGAATCAAAATTATTAATTACAAACAGTTCATGGATGAAATAATTTTATTGGGAGGTTCCTCTGTTGTTGTTTCCAAGCGATCCAAATGAAATCTTGATCGGTTCCTATGTGCACCAAAAGGTTCCATCAATGACAACAAAAGTCATATATACAATTGGAACATCCCCCCCCAGAGAGAAAAAAAATAGAAGAAATTTTGGGTTTCATATCAATAAGAGACTTAAAAGACTTTAATTATCTAGGGGTTCCTATTTTCCTAAGAAGATCTACTCCCTATGCCTAACAAAAAGTCCTTGAAAAAATCAAATCTAAAATAGTGAATTGGGGAGGAATCTAGCTCAACCATGTGGGGAGGGAAACCCTAGTGAAGTCAGTGCTTTCAACAATCCCGCTGTATCAGTTCTCTACCCTGCAAGTTCCCAAGTATGTTCTGTATCAATTGGCGACTTATATTACAAAATTTCTATGGGAGAGAGGGAAAAAAAAAGCAAAAAAATACCATTTGGTAAATTGGAAAATTGTAAGAGCGTCTAAATAGCATGGAGGGCTTGGAATAAGGGACCTAGCAATGATGAATATGGTAATGGGGGCCAAGCTCTACTCGATCATGATCACGAAGCTTGTTAGTTTTTTGGTAGCATCAGATGTTCTCTAGCCATGACAAGTGGTGGAGAGGCTAAGGCACATGAGTTATAAAGAACCCAGAAACCGTTTGGTGAAATTCCACCCGGATTGTATTTTATTAAAATAATTAATATTTTTAATGGGGTTCCTAAGTCTAAACTTAGGAAAATAAAAGTATTAATGAGTATTAATCAAAATATGGGTGAGAATGATCTAGAAGGTGAATCAACTCAAGTTTTAATCTTAGCCGTTGATTAGAGACTTAATATCGGTCGTTGAAGTCTCAATGAGAAAAGTATAAGAAGGAGGCTTGGGGTTCATTTAGAAATACACACGGAGAGAACGAATTGATCTAGAGTTCAATTTATGGGGCTAGGAAGCTGAGAGTTCGAACTAAGTGATCATTCTACAGCAGAGGGGCAGGGATAGTTCGGGAATATTGGACAAATAGGTGGAGAGACGCTAGTGGAGGCAGTGCAGTAGCTAGAAGGATTGACGCTGGGCCAATCTAGGCTCACGCAGGCCTGAAGTAGCGCCAGAAGGGTTAGCGCAGAAGTGAGGTTGCCCTCACGAAGAAAGCCAGAAACTGTTGGGGCATTGCTGAAACAGCCGAGAGAGGTTGACACAGAAGTTCCAGAGGTAGGAGAGACAATGCAGAAGCTGACGCAGAGCCTGTAAGAATGATGCATGGCCTATGCAGGTCCAATGCAGAGATAGCCAGGGTTAGCCAATTATGTTGCCGCATCAGTCGAAATCTTCTATCTGAAGTGAGGTAAAAATCACTCAGTTTTTTGCCATTATGTTCTCTCTGTCACTCGATTTTTAGGATGGCATCCATCATTGTATTCATAATTACTGCTTAATAATAGAAAACCCTCATATTTGTTGCACCGGTTTTCCCGCATTGGGTTTTTCCAGGGACTATTTTGTCCAAAAATAATTGTGTCCTATGTATCTTGTTCTTTGCTCAGTTTTCTGTTTCATGTAATCAAATTTAAAGTATTTTAGGTTGCAGAAGTAATTCATTTCAGAATTCAGAAAATAACTTGATAATGTATATTAAAATCAAGTAGGAGAAGTAAATTCAGTTTTTGTTGTAGTAGGGGTTCCTTGGAGTAGGAATTTTCACAAATCCGAATCAATGGTGGATGCAGGTGATGAGAGAAAAGTATATAAATCAGCATAACCACAGAAAGGTGAGAATGGAGGCGACTCAAAGCTCTGTAATCTAGAAACTGATGAGATCTTCATCATACATTAAAGGGAATAATTTATGTAAAAATCCAGGGAAAGGAGACACTACAAAAAAAAACAACGGACTTGATTATGGGGCTTCAACCTCTGGGTTTGCACCATTCTCTCAATCCTCTTCGTATCCATTTGGGGCAGAAATGGGTGGTATATTTAGATCAAATTTCGGATTGGGATCACCAGGGTCTATGGAAGGGGTGGAAATTGGATATCGTTCAAGTCGATCTATTACCATTAAGAGAAAATCTTATCAAAAAATTAAGAGGTTTTTCCCCTATTGTGTATTCAATGGTGGACAAGTGGGGATGGAAAAATGCCAATTTTACAGTTAAAGAAGGATACTCCCACCTGCTATTCAATGCTCAAATCCCTCCAAAGTCCTCAATTTGGAATAAAATTTGGAAATCAAATGTTATTCCAAAGGTAAATTTCTTCTGCTAGTTGTTAGCTCATAAACAAATTCTCACAGCTGAGAACCATCAGAAACGAGGTCACATTGGGCCATCTAGATGTCCTCTATGCGAAAATTATGAAGAGTCAATTCCTCGTTTGTTTCTCCATTGTCATGTGGAAAAGGAAGTTTGGTTAGTGGCTCTTAGTTCGCTTTTCCTCATAACAAAATGGCCTTCTAATCTCTTTCATCTTTTTAACTCCTGGTCCAAATTCTATCTGGAATCCCTTCAAGCCAAAAGCAACTTCAAGGAGATATGGAATGCTCTTCCCAAGTATGTTTGCTGGTAAATATGGCTAACAAGGAATAAAGTGATCTTTGGAATGATCCATATGACAGCTAGTACCACAACTCTTAAATCCATTTCATCTTGTATGGAACTGCATCACTCGACAATAGACCCCTTCCTGGATCAAGTAGAAATAGCATGGATTACTCCTTGGGTATGCCACCCAGCTCCCCCTTGGATTCTTAGATTTTTTTTCTGAAGGGCTTGGGGATTGGATGTGATCTTCAAAAAAATCGATTCTCCAATTTCATGAAGCATCAAAAGGAAATCCTAGGGTGGTAGTAGGGGGAGGGATTCTCATTAATCCCGAAGGAATCATAGAAGATAGATTTTTCTGGTGACTGGGAATGAATACAAATAATCAAGTCAAGGCATATGGATTGTTCCTCGGTCTCTCTCTGGCCCAGAAAAAGGGAACCAGGGATATGTATATCCTAGGGGACTCCCTATTGATTATAAAGAATATGAACTACAATTCAATAGCTCAAAACAATAAATTGAACCAAATCATCAAGAGAACCCATGGAATGTTACCTCTCTTTGAACAAATAAAGTTTTTCCATATCCTAAGAGGTCATAATAAGGATCTAACAATTTGGCCTACAGAATGAAAGAAGAAAGAAGCAAGGTCAATGACATAGTGGGATCGGTTACCATCCCCTAATGGTTGATATGAATCTCAAAATCTTGATAGTTAAGGTTGATTATTTTAGGAAAAAGAGATATAATAGGAATGAAATCATGGAGTTCATTTTCCAAATCTCCCCTATCTTAAATCCCATCCTCCCCCACTGCCACTTACTTCCCCTCTACCTCTTCTCACACCCCTCTGTCTCCCTCCCTTCCACGTCATCCGCCTCAACCCCCTTCACCTTCTGCCACGGCCACCTTGGCAGACCTTTCCTCCTCACCCTCTCCCTTTCTCTCCTTGCCCCTGTCCCATTGGCCTTCATATCCCCTAGCCCCTCTTCCTGCCTTAGTGTGACATCTCGTTTGCGATGTCGCGTGCCTGTTTTCCTTGGGTAGGTACTACACTAGGAATCATACTAAGTATAAGAATGGGAGCCCTGGTTAATGCTCCTCGGATCAGTGTCTTCATCCAAAGAAATCAAGACACAAACATGTGAAATTATGGTGAGTGCAAGTGGAATTTAATCCACCCAGTCTGGTGTGGTCAGTTCGCGTGAGGGAAGCCAAGGCTTGACAAGATAAAGGTCTTTTTCAAGACTAGTGGAATTATGGAAGACCATCGATATTTAAGAGGCGCGAGTCAATTTTATCTACTATGCTTCATGTTCAAGATAAGAATTCTCTAGATAAGAAGTAGTAACGGTATGACACTATGTCAAAAGAATCGGTCTTAAGTTGTCCTAAGGGTTTCCATATTAAGGACCCAGTGGCAGGGTCATGGTAGTCTGGGAAGTCTAGGTAGTGGTAGGGTCTGGGTAATCTACACGGTGATCGTTTCAGAGGGTAGTCGTGGGAATGAATTGGTCATTGTTGAGGGTGGCATAATTGGTGAATTAGGAAAGAAGGATATTTCTGAAGTGGTTGCCACGGAGGGTGGTGTAATAGAATTTATGAATGTGAATTGGTTGTTGTTGAAGGTCATTCATCGGTCCTGTGCAGCCTTCCAGGAGCTCAGTAATTCTTCTTTTGGTTATGTAGTCCTTATTCTCTCTTGGTGCCACAATTTTGGTCACCCCACCCTGCCCCGCGGTCGGTATGGAATATTTGAGTCTAGCAAAGGAGGGTAGCTCAGTTTCAAGTTCCTAGGGTCGTCGTCGGCCTCATTCGTGCAAAATGTCGGGGCACATTGTGAAGGATAGAGGGATATTCCACCATGGATGCGGTCCATGTGATAAAGAGCATGTGGAAATAAAAGAAGGGTTGGCAATAATTCAAAGGTGTATTCATCAACAACAGAAGGAGACTCTCGAGATGCAGGAATGGAAGTTGGGAAAAACGAGATAATTCATCAACTGGAAGATGAAGTTGGTGCTATACATCTACAAATTGAGCACCTTCAACTCAAAATGGTTGAAAAAAGCCCAAGGTCAGATGCAGAAATTACTGGAATCGATCTCAACACCCCAACGTCAATGGGGGAGTAGTTAGTCCCATGTGTCTTTTTTTTTGCTTGTTTTCTAATGTCAAAATATAAATGTAAATATTTGTTGAATCAGTATTGTAGGATATATAGCAGTAGTCATGAAGTGATGGAGAATTTTGTAATTTTGGGGATGAAAATTTTGGGTTTGGTAGAACATAATGCAAATTATGATGCCCATAGGTGGCTCTAAACTGTTTTTGTAAATCTCCTAGTTTTCGGCTGCATACAGGTGTGGATTAATATAATACTTCTACTCTTTTCGGTTAAAAAAAATGCCCAACCCTCATTCTTAAGTATTTTTGAGTGATTTCGTTAAGAAATGATTGTACTTTTAATTTGACATATTTGTTTACTTTTAGTTTTCTAATTTTGGATTTAAAAAATCTTGTCGTGTAAATACACTACAAGGTTACCTTCTCATTGTGAAATGCCTACTTAATTGACCAGAATGCAGGCCTATGTTCTATCCTTGGGTATTTTAAAGTGTTTTCAGTTGTAGAGAATATGTTTCTTCCTCACATGGCCTTAAACAAATCCATATTTTTCTTATAACATTTGCATGAAGTCCATAAATTTATGTATTTGTCTTATACTATAAAAATAAGCTTAGAAAAATGCCAACCATAAGCTTTATAGAGGAATTTTTTAAACCACAAGAGCATATACCTGGAGGTGTATATTTATATATTTGATAAAACCCTCCTTTAGAATTTTGAAACTATTTCTAAGTTGTCTGCAGAATTGATTTTAAAATTGGTATCCCTCGGTTTTTAATTGAATTTGACTAGCTCAGTAAAATGCACGCCTAACCCTCGTTCTTCAGTATGTTTGAGTGATTTCGATAGGAGATTATTGTTCTTTAAATTTTACAAATTTGCTTACTTTTAGTTTTCTAATTTTGAATTTAAAAAATCATGATGTGTAAATACACTACAAGGTTACCTTCTAAATGTGAAATGGCCGCTTAGTTAACCAAAATGCAGGCCTGAGTTCTATCCTTAAGTATTTTTAAGTGTTTTCAGTTGTAGAGAATATGTTCTTTCCTCCCATGGTCTTAAACAAGTCCATATTTGTCTTATAACATTTTCATGAAGTCCATAACTTTATAGATTTGTCTTATAACTATAAAAATGGACTTACAAAAATGCCAACCATGAACTTTATAGAGGTATTTTTTAAAACATAAAAGCATATACCTAGATTTATATATATGTTTGACAAAAACCTCCTTCATAATTTTGAAACTCTTTCTAAGTTGTCTGCAGCATTGTTTTCAAAATTGGTATTCCTCAGTTTTTAACTGAATTTGACTAGTTCAGTTAAATGCACGCCCAACCCTCATTCTTGAGTATTTTTGAGTGATTTCTTTTATTTTGACACATTCGTTTACTTTTAATTTTCTAATCTTGGATTTAAAAAATCTTGTTGTGTCATTTAATATTCCTACCATATTTAGTCCTCACATGTTTCATAGCCAAATTGGTTTAAAAGGAGTTCAGGGACCCATTTTTGTCATTTTGTACAAGCCACCCTACAATTCGTCTCGCGCGCACTTGAGAACATAACTTGCCAAGTTCAACACACATCATAATGGCCTCCTCATCTGTTAGGAACTCTACGATATCCAATGTAAACATAAAGAACAAAGAAGCATATTGTTATTATGGTGATGCCAGTGACAGTGACTGGGACCCAATCATAGCAAAACTAGACATGAGAAAGTCCATGCGTATTTTGTCTAGGCAAGTGGAATCATTAAAGACGTCAAAATTTTTTGAGGAGTCATAGGACCCGCTTATGAACCAAAGGCGAGAGCTAGAAAATACCCAGATATAGCTCGTCTGGGCCAAGGAACACCTCAAGAGAATCCAAAACCGAATTGGAGCTTTTGAAGAGAGAGCTCGCCAACGAAAGTTCCCTTAAAGCAGTCAAGAAAATATCATGGTGATGAATAATAAATATAGTAAGTAAGCATTGTAATCATATGTAATTCATCCAAGAAATGATCGATACCGTTAGAAGATCCCACAAAGAAATGGAAGCCACTAAGAGCACTATTGGTGACTCTCCCTCTAAGGCAGAAGTGATTATAGACTTTCTTAATCAAGTGCCTAAGGAAGAGGTGGTGAGGGTAAACATCAATAGGTATGAATGGGTAGAAAGGGCTAACCAAATGATAAGAAAGCAGGAATTGGTGACATTGGTCGAGGATGAGATAGAGGCACTAATGGAGGAAATAGAAGGTTTCAAAAAGAAATGTAAAGTGCTATATCGAAAGGGACTTCCAACCTTCTTCAACAATGATGGAGACTTGTATCCCAAGGAAGCTTTCATACAAAGCTTGATTACAACAAAACAAGATCACAAGGGCTTCAAAGAAAAGGGTCATGTGTTTCACAGAAAGGAAATCGTGAAACTATACGATAATCATTTTAAATTTTTTTGTATATTGCAGTGTATTTTTAAGGAGCAAGGAAAATATGATTACAAGGCCATCACTAACCTAGAAGGAAACATCATAGATGCATGGTCATGTGATGTTCCATATGGTAAGGAATGGAGGACTCTTATGGATTTATATGAATGGGCCATTCAAAGTGGATTTCCACCAGTGGCACAAATGACATCAGCAGAGGCAGGTTCCATCTCAAAGCCTCCACCACAGCAGCAGGCATAATCACAACCGTGACACCAACTATGAGCATGACCATCGGCAGCTTAGCCAAGGTAGCGCCCAACCAAGAGAGAGAAGACCCAGCGTACATCTAAGAGAGAGAGAGAGAACCTACTACAACAAAATTCAAAGGGAGCCATCCTACAACTGGTAGATCAAAATTTTTAAAGATCCAAAATTCAAGGGGGCCAACATTTTTGTAATATTCTTGGTGGTTTTTAAAAATACCACTAGTGGTTTACGGGAGGGTATTGGGATTTGACTACCTATTTATTGGCCTCATTTTTTATTTTCAAGGGAGAAATTTTGGGTTGTAGAGAAACTCAGGCAAACTTTTGTTATAATCTGTTGGGAGTTTTGAAGCTTTCAAGGAAGGAATTTTGCAGTGAGTTTTGGGTTGTTTGTCCTTCTTTTACATGTAATTTCATGGACCCACCTTGGGTTTTGAAACTTTTCTACATATAAATACAATTTTCAAACAACTTAAAATATATTTATTAAGAGAAGAATTTTAGAGAAGTTAAAGTTTATAACTTGGTCTTTAAAGAATCCTGTGTGAAAACCTTAAGATAGAAAATATGGATAATTTAGACAGAGAATGAAGATGGAGAAAGAGGGAATAAATTTCACATGTATTTTATGTAACTCTTAAAGATACATAACTAAATATACAACTCATTCAAATGAACATACTACCATCATACACGTGTTTCATAAGAAGAAAACAAAATGGAGATCACATAAGAAAAGTAACACATAGTGTAGTACACCAATGTGCCGGAATCAATATAGGGATTTTATTTTCTCCAAGGAAACATAATCATTACACAAGTGATCAAAATTTCAAAACCCTGAACCTGTTGTCTGTGGTTCACGTGTCTTTAAATATTACATGAAAATCAATTACAAAACTAATTTTTGAAACTGATTAACTATCTTAACTAATTTTAACTAAATCTATCTTAATAAAAATTTCTAATAAAGAGAAAAATGATGATTCTTGAAATTTACAAAAATTAAATAATAATAAAAAAATCATTGATTGAGGTGATTATATTTCAGATGCTACCATGACCTTCTAGAGGTGTGACAATTATTTCACATTTTTTCCATATTGCTTCATCTGGGAACTAATAGGAAAGAAAATCTTCACAAGCCATCTATAATTTGGAGTGTTTGGAGTATTTTGGCTTGGCTTGGAACAAAGTTTTCACCAACCACAGAAATTGAAAGTCAGGATGAAGATAATTTACAATAGTTTCACCTCATAAAGCTCTAACGGATTCAAGAACCCTATTCATTTGACTTTGTACACTAGACAACATTTTCTCATATGCTTCCCAAGAAACCAACTGATCATTTCCATCCCAGCAACTTGTAAATCTCACCCTTGTTCTTTTATCAAATTTGTTATTAAATAATTGCATTGCCTTTTTCATTGCTTCTTGTCAATTAGAAGCATGGATGTGGAGGAGGTTCTTCTTGGTTATTTGTCTTACTTCTAAAATGTAGGATACATTGTTGACTACATCTAGAGCTTTGAGTTCATTCATATCTTTTCCATTCAATTATTTGATTATGTTCCTTGCTTTTTGGACCTTATCCCCTATTTCTTTACCAATTATTTTTATAACTGGTTGGGATTTTCTCAATAGGTCTTTCTGCTTTGTAACAATATTAATATAAGCCCAATTTGAATGCATATCTTGTCTGATTTCATTCCAGACTGCTCGTTTTTCCTCTACCAAAGAATAAGTTCCTTTCAGCTTTGCTTTCAACTTATTGATCTCCTACTGGGCAAAAAAAAATCACATTGAAGTTTATTGTTCTTCTCATTTTCGAAATTAAGATGTATTTCTTTAATGTTTAGTTGCTCCTTTGTTTCTATCAAAGAAATTTGTGTTCTTTTTAATTCAACCTCTGAAATTTTCAAATCTGAAATCACCTTTGTTAATTGCTCTAAAGGGTCACTGGGATCAGAGAAGGCTAGTGCGCTAACAATGCAAATATGACTTTGAATATGCCCTTTCAACTTAGTAATTTCATTATTTCTTTGTATTAATTCTTGCAGTAGTTGTTCCTGTTCTTTCTCAACTTGAGCAAGCTCAGTTGTTTGGGCATGCTCAAACCCATGAATCTTTAATTTCTTCTTAAGCAAGGACTGCATTTCAGATTCAGTATTTTGTAGTAGCACCTTGATTGCTTCTTTATCCTTTGGATTGCTTGACAATTAGTTTCTTGTACTCCTCAATTTGTGTTTTCTTTTCTTTTGAATTAGATTTCTCATCTTAACTGATTGGTAACCTTTTCAAGGAGATTTTTTGCTTTTGTCACTATCAAAGACCTCTTACCCAAGTCACCATAAAGCATTTCTCTAACTCTTTTATGTAGGTTTATCTTATCAAGAAATTGGATATCACCCTAAAAAAAAAAAAAAAAAAAAAAACCTACATGAACAAGTTGAGTATGAGGGTGCATGAGAGATAGTTTCAATTGGTTCCTTTCCAAATCCATAGTAGAAAGCAACCTAGTTTGATTAATCGAAGTTGATTGTGCTAATAGTGAAGTTGTCATGTCACTTCATACTTTAGTACTCCTTTCTTAATTATGCTGGTAATTTTTCTGCAACATATCTACTAGCGAAGGAGTCTTTTCAACTGAAAACATTGCAAGATCAATGCAAGTAGAGAAAGAGGTTGTGTATTCTAGATTTCCCAATTGCATTTGGAAACTAGGGTGTTTTGAGGACACTTCACTCAATTTAATTTGCACATCTTCTTCTTCTTCTTGGACTTTAGCTCTCTTATGTGAATTTAAATCTTCCATTTCAATGTATGTCTACTCAGGAGCATTCCTCTTCATATTCTTCTCCCTTATAGAGGGGGTTTCAATATCCATTTTTTGTTGTACTTTATCACCTGACCAAGGTTCGTGATTCACCAGCTTGTCTAGTTTTGGTTTTCTTTTATGTGAATAAGGGATCAAATCAACCTCCACTCATTTGTCAAAAATTATGTGATGAGGATAATAATTTGATCCCTCCCGTTTCTCAAAATTAAATTCTTTAAACATATCTTCAATTTTTATTAGAGTATGTCTGGTATTTATAATGAATGGTACCACAGTCATTTCCAGCTTGAAAATGTATCCCCTATGCCCAGGGACAAAGTGAATTTTATTTACATTGAGACTTTGTCTTATAAATTCCATTGAAAATATCCTCAGGCAGGAAAGTTGGTAGGTAATATGGTTGTACTTCAGCTCCATACAATCTGATTTTTGTATAGTCTTCAAACAAATACTAATCACCTACTCGTGTATCCACACTAAGTTGGAGAATTTTTTTTGCCTCGAGAAAAATCATTAGAGGTTGTTAAATATTCAAGACAGAGTACACTATAGCCATAAAAGATACTAAATACCACGAAAAACCTTCATTGTTTTTTCTTTTTCTTCATCTGATGCACTGGTCCAATCAACTATTGATCTAATTTGATTGTTTGAATCCATCCTATTAAAACTAAAATGATTTAATTTGTCTGCATGTGAATATAGAAACAAGTGCACCAAATATTATGGGTATCTAAAGTACTTGGTGGTACGAAAAATTTTCAAGTGAAATTTGATGGATTGAACTAGGTAAGAAGGAATGTATAAAACAACACCAGGTTGTAGCATCAGACTCAAAAACCCTAAATCTTGATAATTCACTTAGTCCAGTATCGTCCTCCCCAAGAAGAAATACAATCAAATATAAGACTTGTTGTGTAGTGTCGAAAAATAGAGCAATGGAATAATTTGTTGTTGGTTGGGGAATTTGAGAGTTTGATGGAAAAAATAGTTTAAATAAGATTTCCTTATCAGTTTTAGAAACATATTTGTATGTAAGGGTTAATGTGTCATCAATAGTTTTTTTAGACTTTTCAAATGCGGGAAAATTGAAAGCTTTTTTAATTAACTTTGGTGTAATTTCAAGGATATTTTCTCTAGATGAATATATGATGAACTTTCTTTATGGAACTAGGGAAGATGTAAGTCAGATTATAAATTTAGGAAAATTATAAACAATTGGCACAATGGGCATGGAAAAGACCCAATTGCACAAAATGAAAAAGATTGTTAGACTCGATAAAATGGTCAATGGTGTCCTGACGTATCTCCATAAGATCAAATGGACAATGAGGGTTGTAAATTTTGGCTTCTCCGTCCATTAATGGAGTTTGACCAGATGTTGGAGTAGTTGAAGGGTTTTGAGCATAGTTTTTGGTTTTCTTAATGTTTCACGACTATGAAAACCCATTTTAACCTCCATGGAATAGGCAGTAATAATAAAAGGTTTGGATGACGTCATAAGAATGACATAGACTGATAGGTCAGTAGGTAGTGAACAACATGGCACTAGCTCGCTTACCCGACTTGCTTGTGTGGCTTGCTTTTTGTCGTCACTTGCTTAATGTGTGATTTTTGGAAAACCATTTACTACTTACGAAGGGTGCCTTTGGCTGTTTGTGTGAATGAGGAGCACCTGTCATAATGGATAATGGTTGTAGATATTTAGATGGTTGGTTTCCACTATACAACTATTCACTTAAACTTCGACAGTGATGACCTATCATAAAACTATCAGATTTTCTCCTACCCACTCCTGTGTCGCGGTCCGATCATGACTTACACACTTTTTAACTTTTATTTTTTTGTTGAACCTTGACCCATTCTTTTATACTTTCAGCCAACACCTTTAAACCTGAAAGGTTGGGCCTTGGAACATATATAATAAAACTTTATAATAGGGCCATTTCATGCATATTTTTTTATTCATATATAAAATTTCTTCTTTTCTTTGTTTTCCTTTTTCTTTTCTTTTTTTTGCTCTTGAAATTAAAGAAGAAAAATGCGACTATAACACCTTGGAAATTAGGAAGTGCAGACAAAGGGATGTTCTTTGTTGGGGTCTATCTTTGGATATTTCCAATAGTAAACTCAAAACTAGTAATTGAGCTACCTTCCATTTAGTTTTGCCTAAAAGCTTGAGTGTTTTGTGCAGCTATTGCAGGTGACCCTCCCAATGGAGGAGATTTCTCCCTCCTCGGGGATGGGGATTGCTTAGGCTGCTTAAGTTATTCAAGTTGCTCAAGTTGTTTAAGTTGCTAAAATTATATAGGTGGTCTAGGTGGTCCTGATGACTTCATAACACCCTAACGATTTCATGGTTTTCTCAAGAATCCTAACTATTTCAACTAGGCCAATTGAGCCTGAGTTATATTCTTAGGTGTTTTTAAGTGCTTTCGGTTGTAGAAAATGTGTTTCCTCCTCCCATGGTCTTAATCAAGTCCATATTTGTTTTATATCATTTGCATGAAGTCCATAACATTGTACATTTGTCTAATAACTCTAAGAATGGGCTTAGAAAAATTCCATCCATGACCTTTATAGAGGTGTTTTTTAAAACATAAGAGCATATACTTGGAGGTATATATGTATTTGACAAAATTGGTATTCCTTAGTTTTTAATTGAATTTCACAAGTTCAGTAAAATGCACGCCCAACCCTCATTCTTTAGTGTTTTTGAGTGATCCCAATGGGAAATGTTTTTTCTTTTAATTTGACACATTCTTTTACTTCTAGTTTCCTAATTTTGGATTTAATAAATCCTGCTTTGTAAATACACTACAAGTTGCCTGCAACATTGTTTTCAAAATTGGTATTCCTCAGTTATGGTTTTATAACTAGGGATTTCAAGAATCTAATATTTAAACCCTAAGAAAAAAATATGTCTGATATGAACAGAGAATGTGAACGCTGAAACAATGGAGCGCTCTTTAAGGCTTCTATGAAGAAGATTACATGTATTTTGTGCAACTTTTTAAAGAAACATTAATAAATTTTTATTTCATTCAAGAAGACCTTCTACAATCATACACTTGCTTCGTAAGATGAAAACAAAGATGAAACTCACATAAGAAATAAAACACATACTATAACTCACCAATAAACTAGAATCAATCTGGTAATCTTCATTATCTCCAAGGAAGTATGGAATTACACAAATACCCAAAATCTTCCAAAATATATGAACCCTTTTTTTGTGGTTCTCATGTCTTTAAATAATACATCAAAAACAATTACAAGAGTAACTGTCAAAACTGCTTAAGTATCTTCACAAAACAATTCAAGAAACTAAGTAATTAGTTTTAAATTTTGACAGAGAAACTTACAAATTGTGCACAAGTGTAAATAAATCATTCATTCAAATATGATTGCACAATCTATGTCTACATTTGTATGTTTATGGCTTGCATTTTACACCAAATGCCCATCAATATTAAATGTAAAATTTCCTAAGAAGATTGGTCCATTTACAGTTAAGAACAGGGATGTTTCCAAAATTATTGAAGAGGTGTTAACTATCTGAAATTTGAAGTTGTATAGGCCTTTCAATATGACACTTATAAGGTCATTAAAAATAAAACAAGGAAACTTTTTCTTTCATAATATGAACATCAAATTTATCCATACATAATTGTATATTTTGATATGCAAACATTTATCTTCAGCCACAGTAAGATTTATATTTAAAAAAATATTATTCTAGACCTTTCTCTTCTACAATAATTATTTATGCTACTCGTTACAACACATTTCTAACATCTAAATTCCTATTATTCACTATTCTAAGGTGGGTTGGAACTAGTCTCTAGTTGTCTTCTCAGCTGGCTACTTAACCAAAAATCACAACAAATTTTGGGCTCCAATAAGCCCCCAATGCTCATCTCTAGCCACTCAATCCCTCTCCTATCAACATGGGTTTGGAAACCTCTATTCTTATTGAGGTTGTCTTCTTTCTTTTGGTACAACAACTTGTAGGGACAATCAGGTAGTTTGATTGTCATAGAACTTCAAAACCAGCTAGGAGGGGAGTGTCACACTCCACCTCCCCGCATTGGCTCCTTCAAACAAAAAAGCTTGAATCACCACCATTGATCCAGGGTTAATTTCTATGTTTGTTCCTGACCATTTCCCTCATATTGTTTTTATACATTCTCCTTCTTCTAGTTTGTATCAACAAGATTTTGGCTTTCTTGCATTCTCCATTGTAACTTAAGGGTTAGTGTGAGCGATGATTCATCCATTTTTAGATGGTCGCGCATGTACCCTTGAGGTGATCTCTTATTTTTTTACCTGCCATAGTAGGGATTCCTCCCTGAGTATCCCCGTTCCACCCCTTCATGCACGAGGACAAACACCCATCCAATTGTTACAACCCCCATGGTGGGGACTACCCTAACACTGGTCTACTAGATATGGCCACAGGGACCTGCCATAATCTATGTCGAGTTAAACAAACTGGTGTAACTATAATCTACCATGTAAACCATTATTCTAAGCATAAGGGGCCCTCCCTTTTCTAAGCCACCTGGCACAATTCGAGCATCCCCCCGAGCGAATTCATTAATTCTCCTCCCTCCATCTAGAATTCTTCCAATGCAGTCTTTTCCTCCATAACCGCATCACCTTGCAGTGGCTAGAAATGTGGATTCCTCCTCTCTTCTTGTCCTCAACTCTTATTCTTAATATTATCAAGGAAACTCCAATCTCCCACACCATCCTCCTACTACTTATCTTCTCTCATTTATAAGCTACTTTACTCTCCTTTACTCTCATATGTTCTGGATTCTTCTCTATTGGTTCTTCTGCCAGACTTCATCCCAGGGGTGTTAATTTATAATTTCACAATTATCTTCTCCTCATTCATAGATGCTCATCACGTTGGCTTCTTCATCATGACATCCAGATTTGAATCATTACACCTCTACACCAAAAAGATGTGAAATCCCTCTCTAGTCCAGTTCGATAAGATAGCCTAGATGTGCCATCTTTTGTGTTTATGATTATTCCAGTTTACTTTATCTATTTCCCTAAGTATTATCTACTTCTGACCATTGTTTCCCAATATTCCATGGATAAAATTGATGGTTGGAGTGCTTCCTCCTATAGCCAAGATCATATTTGGTGGCGGTTGCAAGCATTTTCTTTCACTTCAGTTGTCATTACTATATTGGGACAATCATCTCTGCACTCTTCCCATGTGGTTCCCATCACAATGTTCTTTGTGTCCCTGTATTTCACTTGAACTATGAGACCAAATCAATCCATAGTACAATCTCGTTGGTGCTTAAAAATTTCAAACAAATCATCCCCTGCTTCCTGGTCACTTTCTTTACACAACTTCTCTCTGGTTAGGCCGCCCCCAATATTACGTGTTGCCCAATCTAGTCTTCTTACTCCGCAGAACTCTTCCTTCTTTCTGAGTTGTTTAAGTTGTAAATGGTGTGTTCTACTATTTTCCATCTCACTATACACCTGATTTAAATGAATTATTTATTTACACTTGTGCACAATTTGTAATTCTCTTGGTCAAAATTCAAAATTAATGACTTAAGTTCTTGAACTGTTCTATCAAGAACATAGTGCAAATTTACAAAAGTGGGCTTAGAAAAATGTTTTCCGAATAAATAAGCCTATGGGGATGAAGACATATGTATTTGTAACAAAAGCCTCTTTCACATTCCTCAAATTTTATGTCAGTTCCTCACAATTGATTTTACAAAGTGAATGTTTCTTAGTTTTTAAGCCAGTTTTACCCAGCTCAAAAAAATGCCCACCATACCCTCATTCTTCCTTCTTTCTAAGTGATTTCAGTTGCAAATGGTGTGGTCTACTATTTCCCACCTCACTATACACCTACTTTAAATGAATGATTTTATTTACACTTGTGCACAATTTGTAAGTCTCTTGATCAAAATTCAAAACCAATGACTTCAGTTCTTGAATTGTTATGTCTAGAACAAAGTGCAAATGTACAAAACTAGGCTTATAAAAATCCCCGCCGAAGACTCTACAAATGTCATTAATTGGAATTAATCCTATGGCGCTGAATACATAAGTAATTGCAACAAAAGCCTCTTTCACATTCCTCAAATTTTATGTCAGTTTCTTGCAAGTGATTTGACAAAACGACAATTTCTCAGTTTTTAACCCAGTTTTACCCAGCTAAGAAAAATGCCTACCATACCCTCATTTCTCCTTCTTTTTGAGTGGTTTCAGTTGAAAATGGTGTATTCTAATATTTTTCGCCTCAATATACACCTGGTTTGAATGAATTATTTATTTACACTTATGCACAATTTGTAAGTCTCTCGGTCAAAATTCAAAACTAATGACTTAAGTTCTTGAATTTTTCTATCAAGAACAAAGTGCAAATGTACAAAAGTGGGCTTCGAAAAATGCCCACTGAATATTGTATAGATGTCATTAATTGGAAATAATCTTATGGGGTTAAATAAAGATACATTTGGACAAAAAACTCTTTCACATTACTCAAATTATGTGTTAGTTTCTTGCAATTGATTTGACAAAATCACAATTTCTCAGTTTTTAACCTAGTTTTACCCAGCTCAGAAAAATGCCCACCATACCCTCATTCTTCCTTATTTTTGAGTGATTTCAGTTACAAGTGGCGTGTTCTACTATTTTCCACCTCACTATGCACTTGTTTTGAATGAATTATTTATTTAAAATTGTGCACAATTTATAAGTCTCTTAGTCAAAATCCAAAACTAATGACTTAAGGTCTTGAATTGTTCTATCAAGAACAAAGTGCAAATGTACAAAAGTGGGCCTCGAGAAATGTCCACCGAAGACTGTACAAATGTCATTAATTGGAACTAAGCCAATGGGCTAAAGACATATGTATTTGTGACAAAATCCTCTTTCACATTTCTCAAATTCTGTGTCATTTTCTTGCAATTGATTTGACAAAATGATAATTTCTTAGTTTTTAACCCAGTTTTACTCAACTCAAAAAATTTCCCACCATACCCTCATTCTTCTTTCTTTCTAAGTGGTTTCAGTTGCAAATGGTTTGTTCTAATATTTTCCACCTCACTATACACCTAGCTTGAATGAATGATTTATTTACACTTGTGCAAAATTTGTAAGTCTCTTGGTCAAAATTCAAAATTAATTACTCAAGTTCATGAATTGTTTTGTTAAGAACATAGTGCAAATGTACAAAAGTGGGCTTAGAAAAATTCTCGCTGAAGACTTTACGAATGTCACTAATTAGAAATAATCATATGGGGCTAAATACATATGTATTTGTGAAAAAAAAACTCGTTCACATTCCTCAAATTCGGTGTATGTTTCTTGCACTTGATTTGACAAAATTATAATTGCTAGGTTTATAACCTAGTTTTACCCAGCTAGGAAAAATGCCCACCATACCTTCATTCATCCTTCTTTATGAGTGGTTTCAATGGAAACCAGTGTGTTCTACTATTTTCCATCTTATTATACACTTGGTTTGAATGAATGATTTATTTACACTCGTGCACAATTTGTAAGTCTCTTGGTCAAAATTCAAAACTAATGACTTCATTTCTTGAATTGTTTAGTCAAGAACAAAGTGAAAATCTACAAAAATGGGCTTAGAAAAATGTTTGTCGAAGATTGTACAAATGTCATTAATTGGAAATAAGCCTACGGGGATGACGACAAATGTATTTGTGAAAAAAAAACTCTTTGACATTCCTCAAATTTTGTGTCACTTTCTTGCAAATGATTTGACAAAATGTCAATTTCTCGGTTTTTAACCTAGTTTTACCCAGCTCAGAAAAATTCCTGCCATGCCCTCATTCTTCCATCTTTCTAAGTGATTTCAGTTGCAAATTGTGTGTTCTACTATTTTCCACAACACTATACCCTTCATTTTTCAATTTGGGCTAAAAGGGTGACTACTGAGAAAAACACCTAAGGGTTGTCTTCTATTCATGAGATGTCCCCTTAGTTTAATAAAAATGTAAGCTAGCCCTTGTTATGAAATGATTATAGTAAATGGATTTGGGAATGGTATATGTACAAATATTGGGAAATAAAATTACTCTGTTGATATTGCATAGATAAACAAGATTTGAATTTGGAAACTAACCTATTCTTCCTCAACTATGTCAAATGCAGGATAGGCACAATTCATTGGAGACCTAAATTGACCCAACATTTTAGAAATATGGTTAATAATTACTAGAACACATGAATGGATCATTCAAACTAGCAATCTCAACAGAATGTTTGTAAAAAAAGAGGTTGATGCAAAGAAATACAAATGCCTAATATTCCAATTATGGGACCACATAACATTGTCCTTCAATTCACTCCTGCTAGAGGTAAAAGAGTTGCTAATTGTGCTGCCCATCAACAATGTCAAGAATTTGTAGATCAAAACTCCATACCAAAAAATAATGTCATGAATTTACCTCAAGCAACATGTAATAATGCATTTGTAGATCAGAATGCAGCAAATGTTGAAACTCAATGTCCACTATGCAAGCAAATTGTGGCAAACAAAAATGTTGTTGAACAACCAAGCCAGCATTTGTCTCCAATAATAGTTGAAGGGAATGAAAATGTAGCCCTACCTAGTGGAATACAATTTCAACAAGCATATAATGAGAATGTAGATTCAACTACAGGTCATGAAACAGTGAAATAACAGAAAATCCAAATTTTGCAAATGAACAAACCTTAGGAGCAATTCCTATAGGTTGTTCAATAGATCAAACTACATGTTATACTATAAGGTTGCTAAGAAACCACTTGAGGACATCCTTACATAGTCTTAAGAAGCGCTTAAGACAGTTTAACTATAGAGTAGATGAGGGGAAGAAGAAATTTAGGGAAATTGGTAGATGGTTCTCTGGGAAGTCATTTTAAGATGTAGAAGAAATGACATTATTGTTGGAATTGGGCACTTTATGAGCAAAAATATATAGTAAAGAGTCCAAAATTGCGGATGTTATTGAACACCTGGATGGAGTACTTGAACACCTGGAAGGATTTTATGCCTAGAAATATGGCTTTCGTATTTCTTGAATCAAGCATGACCTATAAGGCTTTTGAATGTTTGAAACAGATTGACTATCATGGTGTGTTCAAGGGAGCTAATCGTACTTTAGTTTCAGATGAAATGAAAAAGTGGAGCAAAGAAGCTGAGGATATTGATATGGGTTGGGAAAGAACCGATGGTTTCACATATGGAGTTAAAGTGAATCAAGTAAATTCATATGCTTCCTTCATGGTTGAGTCATATGAAAAGAGGACTGGAAGTACAATCATTCAAGTTTCTTTCAAACTTGGTATTGATTCTCATGTGCATTATGATCGAGGTGGGAAAGTATGTGAGATATTATTTGAGTTACTAGAAGATAGTGGCTTGATGTCTTATGTAAGCCTTGGGAAATGGGATGGAAAGGAAGAATATAAACAAATTGTATCACATGTTATTGATCCTACAAATGAGGATAACTTGATGGAATAGTTAAATAGACTAGCACAAGATGGTATCCCGATGGGAAATGGAAGGGTAGTGAAAGTGGATTTGTTTGAGTGCCATGATCTAGTGGCCATATGCAGTTTAGTATGAAATAATAATGTTTCTCCAATGGGGAATAATTTATGTCCTTGGTGCATATGCCATAAAAAATCTATACACATGGTTACAGATGAAACCAAAATCCAAGATGGGGATATTATTCATAGTATTTCCAAGTTTTATGCAATGTCACCAAATTTGCTGCTAGTAAGTTTTATAAATTTATTTAGAGTTTAATTTTGTTTTGATATCTTCACTTACTTTCTTATTCTAATTTTGTTTTAAAACATTAGGAGTTGAATCCTCATTTGGAACAAAGAATGATAGGATGGCAAGAAAACTTGGATGAGTGTATTATAGACATTCAACCAACCTTATGCAGTGGACAATTGAATGTTATCAAGAAGTATCCCATAAATAGAATAGATGATGAAAAGGTACATGATTTCTCAATTAATTCTTTTTTATAAATAAAAGTTCTTATTATTTAATTGATAACTAATGAAATATGTTCTATCAATTTCAACTAACTCGGGCCCAGTGTCCAAGCTTATATATTGTGTGCACCATGCTGGAATTAGAATTGTTTTGAAGATGTTTCGTGAAATTCAAAGAATTGCACAAGACTATGACAAGGTTCATCCAACTAAAGGGATTGAGAAAACTAAATTTATTCAAATTTGGGAGGAGATGGAGAAAATTGGGGTTCCATGTAAGCCTGGGGAACCATACCATCATAAAAGCCAAGAATACAATGACCTTAACTATGGGAAATCAGATGGATCAACATTAGATAAGATCCTCATTCGGCATGAAGGAATTTTAAAGGTTTAATAAAACAATTTTACTTGGAAAAAAATGTAATTTTATATATCATTGAGAATATGATTCAAAATTACAATCCTGATGTTAGCAATTTTGCTTTATTATTTGTCCCTTTTCCCAACCCCATCTTGATGTTAGCATATGTAACATTTTTTATGTGGTTTTTTAATGAAAAATAAATGATGATTTCATGATGGCATATGAGTGAAATTGGCTCACAATTTCATGCAATTTTAATAGAAAATTAAGTAATCATGTATAACAAAATATTGTGTTTGAAGGTTATTGAAGGCCTGCCAGATGAAGAAAAGTATAAAAAGTTGGTGAGGTTGTGGAAGTGTTATAAAGAATTCCACATGTTGTAGTTACAAGGGACTAGAGGGGATGATGCAAATGTGTATGAGGAAAGGTATGTCAATTTGAATTTCTATTAAGTTCATTGTATAGTGTATTTCAGCATGGTGGTTTTGAATCATTCATGATAAAAAAAATTGATCAACTATCAATGCAGGATTGGATTCCTTTCCAATGAGTTGCTTTGGTTATGTTCCTAATGTATCCATGGGGCTCGCGATTTTGATATGACTAGGGTTATTCATCCTTATACCTTAGGAAGGTTAAGGAATGAAGTAATGGAGCGTAAGCATAGGGAAATGAAAAAATTGAATAACAATAGAGGAGGAGGGAGAGGGGTTGCTAATGAGTATAGAAACACATTTGAACATGAAAAAATGTGTCTTGTAAACGAGATGCGAGAACAGTTTTTCAAGATTGTTATGAGGTCAAAAGGTACCTTCCAGAACTTCAAAGAAAGAAGATTCATGCCTTCAACCATTAGAAGTCAACTTCGTGTTGAATATGAAAAGACAAGAAATCCACTCAATGATGAAACTACAACATAGTTGGCATCCTGCTTTCCTGATGTCACTTATCACCAAATAAAACAACTATTTAACTCATGGGTGAAACAATCGAAGAAATCATTGATTGCTCCACCAATTATAAGTATGTTATAATTTTAAATGGTATATAATTCTTCTTTAACTTTATAGTGTGAGGGCTCATGATGATGTGTTTAACTATTAATATGTCCTTACAGATAAGTAATCATCTTGAAAGATCAAGGCCAATAAGCAAATATGGTGAGGAAGATTATCATGAATCACATTTCTTTGGAAAGTGCAAGGAAAAAATAAGGTTCAAACAAAAAATAAACATCATAGATTTCCCTCCAATGGTGAGTGTGATTTTCACTAAATCAATAAATCTATAGATTTGTAAAATACTAAATTAATAGAGTGTAAATCTATAACATAGTGTGTAAATCAGTAACTCTGTAAATTTGTAGAATAGTAAAAAAAAGAGTGTAAATTTGTAAAAAGAGAGTGCAAATCTGTAAATTTTCTGAATTTGCAATTTTGATGTTTCTTATGTTACACATCATTGTACTTTTAGTAAAGTGCATATTTTACATGCTCTTTGACATGGTAAATGTTGTTGATTTCAGGAAATGTGCCAGGTCAATGTGATCAGACCGATGATACACATCAAATGAATGGGGTAGTTGTTGTTGCAATTGCAAAACATAGTGAAACACAAGAAGTGTGTGGAGAAACTATTATTGATATGTCGATGATGGAGGCAATCACTCACAATCAAATGGATGTTCCATCCTTGATAAATGGTGTAGGGCAGAGTGGGGGAAACCAAGAAATTCCAAGGGAAGTAGTTGAAATCCAAAGGAAGGAAGTTGAAAATATTGTACAACTTGGTGCCAATAAAAGAAGTATGAGACCAGAAAAAAAGAAAAAGGTCTTGGATGATCAGAATGCAACATTGTATGAAAAATGGTGAAAGATATGAACTTGTCTACAAAGAGCTAAATTCCAAGGCAGATATTCTCTCCAAGAAGGCTATTGGTCCGGATAGATTGATATATTCAAATTATCCACATATATTATGTAACCAATCTTCCATATGATCTTATATGTAGTATATAAACTATTATATCTTTATGTTTTTTTTTTTTTTTGTTTTTTTTTTTTAGTTGTAAGCCTTTTGTGGTCAATTCCATGAGATCGAATACATGTTGGACATGTATCAACCAAGTGTATCTTTTTTTCCTCATGGAAAAAAATGTGGAAACGGGATTTTTCTTTGCTTATAAGTTATAACTAGTATGGAAACCATATATCTCTTTGATTTGACTATGTAAGTCCATTTTATTCAATGAATAAAAAAGAATCATATGTTTCTTATTGAAATACAATGTCTTGGTATGTGGAATTGCCATCTCTTTGCGTCCATTTTCCAATCCTTTATTTACCCTTTTTGACTCTCAAGGCCATACTTTACCATTGTAACAATCACTATCAACCTAAGTATGTCTCTTTTTATATGTCATCCTTATGATCTAACTCTACTTGCAATTTGTCATGAGAATTACAGTCATTATCTACCTAAGTATGTCACTTTTTATATGTCATCCTTATGATCTAATTCTACTTGTAATTTGGCATGATAACTACTAATTTAGGCTATTCTTATCATAAAACTGACTAATGAGTTGTTTCAGGGTATGTGGTCTATTGAGATGTTGTTATGGGATTACACTTTCCAATTTTGCCTCGCCAAGGACAAGACAAGGACTCTTTGAATTTTTTGTTACACATGAGACTTATTTTGGATGCGTTGATCTCCTTATCATTTTTGAAGTTATTCTCACAAAGATTGTGGCAAGACATCGAAGGGATTGGGTGGAGAGACTTCCTGAAGTATTATGGGCTTACATGACTACTTGAATAAATACTATAGGATTCTCTCCTTATGAACTGGTCTTTGGTAAGAATCCTATCTTTCTTATTAAAATTGAAATCAAAACACTTGGAACTGACTTGGAAGTGGATTTGAACTTACTACATCTAAGAGATATCAGTTGGAATAGCTAAATGAATTAGAAAATAAGTGCTTGGTTGTTGTGCAACGTACATGTTGGCATTATGAGACAAGTGTTGTCCTTGATGGAAAATCACACAGATGACAGATCATAGTGCAGCAGGTCAGTAGCAAAGAGTTGATGATCAGACTACAAAGAATGAAGAAAATAAGTTATAAGCAGGTTCCTCTTATCAAAGTCGCATATACACGCGGGATCATTTATCAAAAGGCTCGTATGCGTATACACGCACTTTCATGCAAGGGAAGGCGCGTACATTGGGTTTTGGTCCATGGTATTAAGTCCTTGGTATTTGGACCTATGGTTTTGGACCATGGTATCTCGTCAAATTGTTGATCCCAAGTATTGGGTCCATGGTATTGATTTGTTATGGTTTTGGACCATGGTATTGAGTAAGGCCTAAGACTATAAAAGGAGAAGAAGATCATTAGGCAAGTGTATGGAAAAAGTCTTGAATATCTGATTAAGTATGAGATCCAGTATGCAGGTTATGGGTTGATGATGCATTGCTTGATCTGAGCTAAGGAGGAATCTCACCAGTTGATGGAGAACAAGATCTAAGGATAGATCGGGATCAAAAGGTTTGAAATGAACTATCTCTATATGGTTGTTTATGCTTGTTCTAGATATGTATATTGACGCATGTAATGTTCTAATCTAAGTATAATTTAAGTTTGAAATAGTTGCAAGTCATGATTGAATATTTATAGATCTGTACGGGGTTGGCTTTGGTGAAAGCGCATATGTATGTGAGTTTGATTCATCGTAGTAGCATATACATTATGAAGTATGATGTTTGAAGTTGCAATTGGGTCTGATTGTTATTGCAGAGTTCTGTTGTCTGATCTGTGTTCTGGTGACTGTGTTGTTGACAGGGTTTCAGTGTTTCAGTGATTCAAAATTGATGATGCTAGTATTGATTTTTTTGTGCTTCAATGATATTTATGGGTCTAGTATGAAAATTGGATGAAACGTGGCCTTCAGATTATAGTGTTGTGCTTCAGGAGTATCCAGTCTGAAAATGTATGAAATGTGGTCCCTAGAGGATGAAAGGAGATTGTAGGTCGGCACCTACGTACTAGTACATCAGCTAGTACAAGAGCAAAGGGGGTGGTAGCTCCCTTCCAATAGCAGCTAGAGAACGAGTAAAGATTGGAGAATTTAGTAGGCCGGCACCTACGTACTAGTAAATGGATCAGCTAGTACAAGAGCTAAGGGGGTTGTAGCTCCCATCCAGGAGAGTCTAGAAAACAAGAGAGGGTTGTAGCCCTCTGCAGGTAGAAGCCTGCGTACTGGTATAAGACTGCACCAGTACAGAAATATTGTAAAATGAAGTTTCTTATTAAAAGAAGATAGAGACGACTTGCAGCAGGTGGTTTTCACCCACATTGGGTTTCCACCTTATATCATGGTGTTCATGTGTGCTTCTTGTGTGTGATGATATGTTCTGTTTTACTGCACTTGCTTACTGTTCATGTGGTTAATGAAGTTCTGATGCACTAACTAAAGATCCACATTTAATGGATTAACTGAATCATAAGTATTCTGGATATACGCTAGTTGCATTAGACATGGTTGCGTATACATGCGGGTTCACTTAACTGAAGTAGCGTATATGTATCTAAGTATGGAAATGAAAAAGTTTTATTGATTTGATAATACTGATTCACCCCCCCCCCCCCCCCCCTCTCAGTATTATTTCCAACAATTGGTATCAGAGCAGGTCCTTTGCTAGAAGCTTGATCGCTTGAAGGAGATCCATGGAACAATGGGAAAGAAGCTTAAGAAGAAAGCACCTAAGAAAAAGAATACATCTCAGAAGAGCTATGACAGTGGGAGTATCGATTGGGGACTATGTGGAAGAATCACTTCAGATTCAGAATCACTTCAGAATGAAGATGAACAAGATCTATCAGGTATGAATTTTTTATCCTCTGGTATCTATCCATTTGAAGACGATGAAAGCGATAGCGAAACAACTGAATTTGCTCTTATAGGTGAACAAGAAAGATATCAAATAGAGGCAAAATTCAAAAGGCTTACAGACAAAATTAGAGATCAACAAGATCTATTGAACGAAAGGGAATTTGCTTTCAAAGAAGAAGCTACCAAACTAAAAGTTCAATTAGAGGAAGGAAACAAGGTAAGGAAGGTATTCAGGGACAAGGTGTTTCTATGTCAAAAATTGCAAGATGAAGTGACATCATTACGAAATGAAGTCAATGAAAGGAGCACAACAATCAAGAAACTCAGAGATAGATCTAGTTATTATGAAAGGCTTGAAGCTACGATCCTCTCACTAAAGGAAGATCTTGAAGAATCAAAAAGGCGGAATAAAGATCTACACCAAGCTCTTGAAAAACAAGAAAATGAAGTTCTTGAACTAAGACATCAGTTAGAAGAAAGAAGAAATGTTGAAGAAAACTTGAAGAAGCAGTATCTTGAAAAGGAAGAGCAACTTCAAGTTGAGGTAAATATTCTAAAAGATAAATTAGAGGAAAAAGATAAGCTCTTACGATTTCAAGATAGTACTAAGATCTTGGATGATATTCTTAGTAGTCAAAGGTCTCCTGCTATCAAAACTGGTCTTGATTTTCATGAATCTGTTGACGGTGAATCTAGTTCAGAAAATAAGACAAGGAACTCTAATGCAAAATCTGAAATGTTCAACAAGGAAATGAGAGGTCAACCCCATCAACAGCCAAGGAAAGAAATTCTTCAAAGAAAATCTTTTACTTCTCCAATGAATAAGGTTAAATGCTATATATGTCATAATCTTGGACATTTTGCAGCCAGATGCAGAAGAAGAGTGGTTCAAGACCGTCATGTAGAAAGATCATCACATTCCAAGTACTTTAATGGATATTGTTTTTCTTGCAATATGTTTGGTCACAAAGGTGCTGATTGCTACAAGAGGAATATGAAACATGTAAGATGTTATGAATGTAATAAGCTTGGACATACAGCAAAGGAATGTAGGCACAAAGTATGGGCACCACACCAAAAGGAGAAAACATCATCACACTTGAAGATATGGAAGAAGAAGGAAGTACAGTCAGAAAGATGTGGCACAACACAATATACAGACATGACAGACTCAGAGGGAGTTGAAAGTGTAAAACTTCAGTGTCCTAAATCTCATACGCAAGTTGCATAAAGGGAAGTCGCATATATACGCGAGTTAGACACTTCACAGTCGCGTATATGTCAGTCTAAGGAAAAGCAGAGGGGACAGGCTCAGGAAAAGGGTCTGATATGATTCAGTCCATTATTTGTTCTGTTTGATAATGGTTACAATCTACTAATGATGTGTGGAAATGTCTTGATGTTTAGAAGTGTTTTTGATCCTAACTTGATGATGATGATGTCGTGATACTTCTTGTTGATATATGCATGTTCAGATCTGACAATAGACAGGATGGCACAGGTTTAGGGGGAGCATATGCTTTTAATAATGCATTGTTGGCATTATGGTTAGTAGTCCTTGGTAATGATGCTTATATGGCTAAATGATACATTTTGCTATGATATGGTTATGAGTTGTCCATGACAAAATCTCATATGATTCTTGGGGCTACATAGTTGATATTCAGATCAGATTTGTGGTTGATTCTTTGATGATGCATATATGGTGCTTACATGGTGATCTTCATAAGGATAAGGAGAAGTACAAAGCTTGAATACACATCTTCTTTACTTGATGATGAGTTACTCATATGTTGTTGTCATCTTATGCATAAAGATCATATAATATAGTTATGATGCGGGATTCCTATAGTTCTTGGCACTCATGTGGATGAGGATTGTTGAAGTTGATGATATAAAGAAATCTTGACAAAAGATCTTGAGCTCAAGATACATAGTGCTAGATACATGAATGATTACTCAAAGTTGCATTGTTGGAGACATGATGATGATGAGTTCTTACCTATATGATGATAGGTTGGCACTTACATATGTTGATTGATGCAGATGTTCCCAAAGTAATGATACTTGGATCATGCAGATCTTAATGATGATGAGATGACCATGGTGTTTTTCACAAATGTTGTAATGAATTTATGATGATGAGTTTATATCTATATAAAGACATACCTTGTTACAGGACATTTACAAGTTGTTGATCTGGAAGTGGTTGTACGCGATTTTTATGAGGGATATCCGTGTATATACGCATGTTTCTGTGGATACAGTCGCGTATATCTTGGAAATCAGTGGGCCAGACTCAGGATGAGAAAACTCTGTTATGGGTTTGACAGAGACCATCTGGAACAGGTGCAGAGAGAGAACATGATTGCTGATTTAGATGTTGTTGACAGATTCTTATAGAGCAAATCATACATTGTGTATGATAGTTGCTAATGACGATCATGATCTTATTTAGATGTTTGGTCTCATGTAAAGGTCATATCAAGACTCATGATGTAATAGTGTGTCTCTATCTATTGTAGTCATTTGATGAAATCTCTTCTGGTCACATGATGTAATCTGTAACCCCTTTATGCATAAGAAGGATGATGAAATATTTCAGTCATGTATTTCTTTTTATCAAGGTCATGTGACGGCCTACGTTGGTTTCCCCACTATGTCTGGGATGAATAATGTTATACTCTTGTATTATCATGTGTAAACTTTTGGTATATCCCCACTTTGATGGGAGATGGATGTATGTATGAGTCCTTGGTGATAGGAAGGTCGAGTCATGTTCTTCTTGTAAAACATCTTTTTGCAGACCTTGCTTATAGTCAGGGGGGCATGAACAGCACATTTCAGCAGAGCAGAAACTTCAGCATGTACTCAGAGGGAGCATGGATAGATTGGTACAACTTGGCATATATAAAGGGGGAGCTCATTCAGGGGGAGTATGGACAGTGGAATGTATATCAGGAAAGAGAATATCTTGGTCCACTCTTTGCCCTTAATGTCAAAGGGGGAGAGTGATTTGGTGTTGTTGCCATCAAGTCCAAAGGGGGAGATTGTTGGCATTATGATGCATGTGTTGTACTTGATGGCAACCCACTCATAGAAAACATCTCACTTATTCATAACTAGATGAATCTTCAGAAGAGATATCAGATGTGACTGAATTAGATGACAGTTCTCAGTAATGACAAGTTAGCTTTTCCATCAAGTTCAAAGGGGGGATTGTTGGCATTATGAGACAAGTGTTGTCCTTGATGGCAAATCACACAGATGACAGATCATAGTGCAGCAGGTCAGTAGCAAAGAGTTGATGATCAGACTACAAAGAATGAAGAAAATAAGGTATATGCAGGTTCCTCTTATCAAAGTCGTGTATACACGCGGGATCATTGGGTTTTGGTCCATGGTATTAAGTCCTTGGTATTTGGACCTATGGTTTTGGAACATGGTATCTTGTCAGAATTGTTGATCCCAAGTATTGGGTCCATGGTATTGATTTGTTATGGTTTTGGACCATGGTATTGAGTAAGGCCTAAGACTATAAAAGGAGAAGAAGATCATTAGGCAAGTGTATGGAAATAGTCTTGAATGTCTAATGAAGTATGAGATCCAGTATGCAGGTTATGGGTTGATGATGCATTGCTTGATCTGAGCTAAGGAGGAATCTCACCGATTGATGGAGAACAAGATCTAAGGATAGATCGGGATCAAATGGTTTGAAATGAACTATCTCTATATGGTTGTTTATGCTTGTTCTAGATCTGTATACTGACGCATGTAATGTTATGATCTGAGTATAATTTAAGTTTGAAATAGCCGCAAGTCGTGATTGAATATTTATAGATATGTACGCGGGTTGGCTTTGGTGAAAGCGCGTATGTACGCGAGTTTGATTCATCGTAGTAGCGTATACATTATGAAGTATGATGTTTGAAGTTGCAGTTGGGTCTGATTGTTATTGCAGAGTTATGTTGTCTACTCTGTGTTCTGGTGACTGTGTTGTTGACAGGGTTTCAGTGTTTCAGTGATTCAAAAATTAATGATGCTAGTATTGATTGTTTTGTGCTTCAACATATTTATGGGTCTAGTATGAAAATTGGATGAAACATGGCCTTCAGATTATAGTGTTTTGCTTCAAGAGTATCCAATCTGAAAATGTATGAAATGTGGTCCCTGGAGGATGAAAGGAGATTGTAGGTCGGCACCTACGTACTAGTACATCAGCTAGTACAAGAGCAAAGGGGGTGGTAGCTCCCTTCCATTGCAGCTAGAGAACGAGTAAAGATTGGAGAATTTAGTAGGCTGACACCTATGTACTAGTAAATGGATCAGCTAGTACAAGAGCTAAGGGGGTTGTAGCTCCCATCCAGGAGAGTCTAGAAAACAAGAGAGGGTTGTAACCCTCTGCAAGTAGAAGCCTGCGTACTAGTATAAGATTGCACCAGTACAGAAATATTGTAAAATGAAGTTTCTTATTAAAAGAAGATAGAGACGACTTGCAGCAGGTGGTTTTCACCCACATTGGGTTTCCACCTTATATCATGGTGTTCATGTGTGCTTCTTGTGTGTGATGATCTATTCTTTTTTACTGCACTTGCTTACTGTTCATGTGGTTAATGAAGTTCTGATGCATTAACTAAAGATCCACATTTAATGGATTCACTGAATCATAAGTATTCTAGATATACGCTAGTTGCATTAGACACAGTTGCGTATACACGCGGGTTCACTTAACTGAAGTAGCGTATATGTATCTAAGCATGGAAATGAAAAAGTTTTATTGATTTGATAATACTTATATTATTTCCAACAATACAGATATCATTCAGAAATGGCATTCCAAGTGGCATGACAAGTTTATTCAGAAAAAATTGCTTCAGAAAGGTGACTGGGCCTTGCTATATGATTCCAGATTTAAACATTTCAAGGGTAAGTTGTGCACTAGGTGGCTAGGTCCTTATGAAGTAGAAGAAGTCTTTGACAATGGGACTGTAAAGTTGACAACCATTAATGGTTCCCAAACATCTTTTCTTGTCAATGGACAACGTATTAGGTTGTATCATAAACCTACCTCTTGGGATTCATTTTTCAACATTGTCTCAATTGAAAATTCAAGCCTTGATGTGGCAAGGGAAACTTTTCATGTGTTTCCATCCACTTAGTTTTATTAATGAAATAAAAATATAATAAAATATCCAATGGTGAAAACCCTTCTAGGGCGCCATTGGATGGAAAAGAGTAAAAAATCAAATTTCTTATGGTGAAAACCCCTTTGGGGTGCTATTAGATGTCTGTGGTGAGTGAAAATTAGCTTGTTGGTGTTCAAAAAATCCTTTCCTTTTCTCTATAACAACACTCTAATATATGTTTTCTGTTTGGAATTGAATTACTGCTTGAATTTTTTATTGTTACAGACTTCATTTTGAAACACACCATAGGTTCCTATGTATCAACTTCGACTGTTGTAGTTCCTCAAGGTCTTGCTAATAAAGTTGAATACATGGCTAATTAATTTCCATATTTTCACATTCTTATTGTACAGATTAACAATATTTTTACTTGGTTTCCATCACAAGCTTTAGGACATACTCATGTAGCCTTATATTTGACAACATAGTTTTGAAGTGGATACACCATATCCTATTGTCACAGAAGTATTTCACCACATAATTTCAATCTAACCATTTGACATGCGTCAAGCATGAGACATTGTTCAATATTGATCAAATCGCTTTCCCTTTACAGTCCTATGTCATCACAATGGTAAGCCAACGACAGGTATGTTTAATTTTCATTTACTTGCAGGATTTGGATTTAAAGGATGCTATGAATTTTTTGTTACACGTGTCGAGGACAGATTTTATAATTAAGTTGGGAGGAGTAGTGTACCATATCTATCTTACGATACACTATGACTGCACCAATTCAATAATTACCATTTGGCTGACATACGATACACCTTATCTTAATTCATTAATTACCCATTGTCATCGTTACTCTTGTTGTCATTCCTAAAACTAATGCAACTACTTTAAATCATTCTTGGTAGTTGTCATTTAAGATGAAAGTCATGAATTCAATAAAAAAATGGGTAACCATAATTCTTCTCTACCCATTGTCAAATTTTGTCTTATCAATACTTTCTACTGTAGAAAGTGTGGCCATGTAACCGTTTTTGAGCAGTAACAATTCTTGAGAATCCATGGGAGGAGCGGCAGTGTGTCATGGACCTAATTCCATAGATATTTTGTTACACTTTCTAGAATCCCTAGAAATATTTCGAAGTAGGGTGGTTAATTTAGTTTGAGAGGATACAAGGTTTCAATGAACATATTGCATTAGAATTTGCACAAGCTCTGCATGAGAAACATTTGAAGGTTAGAGGGTTTAGAATTGTTGTTTTAGAGGACATAATTGTCAGGGTGACAGGTTTACCTTAGATAAGGACCCGTTCATTTTTTAGGAAAATAACAGTCCCAATAACTAAAGAAACATTTCTATAGCCAAGAGAGGAAGTAAGGATCAAGGGGAGAGGTATTGATAGAGCATCCCTTCCTCATCCTTGGGATGATGTGGCTTTATTTATTCATAAGTTTATTACCTATGAGGGATGCTTTGGGACAGTATTCAATTATCATTTCTAGCTATTGACACATATTAGTAATGGACAATTAATAAATTTCCCCCATTATCTACTGAAGTCTTTGCAGAAAATGGAACAAGCAGCGTGTGTGGCACAACATCCAAATACTTTCTTAACCAACCATGCACTCATTAAGTTAATTATAATTCATTCACTGCAACAATGGGGAGGCCATGGACTGGTTTGCTAGCATGTTCACATGTACCATCCCCTGAAACAGAGGAAAGTGAAGGTGAAGAGCGGGAGGAAAGTCTTGAGACAACAACAACAAACAGAGTAGTTACACCTCTGAGACAAAGTAGAATGGATACACCTCCTAAACCCCATTGGAGAAACCCTAAAATATGGAGTTCCATAAGAACATATGTTAGTACATCTACTGAAGGAAAAAGGGCATGCATTGAAGAACCTATGTATATATCCAGTGGACAATTTGAGATTAGTAATTATGGATGCCCTATTGAGCAAGAAAGTCCTAAGGTAGAGACTGCTAAAATAGGGGCACCTGGAAAAGCATCAGTTGAAGCAGGGATTCCTGAAATGAAAATGCCTGGGAAATCCAAGGAAGCATCCAAAAAATCTACTTCTTTACAAACAAGAGTGAAAAATAGGCCATTGAAAAAGTTGTTGCATGGAAAGAATCTTAAGAAGAGAGTGTGGGTAATTGTTATGCCATCTACTACCCCAATACCTTAGGAGTGTATTGATACAGCAGAACCAGAGGATTCTGAGGGACAACAAAATGAAGAAAAAGAAGAAGAATTTGTAAAAGAATGTATCCCAACACCTAAGGTCCATGTTGTTTCACCTGAATCAAAGGAACAACAAAAAAAGGTAGAGCTTACAAGGAACAAGAATATATCTCTTTACGAGGCAAGCTTGAAATTGACCTCCTTATCCAACAAATTAATAAATTGAAGGAGGAAAATGAAGATTTAAGAAAACAACTTGCCATGGTCAAGGGACAACTTTAGTTTAGAAAAAAAAATGGACTAAAAACCCTAGCAGAAGTGGCAGAAATAATGTCACTTGATGGTATAATAATGAGATTGTGTGAGGGTGCAAGAAAGTGTTGGAAGAAGCAGGTTGTGAAAGGCCAACCATTGTTTCGGTTGAAATCCAAGTTGGAGAGCCAGATGAGAATTCCAAACCATTATTCCAGAAGAACTTGTTGAATATGTTGTTGTTACACAAGAAAGATTAGTTGAAGTAGAGCGGGATGGAGAAAAATTGTATTCCATAAGAACCTATTTATGATGCTATTATTACACAAGAACCAATAGCTGAAAAATAGAAAACTGAAATAAAATTGGTCGTTGCTCCACAAGAACATATTGACGATGTTGCTATTTCACAAAAACTAGTAGTTGATATAGAGTAGTAGGTGGATAAAGGGGATGAAGAGATGTTCCACGAAGTTGTTGAATTTGTCACTGTAACAGTAACAGAAACAACCTAGTCAACATTTGAAGAGTCATTAAGTCAACGATTTTGCTTGAGGAATTAGAGAAGTGGAAGAAATTAGCAATCTTGTTGAAGGATGAAGTTATCCCTCTGAAACAACATAAGGAAATTATTTATTATCTTAAGAGGACATGGGCTGAAAATTCGAAGGTTCAGGACTTGGTGAGGATTCAGGAGGAAAGAAAGCAAGCATTGTTACAAGTAGAAGAATTACAAGGGGAAGTACAATTGTTACAGTAGGAAAAGGAGTTCCTGTATGAACTTGTTGACAATATCCTGAGTTCTAGACCCGCTCCTCTGTCTTATCCCTTGTATCTACAAGAAAAATGCTTCATTTTTCAATTAACAACCCTTAAGGAGAAACGATTGTATGAGATGAGGGAGGCTCAAGGCTTTCTCGAAACCCTCCAAAAGGCCACTTTTCTAGAACAACATTTATTGTGTGAAATTCATTTGCATGATTTTTCCTATTTTGAAGAAAGGACCGTTAATATTACACCATATGTTGGATATGTTTAGTTGAGAGCCTTTGTGTCCTTTATACAAAATCAAATTGGTTGGAAGGTTATCTATGATACTATAACCGCTAGTGAAAGAAAGGTGAAATTGTTTATCCGAAATGAACCTGGACCTACTAAAAAATTCTTTATGGTGTATAACAGAATATGGCGATATTTAGACACCAAAAAGAATCTTATGGAATTCAAGAACAAAGTTTTGGAAAGTTGTCTCAGAAGTATCAGAGAAATGAAACAGGATGCATTAAATGGAAGTAGGCTCAGATGGGATGCTTGCAGGAAGGAGTTGAAGTATGAGGACCCTTATTGTTTTCTAAATTTTATACAGCCAATTTCTAGGGTCTCTCAATATGTAGAATTCATTAGGAGAAGTGGCCTTGGTTGGCTTGGACTTAGGTTCAAATTTCCTCTTATTTGGATGCCTGCCTATCAGTATCAACATCCATATCATCACTCATATATTATTGGAAATGGAATTGGTTCTTTCTCGAGGATATAAAGCAGATTCATTGGATACTGCAAGAGCCTACAATTTTTTAGAATTCCATTCTCGGCACATCAAAAACTAGTTACAAGGGTCTGCATGAGGACATGCAGATGCTTAATTTGGGGGAGATGTTGGGATATGGAATTGGCATCTTTTTGCATCCATTTTCCTGTCCTTTATTTACCCTTTTTTACTCTCAATACCATACTTTACCACTATAACAACCACTATCAATGTAAGTATGTATCCTTTTATATGTCATCCTTATGATCTAATTTTGCTTGTAATTTTGCATGAGAACTACTTCTTTAGGCTATTTTTATCATAAACTGACAAATGGGTTGTTTCAAGGTATGCGATATGTTGAGATGTTGTTATAGGATTACACTTCCAGTTTTTTCCTCGCCAAGGACAACACAAGTACTCGTTGAACATTGTTGTTACATGTGAGACTTATTTTGGACTCATTGATCTCCTTTAATCAATCATGAAGACTGGTCTAAAAAATTATTTGGTCAAAGTCAGTTCAACTGCCAAAGGAAATGTTTATGGATAGCGTAGCTGAAACAGTTAGGATTTTCATAGTTGATTATTGTAATTTTTAAAAGTTGTTACAATTTTGTCCCAACCTTGGAAATTGTTATCAAACTGTTAATATGTATTATCAACTTAGATCACATGAATGATGATCTTATCATTGTCATCTGAAATTATAAAGAGGAGCGCTTTATGCCCATGAGAGAGACATGTAGATATACATAGATAGGCATATAGAGGGGGAGAGCACCAACATTATCATCTTATATGTTTCATTAATGCAAATCATAATCATTCGCGACACCATACCTTTCTGCTAACTAGCTTGTGTGTTATGTAATGTACCAGCCCCTATCTGGAATTAAGGGCCCTCCTTCTTAGTAGGGATCAATGGTTAGGAAGGTACTATAGATATTTGATTTATTTCCTCTCAGTTATGATTCATGTATGATTGGTGTTATTGTTACTGTTAATCGTGTTCATACTTTAATGATTGCAGAATTCTAACCTTTGTATTATGTAACAGAATAGGTCCTAGACCAGTCCCTTTGTTAAAGTGATAGACATTTAATTCTTGTTATAGTTTGATGGTGTGTTTAGCTCATTGAATGTGTTTTTTAGCATTTTATTGAGTGAATGGTTTCCAGGGGTGTTTTTTCTTCTTGAATAAGAGTGACTATGTGACAAAGTGATTTATTCTACATTGTGTGTTTATTTCCTGGAAGCGTTAGCAAGGTTTGAGAGTGTAACAACCAGAGTGTTGGATTGTTGAGAGTGTTATTACAATGATTAAGTTTGAGATTCATTATAGGTATTCATCATTTTCCATTGCATATACTTTGTGTGGTAGCCTTGAAATAAAAAGGCCTACCCAGATTGACAATTAATGTGAGAGTCAGATCTATTGCTCTGAATTAAAAGAACAATTGTTCTACCCAACACAATGATGAAATAATATTATGAGAAAAAATTAATTACATAAAAATACATTTTTTTCATAAACAAAAACATTATCGAAGAAAAAAAAATATTAAACATTGAAATGTATTTACATTAATAACATGTACAAAGATTATTGTTATAGACCTCTAGGCTTCTTGGGAGGTTTTTGCAAGCCCTCCTCTTCACAAGAATCTAATGTGGTACAATCTCTCTTGCCTTGTGTAGAAGCCTCTGGTTCTTTCGAAGTTACAACACCTGCTTGTAATTTATCTTCCAACTCCTTCACTTTGTTTACATAGTGTTTCAAGTTGCTTTCCATTTTACTTTTTCAGCAATGTTCTTATTCAAAATCTCAACATGCTTCTTATTACTTTTTTGAGTATTATTTTTCCCTTTTTTAATAGTATCCTTTGCTCTTCTCAACTCAGCTTTAACTTGACACAATTTAGCCTTAATCTTCTGTTTCTCATCAAGTATGAAAAATTGGAACTGCAAGAGGTATGGACTTTATCTGCAAAGCGATAATTTGGGATTTCAAATCTGCTATCTCACTTTGGCATCCCAAATGTTGTGTTGTGTGCTTGTCAAATATCTTTCTTTTAATATCCTTAATATGCTCTTCCTTCTCAGTTAGCTTCTTCTTTAGTGATTCATTTATTGTTGATGTGTTAAACACATCACCTCTAGCGTCCGTTGTTGCAACAACTTTAAACAATGACATCTCTCACTCGTGTAGGCCCAATCATACTTAAGCAAGGTATTTTTAAGTTTTTAAAATTTAGCATTTAGTACTTCAATAGCTCGATTCAAGATTTTCTCTCGTGCTCTTAATGACTCCTCAAACTCTAACAAGGACTTTAAGTTCTTACCACCTGTCAATTGTTCATCTTCATTTTCAAACTTACTCTCCATTATTTAGTAATCAATTCAATGATTTTCTTTTGAAACTCATCCTTTAAAGTACTAATATATTGTATATATCCTTCACTCCTTGCATAATTTTTACTACATGTGGAATATAGGTCTATAGAGGTGTTATGTTAAGAACCTCAGGTTTGTTTTTAAGCTCATTTTTAACTTGTTATATCTTGGCTTCATATTTATTCTTTTCAACCTTAAACATTTCATGAAAATCATTAAGTTTGTTAATTCCATCATCTATAGCTTTACATGCTTTAGCTTTGAAATCTAGAATAATTATTTCGTACTTGTCTATAGATACCTTTGCCCTTTGTTCACTATCCACTAAACATTTCTACAATCCTGCAACTTCCTACTTCAGATGAAGAGCTTATTGATCCTTATTCATGCATATTTCACAACTATTTTTTGAGGAATCATGGTGAACCTGTGGAGAAGATAATGACTCTTTGGATTTCTCTAAATCTATAACTTGTTGCATGAGTTCAATAATATTCTTATCCTTATTCATGCACAGTTCATAACTCTTTATACAAGAATCATCTTAACCCTCTGAAGAAGCATGAATACCATCACCAATGGCTTCTTCATCGGTGTTGACAAATCCATGCACCATATCTACATCTTGGAATGTATTTAAGCTCGCCAAAGCTACAACAACAACAACTTCATTAAGGTTCATTGGATTGATGTCACTTCCCACATTTTCCATATTTTCCTCCAAAAAGTCTTCATGTATTTGTGAAGTGGTAGCAGGAGCAACCCCTTCCACATTCTTCTTTGGAGAATGTTGAGGTATTTTGTCATTGTCTTCCTGCACTTTACACCTCCTATTGTATGTTTGTTTAGGACTCCTTGATTGCACTACGTTGGGTCAATACAGGTCAATAATTTTTTGCAATGTGTTGAGGTAGTTGAACTTGACCCTCTTAAGTTTACTTTCCTACAATGCGTGGTGCAATTTCTTAGCCAATAGAAAAGGTACATATATGGCCAAGTATTCAACCCATTGTATGACCAGCTTCATGCATTCATTGGAAATATCTTTCTTGTGGTGATTTATAATGGTCCTGAGGACAATATGAATCAAGGTTTTGTATAATCCCGGGGGAACATATTACATTTTGGACAATATGAATCAAGGTGTTGTATAATCCTTGGGGAACATCTTACATTTTTAAACCATTTCTGGGAACAACTATTTTTTTCCTTGGAGTTTGATGGCCATCTCACTATTTTCTACGTTAGGGGTTTTCATGTGGTCCAACATTACTCATCCACTATGTGATATTTTAGTTGCTCTAGAAACCAAATCAAGGTCCAAATAAACCTTATGCCTAAAAATTACTAATTCCTTCGACTCATGATCATAATTAAAAATATCCCCATCTATCTCTTCTATTCTGAAATTGAATTCTCCAAAAAGAAATTGATGCACTCCTTCTCTTAAGAGTATATTGAGCATACTTTCTATCCACTTGCTTCTATCATTCCATTAATCAGCATTCTCTTGGAAAATTTTCACTGAGAAACTCTCAACTTGGAAACCATGTTTGTCAATTGATCGCATGGCAGAGCATGCCCTTGTTTCCATGGTCAATGATGTCTTTGAAACAAATTTGAATGCACGTTGAGGATGGAATTTTAGGATATAGGTTGAGGATGCACACTGAGGATGGAAGTTCAAGATGCACGTTGAGGATGCACGCTGAGGATGGAAGTTCAGGATGCACAGCGAGGATGCCAACAAAATAGGTTTTTAGAAATTTATATGAATAATAAACTTTATATTATAAAGTTTATAAATACTAAACTTTATGCTATAAATTTTTATATACTAAGCTTTATAATCAACATTCAATCTATGAAAACTGAACTTTTAAAAAAAATTACAATGTTGGACATGGTGTAAAATGGAAGTCGTAAACATACAAATGCATGCAGAGATTGCATGATTATATTTGAATGAATGATTTATTAACACGTGTGCACAATTTGCAAGTCTCGTGGTCAAAATTCAAAACCAATGATTTAAGTTCTTGAATTGTTATGTCAAGAATACAGTGTAAATGTACAAAACTAGGCATAGAAATATCCCTGTCGAAGACTGTACAAGTGTATTTAATTGAAAATAATCCTATGGGGTTGAGGGAAAATGTATTTTTTGACAAAACCCTCTTTTACATTCCTCAAATTCCGTGTCTCTTTCTTGTAATTGATTTGACAAAATGACATTTTTTTAATTTTTAAACTAGTTTTACCTAGCTCAAAAAAATGCCTATCATACCCTCATTCTTGATTCTTTCTGAGTGATTTCAGTTGAAAATGGTGTCTTCTACTATTCCCCACCTCATTATAACCTAGTTTTCAAATTTAAAAAGGTGCCCTTGAGCAAAAATCGATTAGGGTAATCCTATATTTATGAGATGTCCCCTTAGTTTAATAAAAATGAAATCCAACCCATGTTATGAAATGATTATAGTAAATAACCAGATGTGGGTGAAGGTGGTGGCATGGTCATACAAGGCCACATCCTCCCCCGATTTAATGGCCATGAAAGAGGGTAGTTTAAGGTTGGCACATGTTGACCTTGTGACCATTTATTTCCCCATCCTTCTCTCATATTATTGACTAAATTGAAGTTCAAGATGCATGTTGAGGATGCACACTGAGGGTAGAAGTTCAAGATACACGCCAAGGATGCCAAAAAAATAGGCTTTTAGAAATTTACATGAATAATAAACTTTATAGTATAAGCTTTATATATAATAAACTTTATGTTATAAACTTTTATATAATAAGATTTATAATCAACATTCAATCTATGAAGAGTGCGCTTTTAACAATTTTGACTCTGATGGACATGCAAAGATTGTGTAACCATAAAATTGCATGCAAATATTGCACAATAATATTTGAATGAACGATTTATTTACACTTATGCATAGTTTGGAAGTCTCTCTGTCAAAACTCGAAACTAATGACTTAAGTTCTTGAATTGTTCAATCATGAACAAAGTTCAAATGTACAAAAGTGGGCTTAGAAAAATGTGTTTCAAAGACTGTAAAGATGTCATTAATTGGAAAAATTCCTATGGGGCTGAAGACAGATGTATTTGTGACAAAAACCTCTTTCACATTCCTCAAATTTTGTGTCAGTTTCTTGCAATTGATTTAACAAAATGACAATTTCTCATTTTTTAACCTAGTTTTACCCAACTCCTGCCATACCCTCATTCATCCTTATTTTTTAGTGACTTCAATTGGAAATGGTGTGTTCTACTATTTCCACCTCACTATAAACTTGGTTTTTCAATCTCGGCTAAAAACGAGCATGTTGAGCAAAAACACCTAAGGGTTGTCTTGTATTCATGAGATGTCCCCTTAGTTTAATAAAAATGCAAGTAAGCCCCTGTTATGAAATGATTATAGTAAATAGATTTGGGAATTGGATATTTACACATATTGGAAAAGAACTTACATCTGTTGGATTTTTATAGCCTTCCCTCATTTTCTCATAGTGGATGTATGAAAATTTCACTTTCAACAATTTTTACTATGATGGACATTTGGTGTAAAATGCAAGCCATAAACATACAAATGCACACAAATATTGCAAAATCATATTTGAATGAATGGTTTATTTACACTTTTCCATAATTTGTAAGTCTCTTGGTCAAAATTCAAAACTAATGACTTAAGTTCTCGAATTCTTTTGTTGAGAATTGAGTGTAAATGTACAAAAATGGGCTTAGAAAAATGCTTAACAAAGACTATAAATATGTCAATAATTGGAAATAAGAATATGGGGCTGAAAAAATATGTATTTGTGACGAAAACCTCTTTCACAATCCTCAAATTTTGTGTCAGCTTCTAGCAACTAATTTGACAAAATGACAATTTCTCAGTTTTTAACCCATTTTTACCTAGCTCATTAAAATATTTGTCATACCCTCATTCTTCCTTCTCTTTAAGTGAATTAAGTTGTAAATGGTGTGTTCTACTATTTTACACCTCACTATATACCTATTTTTTCAATTGGGCTACAAATGTGCTTTTTGAGCAAAAACGTCTAAGTGTTGTCTTGTATTCATGAGATGTCCCCTTAGTTTAATAAAAATGCAAGCCAACCCCTATAATGAAATTATTATAGTAAATGGATTTGGGGATAGGATAGGTACACATATTGGGAAATAACATTACTCTATTGATTTTTTATAACCTTCCCTCATTTGCTCACAATGGATGTATGAAAGTACACTTTTAAACGATTTTTACTATGATGGACATCTAGTGTAAAATACAAGCCACAAACTTACAAATGTGTGCAAAGATTGTGCGGTCATATTTGAATGAATTATTTGTTTACACTTGTGCACAATTTGTAAGTCTCTTTATCAAAATTCAAAACTAATGACTTAATTTCTTGAATTCTTATGTCAAGAACAGAGTGCAAATGTACAAAATTAGGCTTAGAAAAATGATTGTCGAATATTGTACATACGTAAATAATTGGAAATAAGCCTACATGGATGAAGACATATCTATTTGTGACAAAGGCCTCTTTCACATTCCTCAAATTATGTGTCATTTTCTTGCAATTGATTTGACAAAATGACAATTCCTCAAATTTGTAACCTAGTTTTACCCAGCTTAGAAAAATTCTTGTCATACCCTCTTTATCCCTTCTTTTTGAGTGGTTTAAGTTGCAAATGGTGTGCTCTACTTTTTTCCACTGCACTATAAACTTGGTTTTTCAATCTGGCTAAAAAGGTGTCTGTTGAGCAAAAACATCCAAGGGTTGTCTTGAATTCATGAGATGTCCTCATAGTTTAATAAAAATGCAAGCCAACCCACGTTATGAAATGACCATAGTAAAGGGATTTAGGAATGGGATAGGTACACATATTAGAAAATAACATTCTTTTGTTGGTTTTTTATAACCTTCCCTCATCTGCTCACAGTGGATCTATGAAAAGTGCACTTTTAACAATTTTTACTATGATGGACATTTGGTGTAAAATGCAAGCCATAAACATATAAATGCATGCAAAGATTGCACGATCATATTTTAATGAATGATTTATTTACACTTGTGCAAAATTTGTAAGTCTCTTGGTCAAAATTCAAAACTAATTACTTAAGTTCTTGAATTCTTATGTCAACAATAGAGTGCAAATATACAAAATTGGGCTTACAAAAATGTCCGCCAAAGACTGTACATATGTCATTAATTGGAAATAATCCTATGGGGATGAAGAAAAATGTATTTGTGGCAAAAAACTCTTTCACATTCCTCAAATTTTGTGTCAGTTTCTTGCAATTATTTTGACAAAATGACAATTTTTCAGTTTTTAACCTAGTTTTACCCAGCTCAGAAAAATGCCTGTCATATCGTCATTCCTCCTTATTTCTAAGTGATTTCAGTTGCAAATGGTTTATTCTACTATTTTTCACCTCACTATACTTCTGGTTTTTCAATCTAGTGTTGGCCTAAAAAGCATACTAGTGATTTGCATCTTACACTGTGAGATTATCCCAAGATCAAGTTTACATTATCTCATGCTCTATGCACTTCCCTGTCTCTAGGAAACCCTTGTCTCCATGCATATATGTTGAGCCCCTTTATCTCACATCAAATTGCTCCTATTGGAGAGGATATATTCATTGGCCCTGGTAAGAAGGTTTCGGAGGAAGGTTATGTTGGTTCTAACAGATAGGATCGGGTTATATCTTATCCACCTCTTGCTACTATCATTCCAATAAAGAAACTCATGGTTTGTTCCAATTTTCATTGTTTATCTTTATGAATGTGGATTTTTAATGTATATTTTTATGATCTAACTTATTTATATGCATATATACTTTGAATGTGGTAATGTGTTGGTGTTTTCATGTTTATATTGTAGGTCTACAAATTTAGGAGGAGGAGCTAGGGTTTGGACCCTAGGATTGTTAACAAAAATATGACCTATGAGTATGCCTCCATTATCTCCCTTTATTAATTCAAGTATTGTGTGTGTTTGATTAATTTTTCTTGATTGAATTTTGTGTTTTTTATGTTAGGGCTTTCAACCCTAGCCCTAGGGACTATTTCTTGCTAACAATAATGTTAAGCCATCGATCTCCCGAAGAGGCAAATTTTACTTTAAATTTTGTTAGGAATCCTTCCCATGCATGATGTCATTCCAGGAGGTAACTCCTCAAATGAATTGTGATCGTTCATTAAGATTGCTCATGGATATATACAAGGATGGAGAGACTCTTGAGCTTCACCTCGGAGTGTCTCTTCATATTCCTATTCTCCCTTATTTACTATTTACATTATTTACAAATATTCACTCAATCCCAATGATTAAGTGTCAACATCGCCCCCCCCCCCCCCCCCCCCCTTAATCTGAAGGGATCTTGGTGAGTCCAAGCATCGTTTTTAACCTTTCGAACTTTTCTCTTCTACGTGCTTTAGTGAAAATGTGTGCAATCTACTCATTAGTGGAACAATGGCACAGATGGATTGTCTTGGCCTCAACATGATGTCGAATCAAATAGTACTTTGTATTGATGTGCTTCATTCGATCATGGAACTTTGGGTTCTTGGCCAACTTTATTGCAGAGGTTTTGTCAATCATGAGTGGTGTTGAATGCACTTGTTTCACCTGAAAATATTCTAGAATTTTCCTGAGCCACACAATTTCCTTTGTTGCCTTAGATGCTGCCACATATCCTGCCTCTATTGTGGAATCTGCTGGAACTTATTTTTTGCGTGATCTCCAGGAGATAGCTCCTGATCCAATATTCATAACATAACCTGAAGTAGATACCCCAGTTTCGTTGTCTCCATCGAAGTCTAAATCAAAGTATATGATCAAGTTGAAGTCACCCACATGTGTATACTTGAGTCCAAAGTCTTGGGTTCCCTTCAAGTACTTTAGAACTCTTTTTGTAGTAGACCAATGTCCCTCAAAAGGCTTTTGCATAAACCTAGAGAGGATTCCAACAACAAATGAAATGTCCAGTCTGGTAGTAGTCAAGTAGTTGAGACTTCCTACAAGTTGTCTATACTTTGTTGCATCCTCAAATTCTTTTCCTTCAGTGGATGTGAGCTTTAAGTTCCGTTCCACTGGAGTAGTCAAGGGATTGCACTCAACCATGCCAAACCTATTCAATAGATCTCCAATGTACTTCTTTTGAGAGAGGAATATAGACTTCAGATGTTGCGTTACTTCAATACCAAGATAGTAGTGAACATAGCCCAAGTCAATCATTTAAAAACCTTTCCTCAATTCCTTCTTTATAGATGCAATGTAGCTCTCATTGTTCCTTGTCATAAAAATATCATCTACATATACCACAAGATATACAATTGTTTTTCTAACTTTCTTAACAAGAAAAGTTTCATCATTAAGATCATAATTGTTGAAGTTGAGTTTCAGAATATGCTTAGTTAACTTTTCATACCAGCCTCTCGGTGCTTGCTTGAGGCCATACAAAGATTTCACAAGTTTTCATACTTTATGTTCATGGCCCTTCACAACAAATCCTTCTACCTAGGACATGAAAACATTCTCTTTCATATCTCCATTTAAGAAAGCACTTTTTACATCCATTTGATGGACTTTCCAACCGTTCTGAGCTACCAAGGAAAAGAGTGTCTGGATGGTAGACCATTTTTCTGTGGGGGTAAAAGTCTCCTCATAATCGACCCCTTCTTTCTGTGCAAAACCTTTTCCCACAAGCCTAGCTTTGTGCTTTTCAAGTGATCCATCAGCTTTGTACTTGTTCTTGTAGACCCACTTGCAACCAATTGGTTTGGTTCCCAAGGAAGGATTAAATAGCTTCCAAGTGCCATTCTTTATCAAGGTATCATACTCCTTTTACATCACTTCTTTCCATTCATCATGAGAAGCGTCTTTTTAAAGGAAGTTGGTTCAAAATCTGTAGACAAATTCAGTTCACAATCATAAGAAACATTCATATCAACAGGTAAATTCGAATCATCTACATCACCTCCATTTTTCCTAGTTGAATTTCTTGTTCTTGTCTTTCCAACCTCATCAAAAATGAACACTTTCAAGTGTCTTTGTCAGCCATTTTGGTGGACCTTTCTAAGATAGGTCAGGCTGCTCAGTTGACTGAGCTGGCACTGAATCAAGATTGAGTCCCCAATTCTGTCAATCACATCACTCAAAGTATCATCAGTGGCTAGAACTTCATGTGGGGGAGAGAGTGCTTTAGAAGAAGATTCCACAGATTGATCCAGTATAGGAATCCCCCCTTCAAGATGTGGAATCTAATTATCAAATTCTTGAAATGATTTTTCTTATCTGAATCTCTCCAAGTGATCAAGCTATTGCTTAACAACATCATCAGCTTTGGAAGATTCAAGAAGGATTACATCTCTAGATACAGCAAACTTCTTATTAACTTCATCATAGAGACGGTATGCTTTGGAGGTATTTGAATACCCCAAGAAGATGCACTTATGACTCCTTGTACCAAATTTTTCGTTGTTCCTTTGGTATCAAGGCATAGTAGGTGGAACCAAAGACCTTGAGATGCTTTACCAAAGGAATATGGCCATACCACAATTCATAAGGATTCTTGTTTCTCATAGATTAGATGGACATTTATTCTTTACATACATAGCACATAGAACTCCATCAGCCCAAAACATCAATTTTACATTCTTGAAAAATATCATGGAACATACCATACTTAAGATTGTCTAGTTCATTCTTTTAGCTACTCCATTCTGTTGGGGATTATAAGGCACAGTTGTTTGATGTTTGATCCCATGTTGGCGAAGATAGTTTTCAAATTCATTTGAAGTATATTATTTTCCATTATCAGTGCGAATAGAGCCAATATGAGATTGTGCATCATTTTCAATCCATGTATGGAAGTTCTTGAATGTTTGAAAAACATCAAATTTGTTCTTCAATAAACAAACCCAACACATTATGGTGTAGTCATCAATAAATGTCATCGTATATTTATTTCCATTTGCAAACGAACATGCATTGGACCACATAAATTTGAGTGAATGAGTTCAAGTTTCCTATGTGCTCTGGAATGTGAATCATGAAAAGATTGTTTGTTATGTGTTCCTAGAATACAAGCAACACATTGCTTAAGTTTCCTAGGAATTGTAGGCAAACCAATAACACCATTTTTCTTCAACAAGCGAAGGTTGTCATAGTTCAAGGGTCCAAATATAGCATGCAATAAAAGACTTGATGGAAATTTACCTTCATCATAATGAGAACTGTATGATAAATTTTGTGCACAAGCACAGGTACCTTGCAGCTTGAGAACTCTTTCCTCTTCTATCCCGGTCATGAAAAGTGAGTGATCTGGTGCTTTTCTAGCCTCAACCTTGCCATAAAACATATGAATGGAGTGTCCTTGCTAGTGGATGTGGACCAAGGACAGCAAGTTTCTCCTCGGCTATGGGAGATGTAAAACATCATGCAAAACAAAGTCTAGAAGATCAGGAAATTTGAGCCTGATTGTGCCAAGCCCTGATGGCTTGAGTTTTGATTTGTCTGCAAAGTATACTGCTCCATCAGCATTGTCAATAAATTATTAAAAAAAAATATCTTCTAAAATTCATGTGGCAAGTTGCTCCTGAATCAAGCAACCAATCATTTTTCCAAGAAGCAAGTGAAGCATTAAACAAGTCTTCAATTACTCCAATATTTCAATGTGTCACAACATAGTGAGTGGATTTAGGTGCTTTACCTTTCTATTTGTCATTGGTTTTACCTTTGGCTTGATTTATTTCCTGCTCAATTTTGTCCCAAGGCATCTTACATGTATATGCATCATGTCCATCTCTATTGTAACATATGCAATGAAGATCAGACTTTTCTCCTTGAGAGTGTTTGCCCCCCCTGTCTCTGAAATTTCTTCTTCCTCTAGAAGAATATTGGGCATGATTCTTATCTCTATGTGCAAGACACGCAACTTCTTTAGAAGACTGAGGAGTTGTTTTCTTCCCAAAATCTCTCTCTCTTAGTAAATTTCTTCACAACGGAGTCAAAGGTAATCTCTTTAAGGTTTCCATTTACTTGCAATGACTCAAGGTAATTTGAATAAGTGGGATAAAGTGCCTTGACAAAAGATATAAGAGGAATGTATGGTTGAACATCATTGGCTTTGATAACATGCATAATAGATCTTACTTATGATGCTAAAGAAAGAGGATCATCATTTTTCAATTCAAGACTGAACAATTTAATCATCAATTGGACAACTTCAAGTTCAGAGTGTGAGTCATAGAGTTCCTTAAACTTTTGTAAGGCTTCAAAAGCATTTGAAAATTGTGAAATATGGCGACTCACCTCTTCATTTATAGATGTTGCAATCAAGGCATAGGCCTTGTTTTTCTTGTTTTTCCAATGGCGAACTCCTTATCTGAGGTGGGATTTGCAGGTTCATTATCTCCTTCTTCGACACAAGCTTCTTTCCACAACTCATTGAAAATGAGAGTGTGTTTTATCTTCCACGACCATTCTGGATAGTTCTATTTCCCATAGAGAACTACTCCAACAATAGATATCAATGAATGCATTTAAAAAATGTATACTGCAAAAAAAACAATTCTGATGGAAAGAATGCAAAAAAAAAAATGCAATCTGATATTTATGTGACAGAGATAATATTTGGGATAGTTGTTATAAGGGGAAGGTTATATATGGGGATGGTATTATATTGGGAAGGGTTGTATGGGGAGGGGGTTATTCAATCGTGCATAAACTGGAACAAATTTACAAAGGAAACCGGACAACGATGGTATATGGTATACAGTGGACAGCGATGGTATATGGTGGACAACGTCATGGTATACGGTGGAGAAAGTGGTATTAACGCTATTAGCGTAATGTACCAGCGATATTAACATTATTAATTTAATGGGCCAGCGATAATGAGTAATGATATGTGTTTGCAATGGAGTATTACACAGGAAACCAGAGTCGATGGTGAGAGCGATATATGGAGGGAGCATTGTATGGCAAAGAGATGAATGTGGAGAGGGTGGTCCGGAGCACTGTATGGAGGGTGGTCCGGAGTTGTATGGAGGGGAGTCAACTTTGGAGAGGTGTCGATTCTGTAGAGAGTCGAGGGAGAGGGATTGTGAATGTGATTTCAGGAATTCCTGCATATTTGAATTCCTTCCATGATTCAACTATTTGAAAACCAAAAAAAATATTTGCATCCTTAATGATACATTCCATGTATAAATATGAGATTTTCTTGAGTTTGTTTGGCCTCCAAAAGCTTCAAGGAAGGAATCCATTTTTTTTAAACCTTCTAGTTATTATTGTGGTGGAATCCCCCAAAAAGAGTGTATCATCAACAAATTGAGCGCGATTGATGCTTTTGATACCTCGACTAGAAAATATGATTCTTAGAAGGCTCGCACATCTCCTTTCATATTCTAGCTTTTGGTTAAAAGAATCTGCCATGATATATAAGAAAGGAGATAGAGGAGAGCCTTAACGAATCCCTCGAAAGGATTAGGAAAAACCAACCACTCTTCCTTTAACCAAAGGGGAAATCCATGGCGCTTTGATACATAAAGAAACCCATTGAGTAAATTTAGCATCAAAGTGAAATTTATCCACTAATTTGAGGAGGAATTCATGACTTACTCTAACAAATGCAATTGCCATATCTAGTTTGATGATCATGTCATGTCTCCCCGATTTTGACTAGAGTAGATAACCTCTTGAACGCAGATGATATTATCAAATATCTATCTATAATAGGAAAAATAATCTTACTCCTTTTGGCCAAAATATTTGATATCACTTTATAAGAGACATTATAGTAATATCAACTAAAATCTTGAAAATGAAGCAATATTTATATATTTTGGGATCAGGGCTAAAAAGGAAGAATTAATTCCTTCCCCATAAAATTTTTATTTAAATTATAATCCACCATTATGAAAAATAAAATTTTATTACCTCCCAAAATTGTTGGTAAAAATGAGTAGAGAATCCATTCGTCCCTGGTACTTTGTTTGGATTGAAGGAAAAGACAGCTTTGCGGATTTCTTCTTCAGTTGGTTCATTTGTTAGGTCATCATTATCTTCCTGTGAAATAGACACAAGAATATGTTCTAGCATTACTTGTTCTATTTCAGATCTACCAGGGTCTATGGAACTATACAAATCGCTAAAGTAATGAAACACCTCCTCTTTGAAAGATGCAAAATCTGAAATTTGTATACCTCTTGCAACAATGCCTCTAATATTGTCTTTCCAGACTTGATTTTTTTGCTTGCTTGTGAAAAGAAATTGTGCTCACATCTTCGGCCTTTAACCAAATGATCTAGGATTTTAAACACTAAATATCCTCTTCCTCTTTAAGAGCTTTATGAGAGGCTATAAATTCTTCTCTTCCTTTTTATGGTAGATAATGTGTCACTAACCCATTCTTCATCTTATCCTGTATAATTTTCATTATTTTTTCACGTTTTTGTATCTTTCCCTATTTTTTTATTGTTGGTCTCGAACCCATTGTTTTAATGTAAGCTTCAAGTGCTTGATTTCTTTTCCCATATCATAATTGGGCTTCCCAATACCCACTCACTCCAAAACTTATTCACTAGCTTGTTGAAGTTTGGCAATTGTTCCCTCTGGAAACGACCTCCTGCAGGCTTTCTCAAGCTAAATTTCGATGGAGCGTCAAGAGGCAATCCAGGTCTGGAAGGTATCGGGGGCATCATTAGGAACAGTGCAGGCGAGATTCAACATATCTACAGCAGAGCCTTAGGAGAAGGAACAAACAACGAGATGGAGTTCACTACCATGGAGCAAGGTCTCAGAATTCTCAGAAAGATTTAGGTTGGCGCAGCGGTGGTCGAGGGAGATTCTCAGCTGGCGATAACAGCGGCAAGAAATTTATATGCGGGAACAAAAGAAAGCAAGGTAACAAAACACTAGAGACTTGCCAAGGTGACTGAAAACATAGCAGAACATCTGGGGGAGCTGAAAGGCTTGATTTTTCAGGTTGTGCGACGTAAAGCCAATATGGTTGCGGACCATCTGGCGAATTATGGAATTGAGCACCCAACTAGCATGTGGGACAGCCATTGGCAGGACTACGCATGCCCCGAATTAAAAGATAAGTGTACCTTGCTCTCAAGGCAGGATTTGGCCAACGAAATATGAGGCTGTTGGGTCGGTAATCTAAAACCTTTTCATTCCATGAAGAGATTTGTGCGTACCGCAGGCACTATTAAGGAAGGACAAGCAGATCAGGAGCATTCAATGCTCAAGCAGGAGGAAGGGAGTCTCATCCCAGATATGATTACTAAGGATTTGCGCTGTTGACGCCCCGTCAAGCAATGGGACACTTGGCATGATCCGGAGGAGGAGAGAAGAGGTGACAGCAAGGGAAAGAATTCGAGACATAACCAAAACAAACTGTCACCGCACAGAAGTAATGATGACAAGACATGCAAGCTAAAGGGGAAGGAACGGTCTTCTGCCGGTAACTCCTCCTTCGACATCTATATAGTTATAGCAACAGGCAGGGGCAAAAGCATTGTTTTATCGTGTTGTAAGCTTGAACCCGTCTCTTTCGTCGGCAGAACTCAGAGCTATCTTGTGTGTGTTAGTGAGATCATGGCAGGGGAAGGAAGTCGGAATTCCTCTGCCAATAGGGACCTAAAGAAATCCAGGGAGGCATATGAGACCCGCACTTCGCGGAAGGACAAGCGAAAGATTGAAGACCTAGAGGCTAAGGTCACTGAAGAGGAAAGGAAACTGAAAGAGCAAAACTGGAGAAGGAGGTGGATTGGATCCAGGATCTAGGGTCTGTAACCACACGCGCCACCCAATTTGTAAGAACGCAAGCTGAAATTTGGAGGATGAAAACTCTGTTAGCCAAAGCCCTAAATATGCAGGGAAGCTATGCAGACCAACTATGTCAAATCCAGCATAATATTGAGGCGATGTCTAAGGAACACATGGCTATCCTAGAGAGCTTGGATTTCAAGATAAGTGCCCTAGAACAAGAGGTTGAAACCATCACGAAGAAGCTCACGGTTCTAATTAAGCTCCTAAGGCAAACCATTGATCAGGATGCTAGGCTAGCTGAGAACAGAAAGGGCGATCACGCGGGCAACTTTCAGAGAAATCATCCCACGCCTGCGCAGGCAGGCAATTCGATGACTGAATCAGCTCCGGAAGCTTCGAAGAAACATATTGTGCTCAAGAAGTAAATGGCTTGGCTTCTGCCTTGGCTGGTTTTTTGTAATTTGGGTGGTCATTGGTGCTCTCTACCTGGTTTAGTTGGTATGTCGATAGTGATCTCTGTCTGCTGCTTCAGTTAGGTGTTGTTTAGTTAAATGGTCTGAGTTAAACCCCTTTTTCCTCTGCCACCCTGCGTGGTGTGCTCGGGGTCGTATGGTGGTCTCTTATGGTAATATTGTGGGGTCTTGCAATGCAGTTTGGCAACCCGGTGTCTGCACGAGCATACTTTTTGTAATCTATGTACTTTTCTAATATAACAAGCTGATTTACAAAAAAAAAGAAGTTTGGCAATTTTTCCCAAATCAAACAATAGCGAAAGGGTAGTGGCCCAAAGTCAATGTCTTTTGAGATATCAAGAGTGATCAGCTTGCGATCCTAGCTTATTCAAGGGAGGGTTCTAGAAATGACCAATACTTTTTGGGATAAGAATGAATTTGAAATTAAAAATATGTATAATCAGGCATCAATATGGCATGGTCCAGTTCGGTTACTGCTCCAAGTGAATTTTTTAGTGGAAGGCTTTATATCTAAAAAATTAAATTTATGGATAAGGTCTTCTAGATGTTCTTGTCATTGATATTGAACCTGAGATCCCCCTTTTTTCTCCCATTAATGCAGGGTTGTATTGAAGTCACCACCCAATATGTATTTTGATCTGAAAATCATGTCCCCAAGGGCCACTAAGGAATTCTAACAATCATTTTTTTCTTTGAATTGAACAAGCATGTTAATATTGGCAATGGAGCATAGTTGTCTCTTGGAACGAGAGAACTAAGGGCCTCTCTTTTCTGATCAAATATTTCACTTCCTTTATCCTTTTTGTTGAGCCCAATCCCTACAATTCTAGGAGAGAACCCTCATTACTTACTTGTTGTATGAGTTTCCCCTTGTTGAGGAGTTGAGATGCCTCCTTTTATGGTGTTTCTATATCCCCTTAGTTTTGGATCTAAGATTGTTTATGTTTGTATTTCCTTATCCTTCTCTTCCTTTGACTTCTCGTTACTTGAGCTTGGAAAGGAAGGCCCAAATTTAGAGCTTTAAGGCGGGGGGGAATTATTCCTCATTTTAGAAAGATTCCACTATTTTTTTGTGGTATTGGATCATTTTCTAAATGTAACATTGATTCATCATTTTTCTCTCGTTCAAGCCCTGGTCCTAAATTATGTACATGTTCTTGTACATTGGTTTCGAGAATTTCCCCTTCTTTAGTCACCAAATTGAGAGCCTTGAAGCTATTATTTTTCTCATTTTGGCCTTTAGTAGATCCTTCTGCTCCCCCTAGAGCGGATCACTTAGGGGAAGTTGGTTCTTTCCCTTTTTTCCTATTTTAATCTGGTTGCTTTAGAAAATTGTTCTCTTGTTTAGCTGGGCCTCTTCTCCCCTTTTGTTGTTTCCATTGTTATCATTCATTAACTTATTTTTGTTGCTCCTCCTACTCCATTTCACAGCTTCCTGCAAGTGGTTGTATTCATGGAAAACTTTGCATCTAAAAGGAAGTTGATCATAATCAACCTCCTGAATATAGGTCCACCTATCCATATTTAGGGTTATTGTTGCTGGGAGCCCCTTATCCTGATATACCTCCATGCATATCCTTGCACAAGAGAAGATCCCCTCTAGTGGATCAGCCCAATCATTATATTTCCCAAGTGCATGCGATATTAATGAAGGTAATATCATTCCAACAGTGTAGGGGAAAAAGGAAGTTTTACCCAAACAGGGATGACAGGTGGGACATCACTTTCAGGGTTAAAATATAAGCTCTGACAATCTAGATATAACCATTGGCCCCCCATGAAGTAAGTTCTACTTCGAAAGATCAGTTCCTGATCATCCTCATTCTCGAAAAACAAGGTAAAAAACCTTTTCAGCGTAAATCTAAAGTGACAAAACCCTTGATCATGGGTTTCCAATTTTTTTCGACCCATAACTTCACAGAAAGTGGGGAGGGCCAAATCCCCATGAATTGGCATAACATGCCATGTTCATCCATTTACAGGGCTCGTGCTCTTAACTATAGCATAAAAATCTCGGCCTTTGGAATTTATTCCAGCCTCTTGACAAAACGTGAAGGCTTTTCCATCTAGTGCCATGGCCCATTTGTGACCAATGAGTTAAAAGGAACGATATCTAGAGCATGGGGTGGGAGTAGAGGCAGAGACCCGCTCGATCTGGCCGTCTAGCCATACAAAAAAATTGTATCCACTAAAAATCTCAGAGTTGTAGATCTTGGCCATCCCTACTACTTCATCAATGAGAGACCCCTCTCCCAATTCAAGCAATCAGTTGTTGAAAGAGGAAATTTACTATATGGATACAAATGTGATTTGATCAAAATTATTGAGCTCCTAAAGGGTAACATGGGAAATAAGACAATCTAGATCTAAAAACATGAACTCTTATTTTTTTTTTTGACAAGTTCGGTTGCTATGTATTAATCTGAAAAAAGAAGAGAGAGGCAGTTTGCCATACATATAGTGCTTCTTGAGCATTGTGGATCCAAGGAATTACAAAAAAGTTCCTTTCCTTGATCCTGATTCTAGTGTTCCTACCTATGAGGCATCTTCTACTACTATAGATCCTTACAAACTGCAAACACCAAAATTTACAACTGCAACACATGGCTAATCTATCTCTATGTGACTAATCTTCCTTGCTGTAGAATCTTCCGGGTTTGGGTCTGGCTCGTTCGGTTTTGCACTGGAGGAGGATGACGCTTCTTTGAACTTTTTATCCATCATGTACCTGAGGACGGTGATCGATTCTTCGGCATGACTACATCTGTTGTGCAGGCTGCTGAACTGCTCATGCAAAGAGTGAACTCTATGCAGGAAGAGATTCATCTCGGCTCGATACTTTTCATGTAAAATTCTGCATTGTTCATCGAGTTTTGCTTCCAGATTCCGAACTTGGTCTGCATGCCTTGTTTCCATACTGCGGACATGGTCTTCCAGGGTCCTCTGTTGCGCGCGCACCTCCTCAAATTCTGCCTGCAGGTCACGGCAGTGGAAGCACTGTTCTGGACGCTCCATTGGCACTGGGGTATGCCTATTTGTTCTGGTCGTATCTCTGATGCGGGGGCGCTGGACTTGCTGCTTGCCACTAATGGCTCCCGCTGAATACTCGGAAATCTTATGATCGGCACCTCTGGCAGAAAGGGAGTAGACAGAGGCGTCTCTGAAGCAATGATCACAGTCACAAAAAGCTTCTCCGGAATGAAGGATCCTGAAGCTCAAAATAGGTATATATAACGCATACATGCTGTTGAGGCGGGAACGAACCCGTCTGCGACTTCCAAAAATGGTCCACACAGCCCAAAGCAAATCCTGATAGGCACAGGGGATCTGTCTGGCGGGACGATTTCCCCCTGCTATTCGCCTGATTCCCACGCTCTGAGCAGATCTCCCAATCCGAATTCTGATCAAATTCCTATCAACCATACCTGTTCTGTCCCTTGCACTGATTGTTTGCCGGTAGTCATAGATGCTGTCAACTGTGGTACAATGAGCGTTGACTGGATGCGTGTAATTCATGGGAGCGGTTGGAAAGAGGAGGTGTTATTGCAGTACAGGTTGCCCTTGGAGCGCTCACATGCCTTGTTGGCAAACATGTCAGCCTCCTTATTCAGTCCACGGAGGATATGGTAGTAACGGACTTCTTGCATGGAATCGTGGAGGATTTGGTTCCTGTAGTTGATCTGTTGCAGGAGGATGTTCGGCGTGCTCTGCCGTTGCACCATGAGCCTGATGATGATTGCTGAATCCCCGAAGACTACTGTTGTTCTTATCCCAATCTTGATCAGCTGGAGGAGCCCTTGATACAAAGCCAATCCTTCTGCCCTGTTATTGGATAATTCTCCCAATCCCCATTCGAATTGAAGAATTTTTTCGCCATTCGCATTGCAGATTAGACCCCCTGCCCCTGCTTGGCCCGGATTAGATTTAGATGCGCCATCAAAGAACAGTAAGAACCTATTGCAGTTTCTCAGCCAAGTTGCAAACTCCTCCTCCTTTAATCTCAGCTTCCATGTCCTGTGTGTCTCTTTCGTTTGCACCCTTCTTTGGCTTATCTCCTGAGCACTGATTATGTTTTCTTGTACATGGCTAATCAGACTTCTCTCTTCGACGCTGCAGTTGGTGACCTCTATCTTGCCTTTGGTATGGGCTGTGATTGTCTCTACCGCTAAGATCCTAGCCTTGTGGCACATAACTCTGATATTGCAATTTTTTTCTTGAAAGATCTTGCCGTTACGGGCTAACCAGATTCGCCATAGGAGGGTTATTGACATGGTGTTCCAAATCCTTTGTGTCAATTTACTCTGTTTTCCTTTCCAGGGACAGTTTTTCTTCCAGCTATAAAGAGTGTCTGCAATAGATGCCTTAGGCTCCCATGGAGCATTCCCGAGAGATGCCATCGTCCTCCAGCATTCCTCGGCTACAGGGCAGTCTATGAACAGATGTTGTAGTGTCTCTTCTGATCTGCAGCAGTTTGGACATCGAGAGGGTCCCATTATGCCTCTTTTTTTTAAGTTTTCTGCTGTTAGAACCTTCCCTTTTAAAAGGAGCCAAATAAAGAATTTGATTTTGGGGGGTGCTTCTGCTCTCCATACCAGCTTCCATTGACTCCAAACATCCTGTGGGAAGATGTTATCGCATAAGTATTGGTGCCCAGCCTTGGTCGTGTACTGTGTTCCAGTTGGATCCCAACGGTAGCCATCTTGCTTGCCTTTTTGCGTCGGGGCTTTGCTGTGTAGGAGGTTCTTGAGAGCAGCAAGGCTGGTCTCTAGCTCTCTAGGGTATTCCGGAAATTCCCAACCTATCCATGCTTGTGAAGAATTTTCCCATTGTGATATTTGGGACAGGTATACTATTTCTTTACTGCTGAGCCAGTTTATTGCAGGGATTGCCTCCGTTTGTGATCCAATTGGGTGCTGTCCGAGAATTCTATCTGTAGAGAAGTTGACACTGTTCCCTCCTCCAGGGACCTTTGAAATATTTTGAGTCATGAAGGGTATGGCTTTCTTGCAGAGTTGCCATATTTTTGTGCTATCTCTGTTGGGAATATTTGTATCCAAAAGTTGTTGCCTCGTACTGTTCAGATATTTAGCCTCTAAGACCTTCTTCCACCAAGCTGTGGGACCAGTGATCATTCTCCAAATTATTTTAGCTCCAAGAGCTAAATTCAGTATTTTTGGTGATCTTATTCCTAGCCCGCCTTTTTCCTGAGATTGGATGACATTCTTCCAACTGACAAGGTTGAACTTTCTTTTTTCCGTTTTGCCTCCTTGCCAGAGGAAATGCCTGAGATTCTTTTCCATTTTCTGATGAAAGGTTGCAGGTGCTTGGTATAAAGAGAAACGGTAAATGGGCAGAGAGGCCAAGCCTGATTTCAGAAGAACAAGCCTTCCTGCTGGGTTCAGCCACATGGTGCCCCATTGTTGGATTTTTCTCTTTATTTTGTCGAGGATTTCACTCCAGGTGTCAGATTTCAATGGTCCCAAACTTACTGGCATCCCAAGGTAAGTGAAGTGGTTCCAATTGAGCTTGTAGGAGACTCCTAGAGTGCTTGCAATGCTGTGGATGGTATGGCTGGGAGTGTTCCAACCATATATACAACTTTTTAACTGATTAACTTTTCCTCCTGAGTATTCCATGAATTGGTCTAAGATCTTCTTGAAGCGCCTTGCAATGGTGATGGACGCTCCTCCTATCAGGAGAGTATCATCTGCAAATTGGGAGTGATTAATATTTTTTGTGCCATGCTCAAATTTGATACCAGTGATAAGGCCTATTCTTCGATTGAAATCCAGGGTTTGGCTAAGGGACTCAGCCATGAGGATAAACAAGTAGGGAGACAGGGGACAGCCTTGCCTAAGGCCTCGAGAGGATTGGAAAGCAGCACACGGTCTTCCATTAATCAGAGGGGATATCCAAGGGTCCGAAATACAAGCTTTGATCATTGTGATAAAGGAGGAGTCAAAACCCATTCTATGAAGGACAGCAAACAGAAAGGAATGCCGAACCCTGTCAAAGGCATTGGCAAGGTCCAGCTTGAGGACAAACCCTTTCTCCTTTCTACTTAGGCTGGAGTGAATGGCCTCTTGTACAAGCAGGATAGAGTCAGAGATGTGCCTATTGGGGAGGAATCCCCCTTGGTTTTCGGAGATCAGAGATGAGAGATGAGGTTTGAGCCTGGATGACAGGATTTTTGTGATAATTTTGTAAGATGAGTTGCATAAAGAAATTGGCCGAAATCTTGAAAAGGAGGAAGGTCTGTTCTCTTTTGGTATTAAAGCAAGATGGGTTGAGTTGGTGAATCCCCCCATTTTGCCTTTCTTTAGAACCCAGCGTATCATCTTTAAGAGGTCTTTCTTGATCATTTGCCAATACTCTCTATAAAAACTGATTGGAAACCCATCAGGCCCAGGGGCCTTGTCTGGGTGTAGACTCCAAACTGCATTTTGAACTTCTTCCTCTTCGACTTCTTTCTTGAGACTGTTATTCATTTCATGAGTAACTTCCTTATTCATGTGCTGTAAAAAACTTTAGTCCTCTTCACTTTTGTCCTCAGTCAAAAGATTTTTGAAGTGATTTGTGGCTGCTTCTTTTATCGCTTCCTGAGTATAATAGTTGTTCCCCTCATTATCTTTAATTGTATTCACAGTGTTTCTGACCTTTCGTACTGTAGCCTGCTTATGAAAATAGGAAGTATTTTTATCTCCCTCCTGCAGCCAGAGCTGTCTTGACTTCAGTCTCCATTTTATTTCTTCATCCTTTGTAATTTGCCTCAGCTGTGAGTATAATTTTGTTTCTCTCTCTTTGGCTTGTTGGGACAGCCCAATGGCTTCTATGTGTTGCTGCACATCCTCTAATTCTTGTTTGATTTTCTTCTTGTTCAACTCGGGCTCTTGATAGTTGTTCTTTGCCCATTCTTTTAGAGCCTGTCTTGCTCTCTTTAATTTTGTTTCCCATATGAAAGTTGGGGAGCCTTCCACATGTTGAGACCAAGCCTGCCAAACCACATCTTTTGCTGCTGGGATACGATTCCAAATGGAGCAATATTTGAAGGGAAGAGGTCCTAGCTGGCATTGACTATGCAGAGTAAGCGTGATTGGGTAATGATCAGAGGCGGAGACATTGAGGATGTTCGACTGGCCAGTGGTGAAGGTAGATAAATAAGCAATACTTATGAGGAATCTATCAAGACGTTCCATAATATTGCCAACTCCTATTCGTCTATTGCTCCAGGTGTACCTTCGGTTCTTGGGTCTGATATCGACCAGATCTTGCTCCTGCATTATGTTTTCAAGTCGATTCCTGAAAGGATCGGGGTTGAAATTTCCCCCTCTTTTTTCGTTGGAATGCAACACCAAGTTTAGATCCCCTGCAAGTATGAGGTTGTTATCCTGCTCTTCTTCTATACTTGTTTCCAAAGTGTTCCAACACTCTTCTTTCTCTCTATAATGATTCGGGGCGTATATATTGTAAATTTTTACTGTTGTTCCATCTGTCTTGTTCTCTAGATTAACACAGATCCAATGCTGATGTATTCTGGAGGAATGGCAGTTCCATTTGTTGCAGTCCCACATTGTTAAAATGCCACCTGAGGCTCCTCTTGCTTCACTTGCACATCCACTGTAACGCTTTTGCTGGCTGATGAATTTATTAATTTCAGATTGGTCTTGCTTTGTTTCTTGAATGAGTACTATTTCAGGGTTTTCACTTTTGATTAGGTCCTTGAGGGCTACTATCTTGGAGGGGTGCCCTAATCCCCTGCTGTTCCAGGATAGTATTTTCATCATGTTTTACTGCTTACATGGAGAGGTGCCCGCCTCTCTTTGCCTTTGTTATTATTTTCTTTGTCCGAGAGCCCAAGAATAAAGGATTCTATAGGAGTCTGGGAGCCCATGGCGATATCTTTCTGGGTGCTTTCTTCTCTATGTTGTTTGGCCGATTTCCTGCCCGGCCCATGCTTTTTGGGGATATCACTGGGAGCTCCATGCTCCTTTGAGGAGCTTCTAGTAACCCGAGCGGAAGGGGTATCAGGGGAAGGATGAGAGATTTGGGGGGGGGAGGAATGAAGGGGATTTCAGGCTCAGTTCCTTCCTCAGAGAGGGAGGCAAAGGGATTAGAAGATGGAGGAATGGAAGGGTCGGAGGTCCGGAGGGGAGATGAAGGGTGCTGAATAGGGGATTGTTGGGAGGAAGAGGAGGGGTGGGAGGGGGGGGGATGATGAAGGGGAGGGGGCTGATGGGATGGGCCAGGGACATCAGAATCCATAGATTTGAGAGGAAGGGATGATTTTTTCCTTTTAACAGTTTCCCATTGTCCTTCTTGCTCTTCAGATTCTACATTAACTATTTTAGGGCATCTATTTGCAAAATGTCCATATTCGTGACATACCTTGCATTTGAAGGGAATCTGTTCGTAGTCCAGCTGCTGAATATGGCACCAGTCATCCACTTTCAGTTTGATTGCTTCCGGCAGTCCACGGCCCAAATCAACCTCAACACAGATCCGCGCACAAGCCTGCATGTTGTCTTTGGGTTCGCTGCGATCTATATATTTTCCCACCGCGTTTCCTATTGCTTTAACCGAATCGTCCCCCCAGCAGTGAAGAGGAAGATGGGGCAATCTGACCCAGACAGGAACTGCATTCGGAATATCTAGCTCTGGATCGAAATCCGGGGTCCATTTGTTAAGATAGAGGCCCCTAGAATCCATAAAATAGGGCCCGTTTCTGAAAATAAGGTCTTTATCCTCCTTGGTTTCAAAGTGAAAGGTAAAATATCCTCTGCCACAGAATCTTATTGATATTTTGCCCTGGATCTTGTCCGACCAGTTTCGCTCGACCCATCGTTGCACAGTTTTGGGAGAAGGCCATAGTCCTGTAAATTGCCCGATTAACCCTTTCTCAGCAAGGGAGAGGGCTGCCATGCGAGGGATGGTCGGAGGTAGAAGAACTTCCTGTAAAACATCCAGCTTCTTTACAAACTTAGATGCTGCAGGTCTAGGTCTCTGCGGAGGGAGAGATTTAACCAGAGATGAAAATGCTCGTTGCAGCTCCGGATCCCCACCAGGCGGATCCGGAGGGTCCATGGCGCGGGATCTTCAGACAGCGTTCGGCAGCGATGGCAGTCTCCAGGCGCGCGCGCGCAGCAGCTCTCTACTAGGGGACTTGAATCGTTAATAAAATAACTATTTTAACTCCTTTCAAAAAAAAACATGAACTCTTATTACTAAAATGCAAATAACAAAATATACCTTTACTAAAATCCCACATATGAGACCCATACGAAAAAGAAGGTGAATAATAATAATATGAATAATTATCAAAAGAATCACTTTACTTTCCTTTTGAGACATACCTACTTTGTAATCTCTTCAATTTTTCCTTCCTCAATTCAAATTCAAAGTACACTAGCTACTATATAACACATATGACACATGATATTTACCATCCATTGAGACCAAATTGGTCTATCGAACATTAAAAATGAAAGGAATCACTTAGAATTATTTAGAATTTTATTTCTGTGTTAAAAAAACATTAAGAGAAGTGTTCCAAAGTCACCATAGTTTTATTAAGCAACACTATATATTCGTTTAAATTAAATTATTAAATTTACTGATTTATTTTATAACTATAAATAATACAATTTAATAAAAAATAGTAATTCTTTACATTTCATTTTTAATATAAATTATTATTTAAAAATATCATCCATTGAATTAAATATATGAAATGAATAGATTTTAGTGAATGAAAAGTTATTAGTCCATGCTCAAGGTCAAGACTATACCAATCAATTTATCTTTGACTTAGTATTAATTAACCTATTATAATTTTTTTCATTTATTAAAATGTTTTATGTTAGCAAAATATATTAATTATTTTTTTGAATGATTGAATTTCATTTATCTATTATGTCATTGGTGGATAGATTTTAAGTGTTATTATACCACTGCAAAGACTCCAATTTTTTTAGCTTTTCTTGAGTTTCCTAACTTTTCTAAATTTATGACTTTATAAAAGTGTATTAACTAATTTTTAAAACTAAAAAACATAAAGACACTTGGTTTATCACAACGATATTTAATAGAGTTAGAACTAACAAATTTAGATTGATATCTATAATAAATCATAAAATAGTAATAACTATATATATAGACACAAATAAGAAGGATTTTCTATTAATTTTGCGTCTGGTCGTAGCAAGGTATGCGATAAATTTACATTTTGTTTAGAGGTACAAAAGTTTCTAGAAGGTTTTGAAGAAGTATCTCAAAAAACTTTGTTAGATTTTTTCTACGTTCCTTCTTAAAACCAAAACTAAGACATATGGTACTATAGACTTGACAATACTGACCGATTATCAAATTTCATTTACAAGGAGCTATCCTAGCTTACTAAGGAGGGCCTATGGACATTTTGTCCATGGGGTTATCAGGGGAACTGTTGATCGTGCTTCTATTGTCCTTGGTGCTTCCTTGAGCTTGAAAATATGCAAATTAGCAATGCACCCAGTCCATCTCATCCTCTAATTGTCTAATTTTGGGTTTCTGACTCTGCACTTCCTCTGTCAAGGATATAATGTGTTGACCAAGGTCATTAACTTCCTCGTACTAGTTCAATGGAGGGTACGAGCAAAGGTGGAAGTGGTGTTCCATTGTGGAGTTGAAGCCATGACATCGACTATGTCCTAAGGTGCCCAAAAGTAATTATGTGAGACTCCAAGTTGGGACTCTCTGATCAGCTAGCCCCTTAGAAGCACAATTCTCAGCAAAAAATCAAGAGAGCGGGTGAGAGTGCCAAATGTTAGATGTGGAGCTTGATTATCTTGCTAATTCATAGGTCTTGTTTTAGCCGCGTTTGGATCCCAATCCCCGATGAAGGTGTGTGGGGGGGGCTTCCCCCCCATTATTATTGCCTGGGGGTCGAACCCCCCCGGCAGGGGTGACCCAAACCTAAAAATAGATGAAAAATTGCCTTGTAAAATTTTGTGGTTTCATGGTCAATCTGGGTCTTTCTTTAGGTGCATGATCTGATGATAGAAGTCATGTTTAATTTAGGTTTTTTTGCCCTTGAATGCAACCCCTCAGTTTATATGAGGGAATTGTATTGTAGATGTGTGTTATTATCCTGAGCAAGAAAGAGAGAGGATATTGTGTGAGAGCGAAGAAAAAATTACATCAGATTTGTTGTAGGTTGTATCTCTTCATTTTGTTGGATAATATAAAAGGAAGGATTGGTTGTTTCTCCGTGGACATAGCCCAAACTGGGTGAACCACGTATATTTATGTCTCCCTTGTTCTATGCATTTCTATATTTGTGTTTCCCCAATATTTTTTTTACTTTCATTCCTCCGTTAATTAATTTATAACAACTGGTATCAGAGTTGAAGGTTTATTTGGTTGATAAACTCGTAGGAGAGAAGGGTTCTTGCTTCGAGGGGGAGCAATGGCAGAAGATGGTAGGTATAGAGTCAAGAAATTTAACGACAAAAACTACCAGCTATGGAAGATGCAGATGGAACATTATCTATATCATAAATATGTGTACCAACCATTGAGCATAAAATCAAAGAATTCGATGAGTATGACATACGCAAAATAGGAGATTCTAGACAGAATGGCACTAGGAACAATATAAATGTGTCTAGCAGCGTCGGTGGCATTCAACATTTCAAAGGAAACGACAACAGAAGGTTTAATGACAGCATTGTCCAAACTATATGAAAAACCATCGACCTCAAATAAGGTATTTCTTATGAAGCATATATTTAATATGAAGATGTCAGAAGGTGGATCTGTTGCTAATCATTTAAATGAATTTAACAAGGTTACCAGTCAGTTAACTTATGTAGGGGTAAATTGTAATAATGAAGTTACGACTCTATTATTTATGTGCTCATTTCCAGAAAGTTGGAATGGACTAGTTATGGCTATTAGTAACTTTGTCTCTAGATCTAGTACTTTAAAGTTTGATGATGTTGTTGGTGCCATCCTTAGTGAGGAAATGCGACGGAAAATCTCTGGTGAGACATTAGGTAATGTTTTGACTACAAAGACTAGGGGAAGAAAAATAGAAAGAGGAAGGAGCCCAGGAAATCGCAGTAAGACAAGAAAATGTAGATCCAAATCTAGATCAGGGATAATGTGTTGGAAATGTAGGAAGAAAGAACACATGAAGAAAGACTGCAAATCTCAGAAGGGAAAAGAAGAAGATGAACAACAAGAGAAAAATCATGAAGCAAATGTGACAAGTGATGTGTTGCAATATGCTTTGATTCTTTCATTAGAGAATATTATTGATGTCTTGATGGTAGATTCAGCGGCCTCATTCCATGCCACACCTGATAGGAAACATTTGCACGACCATGTTCAAGGATATTTTGGACAGGTTCATCTGGGTGATGATAAACACTGTAAAATCGTTGGAATGGGTAAGGTTTTTATAAAGCAACAAAATGGAAACCAATGGTTATTGAAGGAGGTAAGGCATGTTCTAGATCTGAAGAAAAATCTAATTTCAACCAAGCAGTTGGGAGGTGAAGGTTGCATAACTACTTGTATAGACAAAACCTGGAAGGTCACAAAGGAAGCCTTGGTAATAGCAAAAGGAGAAAAGGTTGGTACATTGCATTTATGTAATAGTATTTATAATTTTGTTAATGCATTAATCTCCACAAGAGTAGATAGAACACTCTGGCATCATAGGCTCGGGTACATGAGTGAGAAGGGGATGTATATTCTTCACTCCGAAAACTTGTTTCTAGGTTTGAAGCATGTTGACTTGGATTTCTGTGAAAATTATGTTTGTGGAAAATAGAAGAGAGTCAAATTTATCAGAGTTGGGAAGGAAAAGAAGAGCAAAAAAATAGAGCTTGTGCATACAGATGTATGGTGACCTGCTCAGGTATCATCTCTCAGTGATTCTCGCTATTATATTACTTTTATTAATAATGTGACTAGGAAAACTTGGATTTATTGTATTCGAAATAAATCTAATGTATTTGATACTTTCAATAAATGGAAATCTTTGGTTGAGAATGAGACAAGAAAGAAGTTGAAGTGTCTCATATCAGATAATGGAGGTGAATACCGCAAGAAAGAGTTTGATAATTATTGTTCAGAGCATGGAATTTGCAGAGAGAAGATGGTTCCAAGAACACCACAGGAAAATGGTGTGTCAGAAAGGATGAACGGGACAATCATGGAGCGTGTAAGGTGCATGAGATTGCATGCAGGATTTCCCTTACAATTTTGGGAAAATGTTGTAGATACTTCTATTTATCTAATAAACAAAGGGCCTTCAAGTTCCTTGGATGGTGGCATTCCAGAGGAGGCATGGACAGGTAAAAATATAAACTACTCATTTTTAAAGACTTTCGGTTGTGAAGCATTTGTCCACATCAATAAATAAAATAGAACAAAGTTTGAGGCAAAATCAAAGAAATGTACATTTATTGGATATGGTGTAAATGATTTTGGTTATTGCTTATATGATTATGAAAATCACAAAATCATTAGGAGCAGAGATGTCATATTCAATGAAAAGGTCTTGTATAAGGATCAGATGCAAATAAAGAAACATGAAAAGGAAAACAAAGAATACACAGTGCTTGATGAGATCACAGAAAAATTAAAGGTGTCTAAAAATCAAAATGATCAACAACCACAACAACAACAACAACCACAACAGCAACAGGCACCTCAAACACCTGAAACTGGTGTTAGAAGATCTACCAGGATAAGTAGACCCCCTGAATGATACTCTCCTTCATTATATTATGTATTGTTGACTGATTCTAGTGAACTGGAAAGATATGAAGAATCAATGCAAGTAGAAACCAGGAAGAAGTGGGAGCAAGCCATGGAAGAAGAGATGGACTCCTTGATGCAGAACTGGACTTGGGACTTAGTCAAGTTTCTTGTTGGTAAAACAACTTTGTAGAATAAATGAGTTACAAGTTGAAGGAAGAAGATGGAGGTAAACAGAGGTATACAACTAAACTTGTGGTGAAGGGATTTTCACAAAATAAAGGTATAGACTTCGATTAAAAAAAATTCTCCAGTTGTTAAAATGACTTCAATCAGAACTATTTTAAGTCTAGTGGCAACAGAAGATTTGCATCTTGAGAAGTTAGATGTAAAGACAACCTTTCTCCATGGGGATTTGGAGGAAGAAATATATATGCAACATCCACAAGGGTATGAGGTCAAAGGGAAGGAGAAATTAGTGTGCAAATTGAAGAAGAGCTTGTATGGCTTAAAACAGGCTCCAAGGCAGTGGTATCTAAAATTTGACAGGTTTATGTTTGAACAAGGTTATACTAGATGTCACTCTGACCATTGTGTTTATTTTAAAAGGAAAAATGATGGAAGCTATATTATATTGATATTATATGTAGATGACATACTTGTTGTAGGATCTAACATACATGAAATAAATGTACTGAAAGGAAAATTGGTGAATTCATTTGCAATGAAGGATTTGGGTGCTGCAAAATAAATCCTTGGTATGAGAATAACTAGAGAGAGAAAAAATCGCAAATTAACATTGTCTCAAAGTGAGTACATAGAAAAGGTGTTGGAAAGATTTAATATGCATAATGCAAAACCAGTCAGTACACATTTGGCTAGCCATTTCAAACTAGGAGATGTGTCCCAAGACCCATGAAGAGATGGATTATATGCATAAAGTTCCATATGCATCAGTTATTGGAAGCATAATGTATGCAATGGCCTACACAAGACCTGATATTTCATATGCACTAGGAGTTGTAAGTAGGTATATGAACAATCCGAGAAAAGAGCATTGGATGGTAGTGAAGTGGATTCTCAGGTATTTGAGTGGTACCACAAATCAAGCATTATGTTTTGGAGGTTAAAACATTGCTCTATAGTGATATGTTGATGCAGATATGGAAGGTGACAGAAATAACAGGAGGAGCACCACAAGATATGTGTTTATTGTAGGTGGAATAGCTATCAGTTGGGCTTCAAAATTGCAAAACATTGTTACATTTTCAACAACAGAAGTAGAGTATGTTGCTACTACATAGGCTAGTAAAGAAATGATTTGGTTACAAAGGTTTATAGATGAGTTGGGAGAGAAGCAAGAGATGAGAAGGTATATAGTGACATCCAGTGTGTCATTCATCTTGCAAATAATTCGGCCTTTCATTATAAGACTAAACATATACAGCTCAGGTATCATTTCATATGGTCAGTTTTGGATGATGGACAGTTGAAGTTGGAAAAGATACACACCAGTTAGAATCATGCAGATATGTTGACAAAGGTTGTAACCAGGGAGAAATTGACTTGTTGCTCAATTTCAAATGGCCTTCAAGAATGATGATGAAGATGAGAAACATCCAAGTCCAAAGTGGAAGCATTGTCCAACAAGTGAAGCAACGATGGAGTTAATATAATCAGTATCCAAGATTGTTGGATGTGGAGCCTGATTATCTTCCTGATTCAAAGGTATTGTTTTAGCCGCATTTGGATCCCAATCCCTGACATGGGGGTGTGGGGGGGCTTTCCCCACCACTATTGTTGTTTGGGGGGTCGAGCCCCCCCTGGTAAGGGTTCGGGGGCAATGCCCCCGAAGCTAAAAATAAATTAAAATTTGCCTTGTCAAATATTGTAATTTTGTAGTCAACCTAGGTCGTTCATTAGGCGAATAAAGTGATGGTAGAAGTTATGTTTAATTTAGGCATTTTTTCCCTAGAATGAAACCCCTAGGTTTATATGAGGGAATTGTATTGCGAATGTGTATTATTATTCTAAGCGAGAAAGAGAGAGGAGATTGTGTGAGAGCGAAGAGGAAATTATAGCAAATTTGTTGTAGGTTGTATCTCTTCATTTTGATGGATAATATAAAAGGAAGGACTTCTCTGTGGACGTATCCCAAACTGGGCAAACCACGTATATTTGTGTCTCTCTTGTTCTATGAATTTTTGTATTTGTGTTTCCACAATATTTTGTTACTTTCATTGCTCTATTAATTAATTTCTAACACCAAAGTGAAGCGAGCCCAATTGTAAGAAATAATAAAATGACCAGACAACTTTGCCTCAAACCTTGCCTTTTATATAAATTAATTTCCCTTAGCACACTGGACAGTCTAAAGCTCAAGCAAACTAATTTGGAAATTGTTGTATTTGTTGGCCAATTTTCTTGCCTGTGAAAGTTTGAATGCTCCTTCACGTTCCCAAACCACTTGAGCCTGTGATTTGTGTAGAAGGAGGGTCATGTGCTTGCTAAGAGCGAGAGAACCCCAATCCTAATTTGGAGGAGGGAGCACAACCCAAGAGGAATCTAACTGGCTATTTGAAGGGGCACAAAGGTACCCATAAAAATCCACTCGATATAGCACTAGCCACAAGGGTACCCATAAAAATAATCGTAATCCCAATTCTACAACTTAAGCTTGATCTCAACATCCATGAATGTCAAATGTAATTACAGAGGTTCCCACGCATCCAAAGATGCTACTGACGCCATATCCATGTGATTATGATATATATTGTCCTTCCAAACAGGCATAAAACTTGAGAGGGGATAAAATTGAGGTACGGATATAATATGTGATGCATGGTTTATGTTAATGCTCCTCATGCCTCCCGTCTTGAATCTTGCTACCTCATATGACAAGACTTGCGAAAGACGCCTCCTGGAGAGCATCAAGTGATTACCCACACGAGCCTGCTTTAGAGGTATGGGAAGAGATCCTTCGCCTTTAACCTCACAATAACATTTAAACCATGCCTCATTCTAATCCAATTTCCTATGAACAGAGAGGGGACTATGAATTTGATTTAATTTATTCATGGAATAACCATCCAACAAAGGGAGCCATTGACCTCCTATTGACCTTCTTCCTGCTGACATGTGATGTTGGCTTGAGTATCAACTTCTTTATTTTGACTAAGGAGGATATGATAATATGCTTTATGTGAAAATGGTTCGAGTATACCATAGATTCTTCTAAGGAGGAGAGAGAGCAGATTGTTCTTAGGGGGGCAGTCTGATTGGAGGAGTTGAATTATGATGAGATAATACCCTAGGATGACAATGGAAGAGATGTATTAACTTTGGCTAACTGGAGGCCAAGGAAGAGAATGTACATCTCGATTATATTATTTGTTCTTTGACCTAATCCCCACACGAACTTTATTTTCGTTTCTCCATCGATATTTATAAGAATCCCTCCCCCTTCTGCCACCCCTATTAATAGCAATATATTAACTAATAATATATAATCTTAATTAATAAATATTAAGACATAAAACTTTACTATATATTATAGCATTAATTCTAATATTACTAACTAACTAATTTATAATCAAACAAACATCTAATAATATTTATCTATATGTATTTATTGTTCGTATTATTTACATACTATAATATAGACAAAAAAAGTTATTTCATCTATAATTTACACTATGCCATATTTTAACATGATTACTTATATTATAAGTTAACACACACATAAACTAAAACTATATAAATTAAGAATATTACATAATAATGTTAATATTATACCTATAATAATATTATAATATTAATTATAACTATATATTACTTAAACTAATAAAAATATATATTAATTATAATATAACTATAATATAATATAATATTACTATATATCACATTAGTATAGGCCTAGAGTATGCCCAAAAACTATTTCTGGTTGGCTAAGAGTTTGCCTTCCTTAGACATAAGGAAACAAGTTAACGGACCACCAATAGGTAATTCCAAGTGTCATGTTTTCCTTGAATAATAGTGATTAGTCAACCTACATTCGTGGATAGTAGCCAATGATAGTTGTCCCTATTGTTGATTTGACAAGTGAGTTATGATAGATTTTCCCACCATGATTAAAAACTATAACATTATTATACATGATGAAGGCATGGTATTACGAATTCAATTTTGCTTTGACTGGGTATTAATTTGTCTTTGACAAAAAATTTATGTCCTTTACCCATAGTTTAATATTGGGAATTCAATTTTTGTTATTATTTAAATTTATTTATTTGTAAGGTGATTGATTGAGATCTTATTATGGGTTGTTTAGTAACTTCCATTCCTATTAGTTACTAATTTTTTGTTTTTAGTTTTATTTCCTTTTTACTTAATTTTTTTCTTTTTTTCTTTCTATTGTTTCTATTTTCATGACTTATAGCGTTTTTTTGTCCATATTTTCAATTTAAGGTGACTTCATATATATATAATAAACATATATATTAAAGTCTATATATCTTAATGTAAACCATATTAGTTAATTATATTTTATTTTATTTTTGGTGATAACATTATATAGTATTTTATTAGTTGTTTTATTTTTTGTGATGAAATCTTTGTCTTTATTATTTTTAATTTAATTAGGCTATATTTAAACTAAGTAGCACGTACTGGCTACGATGCAACCCTTATTATATATAGTAATTATAATACAATAATATATTGATATATTGATATTTATTATATTATAATAGTAATTATTAATAGTTATAGATAATATTATAGTTGATTAATTAGTACTAACCACATGATATCATATAGTATTAATATTAATGGTGACTATTGAATTGACAATAGGAAAAACAAATGAAAAGACACTATTAATATATATATATATATATATATATTACTTCTTTCTACTTGCACAATATTAAGTTAATATATATGGGATAGTATCTAGAAATCTAATCATTATAATGGTGTCATTACTTAATTTACAATGGATAATTATTCACATAAACTTGCTTTTCATAATAGTATTTTATTAGTTGTTTTATTTTTTTGTGATGAAATCTTTGTCTTTATTATTTTTTAATTTAATTAAGTTATATTTAAACTAAGTGACAGGTACTAGCTACTATGCAGCGTTTGTTATATATAGTAATTATAATATAATAATATATTGATATATTAGTATTTATTATATTATATAGTAATTATTAATAGTTATAGATAATATTATAGTTGATTAATTAGTATTAACTATATGAGGTTTTTCTTTACTACTGAAAGAAGGCGTTCGGTCTCAACAATGGCGTTGGCCTCACTCTCCAAAAGAATTTGTACAGATATCTCTTCATATTCTCTGAACCCTTATTCTCCCCTCCGCAACATCATATCTCGGAGCATCTCGAAGCAGCCTCGATACCTAAAGGAAGTGGGTTTACCGGATTTTTTAAAGGCCGTCGGCAATGGAATGGAGGCCCATGGTGAAAAGCTAGCAAATGAGGTAGGAGACCTGCAAAAGCTCCTGGAGACCAGGACCATGACGCTCAAGAAGTTAGGAATCCCTTGCAAACATGGAAAGAAATGCGATTGCTGACCAGCTTTCGAAAGAGGCGGCGGATCGGCCTCTAGGAGACTGGCTGATCGAAGAACACACACCAGCTGGGATCCACAGGTTCTATCATCGTCCCTACATCGACGGCCTGCTGATGGGGGGTCCTCCCCCTTATTAGTTTTTTTTGTAACTGCTACTTGGGAGCTTCTTTTTGTATAGCAGCAACTAGTTAATCGGGTATATATTTTGTATGGACATATGGATGTACATATTCCTGTATGGCCTTGGGCTTTATATTTTGAGAATTTTGGGGTTTCTGTATCTTCTGGTGACATACAGCTTCATGTATTCACCTGGTCACTCTCTGGATATTTATATCTTGCTTACTTCTTTGTAACGTGGCTCTGGCCACTCTACAGCATATGCCTCGGCATCTACAACATGTAATATCTATTAACAACTTTTTAATAGAAATTACGAACTCTATTTTCCCCGGAAAAAAAAAAAAAAAAAAAAAAAAACTATATGATATCATATAGTATTAATATATATTAATATTAATGGTGGCTATTGAATTGACAATAGAAAAAATAAATGAAAAGACACCATAAAAAAGAGTCAAAATCAAAAAATAATAAAAATAAACTTAAAAATAAAATTAGAACCAATATTTTCAAATTTTTTTCCCTGATGCGGGTGACAATTATAGACAATAAGGTTGCAGCCAACTGGGTTGGCGTGTGGCAAGACCACATGGCCTCCCGCAGGTTGGCACAGAGGTCCAACAATGGCATTTACAATCACCATAAATGCACCTTATGCGAGCGCTGCTTCCAATCTGTTAACTGCCATCAACCTCAGCTCAGTGCAAACATGAATTCTCAGGAAAATTTCACCTCTGCTTCTGCCTATCAACCTCTGCAACCTCTGCCACTGCAATGCCTCTGCCCTCAAGCCGTGACTGTACCCAACTCCTGCACCACCACAGGGAGACGCTGCCACCTCCTGTGCTGCATTAATTTCGGCCAGGGCATCCACTTCACCCATAGCCTGGATTGTCATACTATCTTCCCTTCGGCCCTGGCTGCTCACCACTCTGTTGAGCAGTCCACAAGCTCCATTGTGTCGCTGCACCCCATTGTGCCCAATTCTGGAAGAAATTCGCATATGCCTGCAGATAGTATGGTGCGACACCATATGCGCAGCCATAGGGGCAGGAGTCGAGGGAGCCTGAGTCGCCCCCAACACTCTCATGCTTCGGATACCACTTCCTCTCTGGCTGAGCAAATCCCTGGTTGTTACCCAAATATGCGTAGTGGAAGAGGTCGCCTCCACTCGGTGGCCTCTGCCTCGCCTCCCAACAACCTCCCTTCCATTTCTGCCTCGTCTCTCAGAGGCATTCCACCCATTCCTCAACTGCATTCCCAGAATGCCCAATTCACCTTCCGCTCTACCCTGAACAAGCCCCTCATCACAGCCACCATAACCATTCTCTTTCACGAGGCGGAGCAGACCATTGAGGAACAAGCCACCAAGGTTGGTGGATGCACCAATGTAATTAAGGAGCAAGGAACGATGGGGGGTAGCACCAGGGCTATTGGGGTCTTGGACATTGTTGGTGGTGGGCACACCACAGCAGGGTGCAGCCACACCAAAGCCATACCGGAACTGGCTCAGACAAGCATTCAAGGAGCAGGGGAGCGGAACCAGGAGCAAAAGACAAGATGTGCAGGGAAGGAGGTGAATTGGGTCATGGATGAATATTGTTGTCTCATCAAGGAAGAACACCAGGCATCGCAGGTTGGCAACACGAAGACCTCGATTCTGGCAGGTGGCGACATGAAGGAGTACAGGTGCTTCATCGTGGAGGAACACCCTCCGTCTCCGCCACGTCCCTAATCTGCCACCATGTTGCCACGTGTCCGCCTCATTGTCTGCCACCTTGCTGCCACTCAGCGCACTATGCATCCGCCACTCAGCATGCTACGTGTCTCAGGTTCTTTGGGACTCTGTTTTATAGGTTTTTGTTTTCAATGGGGTTTCGGTGAAAAAACTATGAGTTTTTGGCTCTTTAGTTGGTTTTTTTCCTGTTTTTGTCTCATTAGATACAATGATAACAAACTGGATGCTTTGCTGGTTTCCCCTGAGTGGGCAGCAAGCTAATTCTCTGAACTCTTTTCTGTTACGAATTGGTTTCCCTTATGGGCAGTTCAGATCCAGACTTTGCTGGTTGTTGCAGTTCCTTTGGCATAGTTAAGTACAGGCTCTGGCCTCAGTGTATGATATCTTTTTTTCATTAATAGAATTAGTATAACTTAGAAAAATATATATATATTTTCAATATTTTTTTCCCCTTAAAGCTAATGATCTTGTGAATTTTTTTTATAACATTCTATAAATTAATATGTATTTATCTATATATTATTTTTTTCTACTTGCACAATATTAAGCTAATATATATGGGATAGTATCAAAAAATCCAATTATTATAATGGTGTCGATACTTAATTTACAATTGATAATTATTCATATGAACTTGCCTTTCATAATAGTATTTTATTAGTTGTTTTATTTTTTGTGATGAAATTTTTCTCTTTATTATTTTTTAATTTAATTAAGCTATATTTAAACTAAGTGACAAGTACTATCTACTATGCAACCCTTGTTATATATAGTAATTATAATATAATAATATATTGATATATTGATATTTATTATATTATATACTAACTAGGCATAGATAATATTATAGTTGATTAATTAGTATTAACTATATGATATCATATAGTATTAATATATATTAATATTAATGGTGGCTATTGAATTGACAATAGGAAAAAACAAATGAAAAGATACCATAAAAAAAAAAAAAAAAAAACTAATAATAATAATAATAGTATATAACATTATATAAATTAATATGTATGTATCTATATACTTTTTTCTACTTGCACAATATTAAGTTAATATATATAGGATGGTATCAAGGAATCCAATTATTATAATGGTGTCAATACTTAATTTACAATTGATAATTATTAACATAAACTTGCTTTTTGTAATAGTATTTTATTAGTTGTTTTATTTTTTGTGAAGAAATCTTTGTTTTTATTATTTTTAATTTAATTAAGCTATATTTAAACTAAGTGGCAAGTACTAGCTACTATGCAGCCCTTGTTATATATAGTAAATATAATATAATAATATATTGATATTTATTATATTATATAGTAATTATTAATAGTTATAGATAATATTATAATTGATTAATTCATATTAACTATATGATATCATATAATATTAATATTAATGGTGGTTATTGACTTGACAATAAGAAAAAACAAATGAAAAGACACCATTAAAAAAAAAAATCTAAATCAAAAAATAATAAAAATAAACTTAAAAATAAAAATAAAATAAAATTAGAACCAATATATTCAAACTTTTTCATTATTTTTTTCCTTAAAGCTAATAATCTTGTGATTTTATTTTTATAACATTATATAAATTAATATATATGTATATATGGTCCATGGGGTTTTGGATTGATGGTGAATGGGTGGACTATTAAGGCACTTCTTGTGATAGGGTCCCGTAGGTGCTTACCTACCAAAAAAAATATGTATGTATCTATATATTACTTTTTTCTACTTACACAATATTAAGTTAATATATATGGAATAGTATCAAAAAATATAATTATTATGATGGTGTCAATATCTAATTTAAAATTCATAATTATTCACAAAAATTATTTTTCATAAAATATAAATCTTTTTTTACTTTAATTATAAATAAATAATTATTTTTTGGCAAAATATATTTAGTCATATTAAATTTGACTATTCATTATATTTTTTTTAATTTCTAATATTAAACTAAATTACCATAAAATAATGGTTATATATAAGAAAACACCATACTAGTTTTCTATAAATACTTAATCAAAATACTTAATATATAATTATTATTATTATTTTATTATTTTTTGCATTTTTCCAAAATATTTTGTTTTGAAATTCTTAAATGAGAGTAAAATATTTTTCATGATTTTATAATAAATTAAATAAAAAATCATTAACAAAATTTATAGTTGTATTGGAACCTTGCATTTCTTAAACTTGTGGATTTCTTAAACTTGTTCCACATTCTAGGTGCTTAGTAGCATAACTAAATGTCCCTAATTGGTTGGATAGGAAGTGTTTTAAGAGCCTCGGAGCTTTTTCGGAGGTTCAAATTCAAAGAAATGAGATTTTGGGAATGAGATTATGGGAGAGAAAAATTTTATTTTTATTTTTATTTTTCCTATTAATAAATAGTGATTTTCAATATTATTAAATTGTAATAGAAATATTTTTAATATTTATTTATTTATTATAAATATCTAGTTTATTATAAATATTTTTACTTTATTTATTCAAAATGTCATTATAAATAAAGACTAAATTATACATAACTATTATTTTAAAAATGATTTAATTTTTATACCTGTGGTTCGTATATTGTAATTCGTTTGGGTTAAAATGCTTTTACTCTTAATTAATTTGCAATCTTTTTTAAACTATTTTTAAAGTTTATTAAAGTTTTTGTAAAATTAAATATTAAATTTATTTTTTAAGAAATTTAAAATTATTTTTTGAATTTTCAAAATTTGAATTTCTAATTTTTTATTGGTGGATGACTAGTTTTATGTGGTTTAAACTCAAATTTTTTGAATTGTTAGGGTCCTATAAGTTTTTATAGGATCGTTTGATTATTAGTAATGATTATTGTATTTCAGATGTTGTAATTAATATTCCATGTTGTAAATTATTTCCAAAAAAATGTCAAAAATCTTAAGAAAAATAAAAAAATATGCTTGCAAGTCGAAATGGAGCATTAGAGGATAATTAAGTATGTTTAAATTAAATTAATCACATCATTTAAATGTGATTAAATAAATTGTAATAAGGCCTTGGTACTATAGCTTTGATTTTATTGTAGAGTTGAAAACGACAAATGGAGATTTGTCATATGTGGTTAAATTACGCGCTCCAATCTGCCACCCAATCATCACTCTGCCAGATCAACGACCGATAGTGCTTTTCGGCCCCCCTTGCCATCCTACCTTTATCGGCCCCGGGGCGGGGGGGTATGAAAAAGCGGTTTCCTCCCTATCGGGCCCACGGCTACATGTCCCTCTTACCTTATTTCACACCCCCCTCCTCCACTAGCCCCACCTAAAACCATTTACCACTCCTAACCCCCTCCAAAATCCACCAACCTTCTCCCCCTTTCCCACTTGCTCTTCCCGCACGCTCCCCTCCACTCCTATCCCGACACCTGGCCACATCCGTTACATAATTAACATTTGACCTTGTTGTCACTGTCGCACCACTCACTGCCTACCACTTGGACTGTTGTCCCCACTCACCTCCACGTCATTTCTCCACATCACCCTTGTGAACCCCACTTCCTTTCCACCAACCATGTGCCTCCACATCATCCCCCACCTCCATGTCACCTCCCGCCTCCACGTCATATGTATGTTTCATGGTCAGTTAAAACTATGATTTTTTTTTCCCTATACAGCACAGTAATTTCAAACATGGTTTACAAACAGCGGAGAACGAATTTTTAAAAAACTGAAAGAGGTTTTTTCTGATAACATCCTCATGTACAAAAAATCTCTCAGTTTTCTAACAATTTTTATGGTTTGGAAGATTCGAATGAAGCTTTGCAAGCATATTTTCCCGAATTTTCCTGTTTTTAGCCAGTATTTTAAAATACAGTTTCTAAGCCGGTGGAAATGAATTTTCAAAATTTGAAAGAGGTTTTTGTTTCTAACATCATCATTTCCAAAAACCTCTCTCATTTTTCTAATGCTTATTATGGTTTGGGATATACAAAGGGATAACAGGACCCTATTTCTCATAATTTTGGGAGGAAAAAGCTCATGGACAGTTAGTGACTTGGATGCCACCTCACCAAATAAGATTTACAGTCAAATTCAAATTTCTCTTCTTTATCACCAGCAATCCTCAAGAATAGTGCAAGAACTCTTCAAATAGTTTTAGTTGCCTTTATTTGTGTTCTAATTTTACAGTCAATTTAGGATATTTTGAAATGAATCTTGATATTTTAAATCAAGATATTTTGTAATATTTTTTTATAAATACTTCACAATTTGAAGTAAGAGAGATTTATTTTTGTGTTCCACAAAGCTATTGTACTTTTTCATTTGAGGGGCTGATCAATAATAAAAAGGACATTCTTCACAGGATTCATGTGTTGGACTGTTTGGTGAAGTGTTTCTCTCAATGTTTATGTGCTTATTTCTTTGTTTCCATGCTTATGTGTTCTTAAATCTGAATTATTTTACAGAAAGTTGATGAACATAATTTGTTGAAAGATACACTCTGATTCTAGCTGTGGATAATTTAAATGTTTTCTTCTGATATCAAGTTAAAGAATTATTAACTGATCTTTAGCTTCAATTGAACCTATATCTTTTCTTCTATTACATTTCATTTAAATCTAAAAGATCCAATTAGTTCAGCTACCTTGCCCTGTGAAACTCCTTTGAAAATCTGAGACAGATCCCTATTAAGTTTGTAGACTCCATAGCCCAATGGAAGTTTCAGGCATTTAATCAACCAAATCAATTTTAAAATCAAACTCCGAACTCTCATAACTAGCCTAATATCTAAATACAACAAAGTTAAATCTGATAGAGAGATCCCTCTCTGAGTTTAGGAAGGCTAGATCCTAAGCTCCAAAGTGGTTTTGTGGTTACCTCTGTGTTTTCTTTCACAACCTCGGAAATTACAGAGTGATAACAGGAATAAATAAATAAATAATAAATAAAAGAAAAACCTCTAACTACCAAGTGTCCTCATAAATTAACCATCAATTTCTTTTTCCAAATTTATGGATTTTTCCATATATAATATTTTCTTTTCCAAAAAAAAAAATTACTAACCATGGAAACTTACAAATTTAAAAAACAAAAGTAGCAACATTACAATTATTTTTCCCTTGCTGATTTTTATTATTAATGACTTGGTTCAATCATTTTCTTCAATAAACCTTACATATATTATATATTTTCACAATTCAATTTTAAATCATGATGCAATATAAAAAAATAAAATTTAAGTCAACACTACAATCAATAATATTTTCCCTTTTATCTTCACAATTTTAACCATATTTTAAAAATATAGAATAAAATAAACATAATTTTTAGGAATCTTTTGCACTCACACTTAAGCCTTTGTCTAACTAATTTTTTTATTTTAATATAATAGACATTGTAATTTTTTATCTGAGATATTTTATTACATAAGAATTCTTTGTCACACAATTAAGATAGCACCCTATATTTCATATCAATTTGATTTTTTTGACACTTAAATTCTACCATAGATTATTTGAGTATAAATTTAAAGTTAAATAAATAGTTTGTTACGATAATTAGCTTTTTTTAATTATATATTTTATGTATATCATATATATACATTATTTAATATAAAGATACTAGACATTGTAATTTCTCCTCCTTTTTTGATCCCATATGCTAAAGATGGAATAAAATGTGCACAAGCACATTCCAATAAACTCTCGACTTTTGTAACAAACGCTGATGTTGGGGCTAATGTTTTATCCAAAATTATCTATGCACCTATCTCCATTTTGCTCCAAGGTTATCTAGTCCTTTAATTACTTCCCTTTCATCATATTCAAATGTGTTTCATTATTAGATTTATGAATGTATTCATGCATTCAATAATTGTTATTGATTACTTTTTGTATAAGACGCAGGTACTAAGCACCAATGTTGCATATTACACTGGTTTTTTAAAAATACTTACTTTATAGTTGTGGATATAAATAATTTTTAATGCATATATGTTTTCCTTTGAGCCAATACTATACATGAAAGTCTAATAAATCAACATTCCAGTTTGTTATTGCCTTTTTTTAACCATGACCAAGAAATTTGTATTATCGTAAATCTACATCACGGGCACAACATCAAACCGTCAAAAATGCCCAGAGGCTCTATTTGACTAAGAGGACTATAAGTCCATATTTTATACATAGTAGTATTCTACATGATTCATCCTCCTTATATTTTGTAGTGTATACCAAGTGAAATACTTCTAAAATTTTACATACTTTAACTTGCATTCATGCTAATTTGGAAAGTTATTATCTCGATCTAGAGAAAGTTCTTACATTCAAATCCAAAGTTGTTGGAGGGGGGTAGACATAATTGGTTGAAGAGTCTTGCGCTTGTGTTTATTACCTTAATAATTGTAAGTCTTCAATTTGGGATCTAATGGCCTAAATTTCATCCTCCATTTGTTGCATTTGTTGCTTGTGAGAGATAAGTATCTCCATTGTAGCCCAACTAGAAGATAGTTGAGCTTGTTGGATTTGTAGGTGTTGTATCTCCAAGTACATTTCTTCATTCTACTCTTGTTGGGGCTAGAAGTTGTCCTAGGCATTATTCTTGCATGGATGAGCCATCATGGAGGTTGAATTTTTATTTCTCAATATGTGCTTTAGGTAATTATGGAAAAAAGCATGAGTGTAATGGAGTTGGATCAAAGGAAATGTAGAGAATGATGAATAAGATGGGAGACAGAAGAAGAAGGATGGATTGTTCTTGAGAGGGATGTCACGAACCTAGGAGAAAAATATTGATACATTGCAAAATCCATGTCAAAAAACAATGATCCATAATTTAGAGCCCTCCGTGTCTAATGGATGGGGACTAGAGCTTGCCAAGCCGAGTCTCCTTATCGTCATCCTATTATGATGATGTCAAATTATTGTATGATTTTGTGACCTATCTATGGAAGGTGAGGAGGAGATCTTATAAGGGGAGGTGGAGCTACAAAATTACCATGATTCATTATTGTATGATTTTGTGACCTATCTATGGAAGGTGAGGAGGAGATCTTATAAGGGGAGGTGGAGCTACAAAATTACCATGATTCATCATGTTAATTGAGTTGTAATAAATCCACATGTTTAAGCTTGGATGATGTGCCACTATCTGAGTCATAATGAGGTGAGATTCAATAATATTCATGAGATGTGTGCATAGGAACCTTGACCATTAATCAACATTATTCTTGTTGGGTGATGTATAGCTTTATTTGCTAAGAAAATAAAAAATTTGTTGTTTTTTTCGTAGAACATGGATCACTTTGATTTCCATAAGGTGTTTGAGAGCTATAATAAGTCTCTTAAATATGCTTTGTAGTTTTTCATTGCTTGGTAACATTTGATAGTGTATATTTCTGATAATAGAGAGGAGTCCCCAATGACTGTTAATTGCTACAAATTTAGCACAACTTCCTGCTTGATGCCTTGGTACACAATATATGCTTCTACCAAGCTAAATGTTTGAGACTCTACCCAAATTCTACGAGTATGATAATTATTTTTTTCCTCCAAGGTCTAATATGACCCCCCCCCCCCCCCACACCTGACACCCCTATTCTAGTTTGTTTTTATTACTACTCAACAATTTGCTTGAATTTTGTTTCATTTACATATTATGATAATAATACTATTTAGCTTTTTTCCCAATTAGAACCAAAACAATTTTTCAAATACAAAATGTTTGAAGTTTATATATGTAAAGTTTAATTTTACAAAAACATTAAAAATGTAAATATGTATTTTGTTTTTCATTTTCTAGATGAATTATGGATATTAAAAATTCATTATTTTGTTATCCACGAGGTCTTAGATAGACGATGATCAAGTGCTCTATTAAGGCACTCCTTTATGTGAAGTCATTGGTTCAATTCCCCGCTCTAATCGGGGTGATATATTGGACATAATGATGATGTAGTCCCACCCAAACTTACAAAAAAAAATCATTATTTTTTTGACATGTTTATATTTTTATTAATACAAATTAAATTAAGTCCTAAGGGTTAGCTCAATTGGTCGAGTACTCATTGCTAAAGCATCTCTCCATTGGAAGGTCACGGGGTCAATTCTCCTCGACGCCCTTGGGGTTAGGATCTGATTAGTTTGGTTGACGAGATGTGATCCCTTCGGGTACATCTACAGGGATTTTTTTCAAAAAATAAAAGAAAAGAGTAATTGCAACATTATAGTTATTTGAAAAATATAATATTTTAATTGTGGACTTAAATGTAGTTAATAATGGTTAATTATCAATATTGAAAATATAATTTATTATACTAGCATAATAAACTATATACTATAATATTCTAACACACAATAGTTCTCTTGGATTGACCTTGGTTTGTTAAAATCATATTAATCTAAAATATTTTTATGCTTTTTTAATATATAATATTGTTATTCTCAACTTGATGTTTCCTATAAATTTGGGGGAAACTTCTAATCATCATAGGAATTCCATGTTTCCATAAATAAAATATAGAGAGAATAATTTCTTATTCTATTGATAAATGTTGGATAGTTTCTTATTACATTGATAAGTGTTTTTTACATCCTAATATGAGGGAGATGTGTACTTGCTTCAATGCTTAACATATTTAACATTAAGTTGGCAAATAGTATAAAAATATATATATTAATAATGAAAAAAAACATTGTTTTAATTTTGACCCTAAATAAAAGTTAAAATGTTTTAATAAATGTTCAACCTAGTGTAGGGAAGATATTATCATGTTCCTAACTTTATATTACACTATTGACAAAAATAAATACTAAGAATGAAGAAAAGAAAAAAATCTAGTATGCTAAATTACAAGTTGGTTGCATTACATACACATATAAAGAATATAATTATCCATTGTAAAACTCAAAGTTGGGAGCAAACAAATTTAGAGGAAAAGATGAGAGGTGGAAACTTAAGAAATTGTGAAAGGGAGACTAATGTTGATATAATTAGAAGGATGTAGATGTCATGATTTCAATAAGTGATTACACATTGAGTTTTTTAGACTATATGTGTGATTGAAATGGCAATGAGGTAAGACTATAGATCTTATTACCAGTCGAGAAATAAGAGCTAAAGTGAAAAAAATATAGTTGGAAATAAGCTTACTCTATGTGTGTATAAAAGGTTAGTACTATTACAATGTAGTAAGTTACTTGCCATGGTTACTTGCACTTGGGAAATCATGAGACTAATTATCATCACCTTAATCAAACAACACATTTTACCATAGAGGGATTTCTTTAGAACAACAAAAAATTATGAGTAGAGTCACATTACATTGCATATGCTCCTAAAAGCCTTCTTCTAAATTGTTAATGCACTACAAAATAGAAAAGCAATATCTCTTTCATTGTCTCTTCATTCCCAACTCTATTAGTTGGAAGGGTAGAGCAAGAATAATGCAGAATTCTATCTCTATTAGGAAATTCAACAAGCTCCAACATTTGAGTATTCAAGACACTTCAAAGGGATAATTATCATTTTCTTCCCCCTCTTGAAAGACAAGTTGAGTGTTTTAGAAAACAAACTAACAATACCACATCAAATAGTTAATGAATCTCTATCTTAACAAGTAACAATATACTTGAAAGAAGCTATATCTTATGGGGTAGTAAGAGTACATCTTAGTAATTTAACCAATAGTTAATGAATCTCTAACTTAACAAGTAACAATATACTTGAAAGAAGCTATATCTTATGGGGTAGTAAGACTACATCTTAGTAGTTTAACCAATGTGAGATGAATATGGTAAATCCATATCTTACCTGATTGATTGATGCATATCTTACTACATTGATTGATTGATGTGGGGGTAGTCCAACAAGGTCATATTTCAATTGGGTCATCCACGTTAAATTAAACTAAAAACAAAAATTAGAACTCTTCGAAAACCTACCCAACCATAAGAGCCAAATGTTGATGTAGTACTAATTGTTGCTTCACCATTTTAATCACTAGATCATGTCCCAAATTGACATATAATTCCCAAACATTTCCTTTCGGATTTCTCATCGAATAAAAAAAACATGGTTATAAGCCATTAAAAGTATTTTGCGTAGGAGTTGAATCGAAAATTTGAGGTGAACAAGCTACTTACAAGAATACAAATACACTAATTAGACGTGTATTTTGAAATTAAACAATACTCTAATTAGATGTGAAACTATACGAGATCTCATCCACGTGATTTAAAATGTCTCTACATCATTTTGTATGGTAAATGAAAGTTAATAAAAAATCAATCATATGAAAGTTAATAAAAAATCAATCATTTATATGTGGAAGAATTTTAGATGATATAATTGTTAAAAGTATGTCATTGTAATGCAAAGTAAATAGTGAAATTCATAAATATTAAAAGTTAAATATTTAATTCTTTACCACTTTTAATATATATATGTATATGAGGCAAGCTCGACATGAAGGTTATTTTTCTATTAGTTGGAGTCTCAATGGGACCAGAGGGGGAGATAGGATGGCGCGCTCTGCGATAGACCGTAAGGGTTTCAGCTAGGGTTTCAGCCAGCCCTCTCTCTGTTACCTGAAGCTCTCTAACCGCGCACCTGTTACTACCTGTTACCCGGCCCGGTTTTTCAGGCCCATCTGTCGCTTTCAGGATGACTTCTGATATAGTCGGTGATGTTATGGAAACGGAGGAGGCAGTAGACTATTCAGATGACCCGCATTCTGAACAGGTAATTTTCGGGTGCCCTAACTTCACTTCTTCTGAAGCTGGCCCTAGCCGACCTCCGGTTCGTCGCCGCATACTTCCCCGGTGGTAACACTTCTGGATCACCGTCCTTCTCAACAACCTGCCGGAATTTCCCCCCATGAGCCTCCTGCCCTAGACCTCCCACCACTGTCGCCTGGGACCCTTCGCTTTCTGTCGACTGTTATTCCCCCCGTCGCCTTCATTCGACCCGCATCCGCACAATACAACTTTCTTTGCTGCATCATCTTCGGGTCCTCCCACTTCGGCCGCTGCCGCTCCCTCTGCCTCCCTTCACTCGCCCTTGGGATGTTTTGAGACCCCTGCCGTCAGGGTCAGATCTTCAAAATCAATTCACCTGGATGGCTCCCCGGATCCATTAGTGGATCACCCTTCTACTCCGCGTACTGGGAAGAAAAGGACCAAGTGTGTCAAAGCGACCTCAAGGGACATATCTATACGTTTCAGAGATTCTTCTGCTATTGGGGAAGCAGCCAAAATGGCGAACACCATACTTGTTGGGCATGTTCGAGGGAGAGCATATTCGGCGACCCGTCTCACTCTTTGGGTGAAGGAAATTTGGGGAGGGGTTCTCAAGGAATTACCTGAGGTGCAAGTCTTACCCAGAGGCTGGTTTGCCCTTCATTTCGCAAAGGAGAACTATACAGACTTGGTGCTGGCGAGGTATTGGCACATTGAGATGGCGTTGGTTCTGTTAAAGAGATGGAGCCCTCTATTTGACCCGGAGAGAGAACAAATTGGAGCTGGTCCGCTGTGGGTTCGTTTGCCAGGGCTACCCCTTCAGTACTGGAGTGAAGAGGTCTTCATGCGCATTGGGAATGCACTGGGATCATATCTTGATCATGATCGTACCTTCGTAGAGTCAAGGAACAGAACTCTCGCTCGCATCCTGGTACATTTGGATACCCGCGAAGGCTTGGAGGAGAAGATTACTTTACACTGGGGCAAATACACTAGGGTTCAGATATTGGATTATGAAGGGGTGCCATTCAGATGCCGCCGCTACCACAGGGTGGGGCATATTTTCAAGGACTGTCCTCTAAACAAGAAACAAGAAGAATCCCCTGCGCCATCCAATGTGCCCTCGAGGACTATATCGCCGGTCTCTCTGCGTACTCCGGCACCAGGACCCCCCATCAGCAATACTCAACATGCTCCTGGAGCAGCTCACAGAATACTATCTCCGCCGGTCACCAGATCTCGGGCTGCTGCAGCATCTGCCTCCGTTTCGGGTACATCTCTCTTTACTCCCTTATCTGTTTACTCTCCTTGCTCCTCATTGCATTCTCCATCCATGTCAGTTGCATTTTTCACTTTGCCCTCATCTCCGGTCATTGCTCCATCTGCTCCCTCATTACATTCACATCCCTCACCATCCTCCTCACCTTCCTCATCCCGGGGGTCAAAACACCACTATAATCTGCGTCCTCGAGTACACTCACTCGGATCTCATCTAAAGATTGCTGGTTTGGGTATTGTAACATCTGGGTCGACTCCCTTGTCTGTTCGGGGGAGAAAATCAAATCTGTCAAAAGCCATCAGGCGGGCGGGTGCGGAGGTTGCCTCTGGGCGACAATCCACCATTGATGGGGTTCTTAGAGCAGTGAACACCCCGGGCAATCTTCCCCCATGAAGTGTCTTTCCTTCAACTGCCGAGGCTTGGCTAGTGCCTCCAAGAAACTAGCTCTGCGCAGACTTTTTGAATCTGTTCCTGTTGACATTATCCTCCTCCAAGAGACCCTTGGCCCGGCAGACTCTATTACCGCCTCCTTATCCTCCATCATCCCGGGATGGCAATTTTTAGCTATGGATTCCACTGGTAGATCGGGGGGTCTTGCGATTGGGTACAACCCAGCATCCATCAAAGCTCTAGCTTCCTGGGGAGGACAGGGGTTTATGGGCTTAGACCTCTTTTCGGCCGACCTGGGGACCAATCTCAGAGTTATTAACATATATGGCCCCTGTCAACAAAGAGAGAACTTTTGGAATCATTTACTGAGCCTATCTATCCTCACTGCAGACAACATCATTATTGGGGGTGATTTAAACTTCTCCTTGGGATATAGTGAATCATGGGGAACCATGGCTCAGATTGACTCGATCACTGGGTATATGACCGACCTTCTGGAGCGACATAACCTGATTGATGTCCCTATGCATAAACCGCTCCCCACCTGGAGGAACAGAAGAATTGGAGATGCTGCTCTTGCTCGCAGACTAGATAGATTTATAATGAAAGGTACCCTTATACAACAGCTGCATTATTACAAACAATGGGTGGGTACTGGCGGCATATCGGATCACTATCCAATATACCTGGAGATATTGGGTCCTCATAAAAAACCAAAAGCCCCCTTCAAGTTCAATCATGGTTGGATACAGGATCCCTCATATATCAAGATGGTTAAGGATTTTTGGACTCAAAACCTGATAGATAGGTCAGATTCCTTGGCAAAAGGGTTCTGCTCTAACTTGTCTCAGCTCAAGCACCTTTCTATTAAATGGGCCAGAGAGAAATATCAAAAGGATAACTCAGCGCTACTACATATAGAATCTAAACTATCCTCACTATCGGATGAAAGAGGACTGGGGTTCGCTACAGCTGAAGACAAAGCCCATCTGGTGGAACTAGAAAATCAGAAGTCAAAAATTCTAAGAGAGCGAGAGGAATCCATCCGTCTTCGTAGCAGAGCCACCTGGTTAAAAGCTGGGGATGACAATACCCGATTCTTTCATAACTATGCAAAAGGCAGAAAGGTCAAAAATACAATTTGGAATCTCCCATTGCCAGAAGGTGGAGTAGCAGACTCCTTCAACAAGCTCTCACACCTGGGATCATCACACTTCAGGAATCTCTACAAACAACCCCCAGGCTCAACTATTGCTGATATTATTAACATTGCTGGTCACTTCCCCAGGTTTGTAAATGAGGATGAGGCGGCGGCTCTATTTGATCCAGTGACACCTGGGGAACTTGAGAGCACCCTAAAATGGTTCAAGAGGGATAGAAGCCCGGGGCCGGACGGGTGGACCATTGAGTTCTACATTACTTTCTATGAGCTGCTCAGCAATGATTTACTGAGGGTTGTGGAGGAATGCAAGGTATCTGGGTCACTGTACAACGCCATTAACTCGACTTTCATAGCTCTGATCCCCAAATCAGACTCCCCTTCCTCCTTCGATGATTATCGTCCCATCTCTCTGTGTAATGTGCTCTACAAGATCATCTCCAAGATTATAGCAAATCGCCTCCGTCCCATTCTGTCCCATAATATTTCCCCCCATCAATTTGCTTTTCTGGAACATCGTCAGATTCATGAAGCCATTGGTGCGGCTCAGGAAGCACTTCACACCATCTGGACCAAGAACCACAAAGCCATTATCTTAAAGATAGACTTAGCTAAGGCATTTGACCGTGTCAGCTGGCTCTACATCAAGATGCTTCTCATCCATCTGGGCTTTCCCATCAACTTCATCACTTGGATCATGGCTTGTATCTCCACCCCCACCTTCAGTGTCCTGATAAATGGGTCGGCATCACAGTTTTTTCACTCTGAACGTGGCCTTAGACAGGGTTGTCCTCTGTCTCCTCTTCTCTTCTTGATTGTCATGGATGGCCTGAGTCGACTAATCGATACAGCAAAGAGAAATGGGGAATTTAGTGGACTCAAAATTTCAGATGACTGCTTTCTCACCCATCTTCTTTTTGTGGACGATGTCATGATTTTCCTTGATGGCAGCATCAGGGACTCCCGCTCCTTCTCGAAAATCCTCACCCTATTCTCATCTGCTACTGGGATGCTTGCTAACCATTCAAAATCATCTATCATTCTTTCCAGAACCTCTATCCAAGAGTCCCATTTGGCTCGACAACTGTTTCCTTTCTGCATCTGTCCCTTAGATCGCGGCCTCAAATATTTAGGGTTCTGGATCAAGCCTATCAGCCAAAAGATTGCTGACTGGGTTTGGCTGGTAGCTAAATTGGAGAAGCGCCTCAACATATGGAGCCACCGATATCTATCCAGAGCTGGTAGACTTGTATTGGTTAAATCTGTCCTGGAGGCCACACCGGTCTTTTGGATGGCTCTTGCCTGGATTCCGAGGAGCATCTTGGCAAGATTACATCAAATATGCAACAGATATCTGTGGAATGGGAACCAGGACAAGCGCATATTTGCATGGGTAGGATGGAAGAAGATAGTTATCCCCAAAAAATGGGGAGGCTGGGGACTAAAAGACCTACCTACATTTGCTCAAGCCCTTGCTGCAAAAATGGGGTGGACTTTACTCACAGGCCATAATCTCTGGACCAGCATTACATACCACAAGTATATCTGGCCTCTACACATAATGGAATGGATCCGACTTCCAACCTGGCCCAAATCTGGTATCTCATATGTATGGAAAGCACTTCTAAAATCTATGCCTCTCATCAGAGATAATCTGGTTTGGAAAATCAACGATGGATCTTTGGCTCGTATTGGTACAGACCCATGGAATGGAAGCGGCGGCAGACATATACTACCTGAGGCCCTCATTCGGCACCTACACTCACAAGAGATCAAAGTACTTGCTGACATTGTTGATCCTCAAAACTCATCCATATTAGATCAGCGCTGGAAATCTGCATTACAGATCAATCTTCCACCTCACTGGCACCAGGAATGGACTGCCTACATTAATGCTTTGTCAGAGTCTCACATCAGAATTAAACAGGGGTCGGATGAGCTAATATGGCATCATTCCGAGAATGGAATATATACACCAAAGACAGGTTATCTATCGCTGATATCGCACAAGGTTCCGGATTTGATTTCTTTTTGGTGGAAGACATTATGGAAGCTCACTGCGCCCCCCAGGCAGAAACTCTTTTTTTGGTGTATCCTCAAAGGTATAGTTCCCACAGGGGAATATCTCATGCGCAGAGCAGTATACGGGCCTACCTGGTGCACCCTGTGTAAATGCACTTCTGAATCGAGCCTTCATCTGTTCCTAAATTGCACAGCATTAACGACCCTGTGGCAATCTGTATCCTCATCTATACAATTCACAGGCAAATGGGAAGGCGATGAT